>OX359247.1:60180696-60446783 GCA_947179485.1 Allacma fusca | reverse complement strand
ACCGCGTGTGCTGGCTGGGTTCGTTTCCATTAATTAGTAACAGTTATAAAATGTTGGTAAATCAATTAGTGAAGAAGTTCCACTCGAACGATATTGCAAGTATATTAAATGTAGAGACACATCGTTGCTTGCGTATTAGAACGGTCAGATTGTCTGTGCAACTGTGCAAATACTCTTCTAAATAATGAGACACTGTGGTTAGATATTTTTGTCAAGATTCTGTCCAGATTATATAATGCTTATTCATAAACTAAATAGTGAGCTTGCACATAGGTAATATTGTGCTACCTGTCGAAATTACTAGATACAACTGAAACATTCCACATGCTATTGCATCATCAATAATAATAATCACAATAATAATCAATAGTAATTACGAACTGAACTCAATTGACGAGTTTTGTCGCATCCGCAACTCATTCAAAGTGCGAATCAAATGTGTCAGTCAATGAGGTGTGGGTAGGAATTGGGCTTGGTAACGTGACAAAAAAAATCTACGGTTATCTGCTCAATTTTCAACAGTACACAATATCGTGTTTTGTTATGTTCCACTATTTACGTTATTATACTTATGTATTGGCAGTAGGAATTTGTTTTTAGCTCTTACCTTCAAGGAGCATTTTTCATACATTTGGCTTAATTTTGACGAATTTTTCTCCTTATGGATTTTCAGTCGAAAAAAAAGGCAAGCTACATAGGACTTGATCGAATTCCCCTTTTGATTTATTTAGAGGTATTATAGTACACACTCTTTAGAGGTCTAAAAATCTAAATAAATATAGAGGTAGATAAATCTTCTTCAAAATAAATTAAACCTTGTAACTTGATTCATTCATAAACAGTCGGTACGATGAGCTGCTGCAAATATTTATTGCATCACTTTCATTTCACTACAGATTACAGCGAGATTCCACACTGGACATCCATCACTTGGCAGGTGACGGAAGCATGCAAATACGGCACAAGCGGAGCATCAACTCACTCGGCTTTATCCAACCATAATCAATGAACCGAATCTTCAATAAATATTTCATCAGAAACAATAATAAAATTATACGTTTTTGAAAGGAAACTCATATGGCTTGAAATTCACCTATCTGTACATTTGTAGCAAATCTGGGAAATTGTTGGAAAAAGTGATTAATAGGCGCATAGTAATGCAGACTCATGTCTATACCTATCCAATTTTACGTTTCTTATCTTTGATACTTTTTTAGAACGTTAGTAGCTCTCAATCTCATTGTAAATCACAAAGGGTGAAATAACTGAGGGCATTATTCATCAAAATTGAGTCACGTTCTGGGATTTGTGACACGATGTTGTAGCGTGTGGTTACTTTGCTCTTTGAGTTTATCAATTGAGTTATGCTGTAGTAATCTATATTGGAAACAATTGTTTTGTGGGGAATATGTGCTGTTAGTATTATTTCATATGTTTGGGTTAACTAAAGGACCCCTTTGAAATAAATACTGACTGGTGACAGGGAGTTGAAGTGATATAATAATTATGAGTCGACAGCCGAATCTTCAGTTGTTGCTGATAACTGCCAAATATGACTATAAATAGGTTGATGCAAATAATAATCAGTTAATTGTTTGTCATTGTCAATGCTCCGCTAGCCATTTTTTCCTTACTAAAGCTTAGACAGTTATTTCAATTTATTTCAACGATAAAATTCCAAAATGAGATCCACTTTTGTAATAATTTTCCTCCTTACTGGTTTAGCGGCTGTAATTTCCGCTCCCACTGAAGTCCATACTGGTAAGGATTTGTAAAAAATAAAAGGATAAAGCTCTCCAGGATAATTGCATGCACTACAGGAACTTACACCAGATATTTTATTTCCACAGAAGCCCAATCCAATACGAAGATCTCGAAGCCCATCTACAAGCCAAATGATTGGCTAAGCGATCTGATCAGACTGATCACCGGTGAGGATGTCACAGCCTTCATAACGCTGATTCATGAGACTATATCTGCCTCAGAAAAGTTGGCAGTTGAGGTTTACAAAGAGCTAATCGAGATTTTAGGCACACTGGAGGGTGAAGCCAGTAGAGATATCGAATTGATTCTTAACAGTGCCATCGAGGATGCCATTGCTATTTGCGAAACCGTCGTAATTGACCTGGCAACTCTGATGCCTGCCATCACCAACTATCACCCATTGTTTGCAGATGTATCGGAGCTCATCAAGATCATCTTAGGGAAGACCCTGGAACAGTTTTTGCTGGAAGTCGGAATAGCCCTCATCAAAACTCAGGAACTTATCGAAGATACAGTGACCAAAATTGAAGTGGCAGCCGAAAAAGTGGCGCACGAAGCGGCTGTCAAAATCAGGGCACTTGCGAATAAAACATTAGTTGAAGTTGCCAACATGATCGAACCGATCCTAAGAGTCCTTGAGGAATGTATAGATTTGGATAGTACTTCGAAAGTGTCTCCAAAGGACAAGTACCTAACTGAAGCGAAGTTCAAATTAAGGTTGATTTTAAATCGCCCCCAAGGGGATTAATTTTTGTTATGATATGTACAGGTGTGTAATTTATTTCGCTACTTTATAAGGTTCTGTAGATTATTTCTATAGCATGAATTGCTCGTAGTTCCCTCATCTCAATATGTACAAAATTGTGCATGGATTTTTATAGGGTTATCAACCCAAATTGTTATGACTATTCTGCTCTTGGAAGTTGGAATAATGGATGCTGTGTATATCTGCGATGCAATTAAACCTTTTGTACTGTTAATGTTGACTCATTCTAGAGTGTAGACGGCTTTCAAAGGTGTGCTTAAAATACGTGACAATAAGCATTTTCCTTTCTTCGGGTTTGACTTCGGAATTTCGTTTTTGATGAATGATCATTGACAGCTGCTCAAACGTATAACACAAATCTTCCGTAATTGAGGGCACTGTGTGATATGCTTGTAACATGTCATTCTAATGTCGGGAAGTTCTTCGGTACTTCATAAAATTCATATCATTTCTCGGTATAGGAAAAACCTCTCAAAATATTATTGTATTTTAAAAGCAGAGGTCAAGAGCTTCACATTTTTTCAAAAATTACAACTTTACTGGGAAAGTACCCAAAACCTTGTTTGCATTACAAGCCCAGCCTATATGTATAATAATTAGAGGGTTAATCAATTGAATTATTAAATTACCGTTTTATTAAATTAATAAAAATTTGTGATTCGGGATGTGTCCAAATAATATTGTATTTTTTTTCTACACCGAAGTTTTCTTAAAAGTAGCATATAGCGAGATTCAAATTCATTAAAATAATGACACGGAAGTTCACCGTTTAAGTTCCATTGGATCGAAGGATGGCTCAAGGCTAAATCTGATCATGCACAATTTACTCCTTCAGTCATTCTCTCTCACTCCTTCCTTTCATTTCAACAAGGATAATAGAGTTTCTAGTAGTTTTCTCTTACAGTTAGCCTTGTCATTTCCATTCATCAGAAGATCCAATGAGTGACTCATTGTCAGTTGTGTCAAATGGATCTTCGTATTTTGGTCTTCGGTTCATTGACTCCTGGACTAGTTCATGCACAATGTACATACTTTCAGAATCATAGGAACGTTTCATCGGACGGAATTTCATCGCCTGTTGAAAATTGTAAATGATCGTGTTACTCAAAATTGCTGTATAGCAATTTTGATTTCGTTTGAAAAATTATGAACTTACTTGGACAATTGTATCTCATCATGCCATTCTTGAAAATCTTGTGCTATTTGTAAATTGTGAGAGCTTGATGGAATAAAATCTCGTTTAAATGGATTCGGTTTTCTGTTCCGGTCATGTACTTACTCATATACATAGATCGGAACAATCTTCATTCAAAGGATTCAAACCAAACAGATTTAAAGATATAAATATCCTCTACGTCTACCGGAAGTTTTAATTATTTTCCGTAGTTTTAATCTCGTGAGATTAAGATGCACAGGATCTCAAGATAATAGCAGTGCACACTCGCTTCAATTACCAACTGTGTTACCTCGTGTGCAATATTAATAGGACTATAACAGCCTTCATTATTTTTGAACCTGTCTTCAAATAACACCGGCTACTAGGATGTGGAACTTTAATTTCTTCCAGTTCCAAACACTTTCCGTTTTTGTAGTAGATGTGTGAATATTGTGGAACAACAAGTGTAAACGCAATGCAAGTTTCAACAACACTATCTACATATAATAATATTTTGGTGTGTACATATTTCATAAATTCTAGAAATTCATCTTCAGAAAGCCCTGATTCGGTCTATGATCTGATCATCAATCACTTTTATTATGCCTGCATGCATTTACACAATCATTATAAGGAATTCCTGCAAAAAATAATTTATGAAAGCACGCGAATAAACAGAATGTTCGAAAGGTTTCTAGGAACTATGTTGTGGATAAACAATTATGTTTTAGTTATTGCCAAGATGATACCGACTTTTGTTATTTTGTAACTCTTAAAGCTCTTCTAATGGAATTCAACTTTCGGCCAGCCCGACCAGCTTTTGACACATAAATGTACAGGTATCGAGTGTAAGTCACTACATAAACACGGCTATCTTTCAAGAATTCAACATTAACCCATTATATTGTAGAGAGAGAGAGACAAATTGTTTTCATGTTAAGACGGAAGGGATATTTTACTACCTATCCCTTCATCCCCTTGAAATAATTATGCATTTCCTCATCAACTCACACAATTACTAAATAGGGAGACTGGACGGTCACAGGTAGTCAAAAATGTGGCAAATTAGCGTTATATAATTTATGCATACCGCCTTAGAGGAGAGCAGAGCTTCTGATGGGGACAAAATTCTTGTCCCGTCCCCGTCCCGATATTTTTTCAAAACCTTTGTCCCCAGTCCCGTCCCGACAATCGGGACACGGTGACGAAAACCGTGTCCCCATCCCGTCCCCAAAAAATTATAAAAACGTTGTCCCCGGTCCCATCCCGAAAGTCGGGACTTGGGGACAAAAATCTTGTCCCCGTCCCGTCCCCAAAATTTTTAAAAAACGTTGTCCCCGGTCCCGTCCCCAAAATTTTTAAAAAACGTTGTCCCCGGTCCCGTCCCCAAAATTTAAAAAAAATATTGTCCCCGGTCCCGAAAATCGTGGCATGTGAACAAAATTCCTGTACCATCCCGATAATTACTGAAAACAGTTGTCAACATTCTCCTACCGAAAATCGGAACATGAGGAAAATTTCGTACAAAAAATATTTGTACCAAAAACATGAAAAACACATTTATAGAATCGTGGCTAAAAGATTTATCCTTAACTTTTTGAGCAACAAGCCTCATTTTCTACAACCTAAAATCGAATGTCTTACATTCGGTGAAATAGTGTTCACAGAATACAGTAGTTTACTCATGAGCATTAAAGCTGAAACGTTATCCTTGTTCCGCTATGCTTGCTCGTCCCGTCCCGTTATATACACGACCAAAAAGCATGTCCCGTCCCGAATATAATGGGGACAATTGTTTTTGTCCCCGTCCCGTCCCGAATATAGTGGGGACAATTTGTTTTGTCCCCGTCCCGTCCCTGATATAATGGGGACATTTTTTTTTGTCCCCGTCCCGTCCCGAATACGACATGGGGACAATTATTTTGTCCCCGGGGACGTCCCGTCCCCGTCCCCGTCAGAAGCTCTGGAGGAGAGTGACTGTACTCGACGGCAGTGACGGCACACAAGAAAGTAATGAAGAGTTTATTATTAGGATGAGCGGTTACTGGTAGATCGTAGGTAGATACAGTTGTTTCGCGCTTTTAGCTTTGAATATTGTGTATATTGTTGCATGCAAGGAAGCATACGATTGGTAATTATGAGGGACGAGTCAAATGAAGTAGATATGCAGCGGTGTTTTCATAGAGCACTGAATTACTAGTTAAACCAGTGCTCTCAATTTTACTCATTACTCGAATTTTTCATAAAGGGAGTAAGTGAGTATTGTACTTACTCGTACTCACACCTGCGAGTATGACTGAGTAATGAGTAAGTAATTTTAAAAAGGTTGATGTTTAAGTAAGTAAAGAGTAAGTACGAACACTAATTCCCCGGTGTAATTTAAGTAATGAGTAAGTAAGACGAACTGCAAAGTATCAAAAAGTAAGTATTGAGTAAGTAAACTCTTCTTTACTGGAGTAACTACCATAGAAAAAATGTTCTCCGACAATATCCATGACTTATATATGGCTTATGGAGGCAGATAACACAGGCCATAGGCAAACAATGCCTTTAAATACTTGCGACGATGCAAATCGTTAAACTTGAGTCGTTGACTACACTACCAAAGATCGCAGTGACGTGGATTATATTTGAAGTATTACTTGAGTACTATGCAGGCAAAAGTAAGTAAAGAGTAAGTAATATCAGCTTATTTTTGCGAATAAGTAAGTAAAGAGTAAGTATTGTTACGCTTGTGCTACCCGGGTATATGATGTTGTGTGGGTAACGACAATGTAGCCTAGGTTCGGGCGTTCCATTCCCCTGAATTATGGTTTCGATGTTGGTGAAACTCATGAATAAATGGAACTATTGATTCTGTAGTGTAGGTTCTTTTATAATTGAGTTGGCCAATTTATTGTTCCTAGAACTGATACAATTTACACTGAACAATTAACATTTAACACAAAATAGAATTTGAAGTCTGAATCTCTTCTTCCATGAAATCTCCGATTTCATGTCGCCCCGCTTGCTACCTGTGGAGATCCATCCCGGAGGGAATGGACTCTAGGTGCGGCTCCTCTTGATGTTGCTTGCTTGAAGTCGAGATTAGAACTTGTACTAACTCTACGTGTCTTAATCTAATCTGAATCTTATTCCTATCTTTATTGTTTATTAAATAATCTGAATCATTTCCTTTCCTTTACTTATAATTTATGTTTGGTCAGCGTTTGGCGTCACGTAGCCTTTGCTTACGACCTTCCAAACTATTTGCTGACTTAGATTATGCTAATTCTACTCTATTTATAATATATCCGTAACATTCCTCTTCTGGGTAATTGTCGTCCTCGACAATTTTTACTCTAATTGTCAACATAATACTACATATATAATAATATGAACTTGACATTTAATCTTTGTAGCTGGTCGTAATGGTTATCATGGGCATTATTATTGTTAAGGCATTTTATATAATTACCATACATGTTCATCATCATATGTATATACTTTGTAATGCTGTACAATATTTGGTGGTGTTATTGTTTGTATACTTTTTGGTGAAAGGACTTCGTATAATCTTAGATCTTAGAATCGTTGCACAACAAAGTATAGTTGTTACCTTTACAATTTGCATATACAATATTTACATGGACAATATACAATATGTAAAGTTTGTATCACAATTTAACTTGATTTCTAATGTTGTTTGTCGTATCTAAGATTAGAAACATCGTAGCAGAATTGAAATTTTTGTTTCTGATGATATAATTTTGAGTTCACATGTTTTGAAAAGAATTTGTTTGTAAAAGCTGTCAAAAATACTTGAAGGCAGATATGAAATATGTCCCTTGGTTCTATTTTCGTTTGATTTCTAATTTTCTGATACCAAATACTAGTTGTTGAAACATTGTGACTACTGTCAGTTACTGCTGCTACTAGGGTGGTGGCCTAATGTGTTTTTAAGGTTTATTGAATTTTTAGCTTGTAAAATCCCGTGACTTTCCTTGTAAAACAATTTAACATGTCATAGACAAATCGTTGTGAGAAAAAATATAGGGTTTGAAACGGAGGAAATGTAAGTAGAAGATTTAAAGCAAGACTTGTTGCAAAAGGGTAGTCGCTCATTAGTACAAAATTTTGTGGGAACACAATATGTGTGTGCCACATTTTATAACCAGAGAAGATCAATACCAATTCAAAAGAATGCCAAGACAATTTCTGAATTGTTTTTCGGTGGCTAGATTAGGAATTATGTCCTTCTTATGCACAACTGTTGGCAATTTCACCAAATGTGGAAACATCGTGCTCCATGAAGTTCTGTAAGTCGTTCTTACTACTCCAAAAGACATAAAATCATCTTGTACCGTGGACTATTTCCTCAACTGAGATTGGAATGTATTTTGGTGATAATCATAAATGTACATATACCTTGATCTGTAAAAATCCTCTAAAAACTCTTTGAGGTCTTCTAACTTCTATTTGATGGAACGTGTCGAATTTGTAAGCTAATTTTGTTTAAAATTCCTTTCAGAATTGTGTTTTCTTAATACGATTTGTCTTGCGAAACTATGGAATTTATCAAAGCTAATAAGACGTTTGATCTTTTAAGATTTAAAATTTGAATTTCTGTGAATGTTGAAAGTAATCATCGTATATAAACGAAATGAATTTAATGGTTCCGTAAACTTTTTGTCATCTGTGATATGTACGGATAATTGTAAAAAGATGTCGACACTGTTTGCAAGGTAATTCTTGTTGCCTTTAATACTGCTATCAAATATTTCCATTACTGTAATTTTCTTACTTTTTATATTTTTATTTAAAAGTTCCTCCTACCTATTTGTGGTATTGTCTTTTTGTAATTTTCTTGCCTTGTCTTCTATAGGAGATCTAGTGCTCATAGAATCCTTCTGATCTGGGCACATTCATGTCAACTTTCATTTGAAATGCGCTACATTTTGCAAGTAAATAATAAATAGGTATGATTTGTATCAAGAATGATTTTGTCATTGAAAATGATCTGTACCAGAAATTCTTTTGGAAGAATCTATCCTTTGGACTTCTGTTTTACTTAAACTATCTTTCTAGGTACCTAAAGTATTTTTATTAGCACGTCTAGATAGGTAAATTTTTGTTGAACTGAAGCTAAAAGGTAATCTGATCCTGATCGTAGAGAACTTGCGTATGTAGGGTTGTGATTTTTGCTGGAAATTTGTTATCCCGCTCATCCCAAGCGATGAGTAGGTTAGAAATATAAATTTATCCTTCTCATATGGAGTTGAATAACCTAATAAAACCGCAAGGCATTACAATGCTCACTTATTGGCCGTTGAGTGGACAAGCTTCAAGGAATTATAATATTGCCTAATATTTTGGTTAGAACTGAACCTTATCTTGAAACATTTCTCGTCTCGTTAACAATTAAATCTTTGTTTTCAAAACATAGCCTGACTTCGTCTAAGAGCCGAAGTAGTGCTACAAAAAGGTTGCCAAAACAATGGCTAAGTTCATTGGGTTGATAGCCAATAAAAATCTAATCACTGGAATCAATGGGGTGGAAAGAAAATTGGAAAGAAAATGGATGATGAATCCATCGAGACACGAAAGATATTTTTATTTGAATCACAAAATCTTTAAACTATTCTCACTTTACTCCTATTGGTAATCTGCCTCTTTAACTAACTTGAACTTTTCGTTCGTTATTTGAACTTTGTTATTTTCATTGCATTTTTATATTTTTGTTGTATATGAACTTGGTTTTCTATATTTTCTTTTCCTAACCTTATCCTACTTATAACTACTTATTCTATTGTTTTTCTAATACTATCTTATAACTAATAAATATTTTTAAATATTTTTCCATACAGTTTTTATGGTTTTGCATATTTTTCTTCGTTGTTTTCTTTCTTGCGTTGGTCCTTCCCGGTTGGGTTGGTGTTACAGTTGTACGGTTGCTCTGGTTGTGTGTCGGCTCGCCTGTGGTTGTATGTTGGGCCTCACAATTCTGCATCCGACTAACTGCTCTACAGAATTTTGGACTAATGCCGCTGTGTCTGCCACATTGTCTAATTCTTTCTCGTTCGCTGTTTGTTGATCTGATTTCTTTTTCTGCATTCGAATTCGGTACAGTATTACTGTGAATATAAATATCACTACTGTGGTAATATAACCGAATGAACTGATAATGACTACGGTGTAATCCGTGTCGGATGTTGGAACCTCATTGTATTTCCAATCAATTTCGTTGAATTGTTCCATCCATGGTGGTCTGCTATCCCTCTGCATGGTGGGCTGTTGGTTTTGTATGAATTGTTGTTGGGGTTGTAGTAAAGCCATTTGTTGATTCCTCTCCATGATTCTTTGGGCTTCTACATTTGGGTCGTTCGGGTCATACTGCACTATGGCTAGTTTCCCGTCATCTTTATGGTGTAGTATATGTACTACTGGGTCCTTTTGTGATAACACTGATGCTGTGATAGCTCCGCTTCCGACGGTTAAGGCTGGTACCATGTAATTTGCGAACCATTTTCCGGCTGATGTTCCTAAAGCTGCCATCAGTGGTCCTCCCCATGGTTCTGGACTTGGTTGCGCTATCGGTCTGGTTTCGGAAACGTCCATTGCAATTAGAGTCATTGCAAGGCTCAAAAGAATATACCACTTGTATTCCATCCTTGTGAGAAATTTTGTATTTCTTTTGGTTCCTTATCCCTGAGTAGTCTCGAGTATTTGAGCTCTCTGTGGGTGTTGAGGTTGTAATGAGTACTCTGTTTTAAGAGTCTCTTATTTATATCAGTTAATTGTTTGTATTTTTATCTTCCGATTGCGAAAGAGAATTCCTTTTCTAATTCCGATGTTGTAATTTGTATGTCCCACTTCCGGTGACATAATCTTGTGTTAGTATTTCTGTCCTATGAACTCTATAAAATATGTTAGTGAGTGAATTATTTTTGTTTTGTTTTCTATTTTGTAATTATTTTTGTTTGTTTTTCTTTTCTAACTATTCTGTTATGGTGATCATTATGTAACATCCGCCGTAATCCCGATGGTTGATGCTACATAAGATCTTAAAAATGTTTTATCGTAGATCATCCCTTGCGAAATAATTTACACTTTACATTCCCTTCGGGAATTTCTTCCGTCATCAGGTAATTTGGCTTCTGCTTTTCCCCGCTAGTTCTCCTTCTTACTATACCATGACCTGGATGGTGTGGTCAGGTTATTATCCTCTGTGACGTTTTAATCGTCTTCCTCGGACGGCCCTCTGAGGGTGCCTGTCTCCTCCTCTCCTTCCGCTAGTGCTCGGAATGATATAACTGCGAATCTATTCTCGGATAAGATCTCCGGGTCCCATCTTGCACGTGATGATCTTTCCCATAACTGATCCATTAGCCTTCTATGCTCTACAGGGTTTGTTATGGAAAGATAGCTGGTTCTTTGTTGTGTCACTGGGTCTTTCCTGAGTTCTTCCTGTATAAAATCATATCCAAGGTCTCGGAAAACTATTTCGGTTCCTGTTCGACCTCTGAGTGTTCTTATAAGATTTATTAGATCGAGTTCGTCTGGTCTTCCATCAATGACAACTGATCGCCATTGTGCTGTTTGGAATCGGTCTATCGCGCTTGGTATCATGTGTATTGGTGTTATTCCTGGTCGTCTCTCATTTCTTGGAGATAATTGATATGGTTTGTAACTTGGTCCGTCTCCACCGTTGCTGATTTGCTCCCGAATCCTGTGAAAATGTTCTCTTTGCCAGATTCGTATCGTGACAAGTTCGTTTAGGTCTCTGAAAGAACCTGTTTTCCGGGGTTGTCTTAGGGTGGCTACTCCTCCTTTTAATCTTCTAGCATATAGGGTAGATGGCTTTTGGCCTTCTCCCGCTAGTTTCATTGCGAATATCCAGTCTTCCCATTGTCCTAGTTCTTCTTCTATGTCGTCCAGTGGGTTGGGTTGACTTCCGCTACTCTGGTTTACTGCTCCCAATTGTCGCCACTCCTGAATTGCCGCGTCCTGATGATAAAGAGTTATGATCCTTTCGGTCATACTCGCAAATTCTTGAAAACTTAGCATGTGTATTGGTATACTCGCTAGTGGTTGTGAAGCTTTTTCTCCACGTCCGGTGATGGCGTCTCCTCTGAGTAGGAAACTATTTATCCATATTTCTTGCTCTCGCCAGGTTGGCTGAGTTCCTATGGCAAACCACATCTGAGTAA
The DNA here is from genome assembly GCA_947179485.1 of Allacma fusca. NCBI lineage: Eukaryota > Metazoa > Arthropoda > Collembola > Symphypleona > Sminthuridae > Allacma > Allacma fusca. The sequence goes on along the minus strand of OX359247.1, from coordinate 60,434,908 downwards.
TCAATCGGCGTAGCTCGGTTCCCGTGAGCCCTTGCATTACTCCCTGATGTTCCCGACATGTTAGATGTGTTGGTACTTGGTGATTATCAATACCTCTCTGACCATTGAACAGTGTTGTCCAAAGTCTCGGTATCATTTCCCCTGGTGAGATGTTCATGTCTCCTGCCATCGTCTCCAGACGGGTATTTTCCATTGGTACGTTTCTTCGACTTTGCCCGTATAGGATGAGCAGGTCTCGCTCCCTTGGGTCTAGTCGGCGGTAATCGGTGGGATGGTCCATTGCATCATACAGCAATGCCCTTCTTTCCCGGATTAACTCTCCGTGATTGTTGTAATCTATTCCTGCCTGGTGTTCAGCATATTCTATATTTGATTCATGAGCATTTGTTCTGGGTTCGCCTAAGGTGTTAAGCGCCCTTTGTAACTGCTCGAGTCGTAGTTGAGGTGGCTGTGTAGGTTGTTGGTGGATGTTGAGTCTCTCGATAAATGTCTCCCTGTACATTCTGTTGAGCCATCTCACTAGATTTTGTTCTGGACTGTTGGTTGACCGATGTGAGATATTATATGTTGGAAATCTCTCTGGGTCGATGGTAGATTTCTGATAACAATGAGGACACATGGTGGATCTTTCCCTGGTGTCCATGTTGTTGCTGAAGTAGTTGGTTCTCCTGGAGTACTGTGCTTCTATCCGGCTATGGCGTTCGTCTCCAGATATATCTTCCAATACTTGGTCCGGAAATCGCGGTGGTGAGTGGTCCAATGGGTCATTGGCCCTTTCCACCATATTTCTCACTTGAAGTCGTACCGGATCCAGTTGGCTGTATAACTGTGTCTTGTTCGGGTTGGTAAAGATGACTATTTCCGCTTCCTCATCTTCCCAACTTGGTGCCACCATCCATCCACGGACTCCTATGTAAAATGATACGTGAGCTAAATCAACGAATCTTACATCAGGTGAGTCAGGTTGTCCCAGTGGATCTTCCGGTGCTGGAGCTTCTGGGTTTTCCTGGCGTTCCTCCTTAAACTCCACTTTCCGTTGACGTTGTCTAGCTCGTCTGGACTTCAGGTTGTCTTCAATGGGTGGTATGGGTTGTCCTGCCGTCGCGGATGGTACTGGCGATGGTGACCTTGATCCTCGTCTGTCCCTCGTTTCGTTGAATATTACAGTCCTAATGGGTGAGTAGACTCTAACCCTGGGTCGTTCAATTTCTGGCTCTGGACATCGTGGTCGTCCTCTATACTGGAATGTACAGTTTGGAACATTGTCGCGTCCGTACAATCTGTCCAACTCTGGTCTGCTCCGTCGGATATATTGTACAGGTATATCCTTTTGTCTTTGCCAAGCTTCATGTGCTGCTAACTTGGTCTTTGGTCTCACATGTGGCTTATGACCATGTTTGAGTGGACAGTATTCACATCTGGTCCTTACCCACGTGTTTCTTGTTTCGTTGTTGGATGAACTATCTACCTGATGTTCTGATGGTGGCTTTTCCTCGTCGTCTAAGACTTCTTCCTTGATTACTTTTGATGATGTTCCGGCTCCTTCTTCTTGAGCCTCCATAGCTTGTTCCGTTGGCACAGCCGGTTCCTCTTCTGAGGCCAAAACCGGTCCTTCTGCTTCCTCTGTCCTTCGTGGGTGGCTTCTTCCGGGGTCACCTTTCCGTATAGGATCCTGGTTCCCTCCGAAGTCCATTCCAACGGACGTGCCAATATAGATTACCATTCTGAGGGTAAATCGTACAAGCTGTTGAATAATCCCTGTTGGTCTTCCTGACGATGAGTGAGCCTCCTCTTCCTCAATCCGTGCCGGCATAAGCTGTAGTTGTTGTTTTAAGAATTGTGTGCTATAACTGACGGGTGACCATGCGTTGGTCGGTCCTACGAATGCCTCTCTCCTCTGTCGTTCTCTGGCTGCTCGTTCCGACGTTCGCTGAAAGAGTGGGTGGGTTTGTGAGACGTTGGCGTGTGCCTTTGTCTCCCATCCCTTGAGTTCTTCCTCTTCGAGATGGTCAACTCCGTTGTATATGTGTGGGATGAGCAAAACTATCGTCCAGTTTGCTTCTGTGATTGTCGTTGCTAGTGCGAAGTGTACGACTTCACCTATTGCAGTTTCCTCCGTGGGGTGAACATAGTCTTCCCCTTTTGTGATAATGTGAGGGTTGTTTTGCATCTGGCGTTGTAGGTTATTTATCTGGTCTTTTGCCAAGATACTTCGCCTGGTGCGTGTATGTGTGTCTTTAAGTCCCAAAATTTGGATGACTTTGTTGATGAATTTCCCGTACTGTACTTCGTACTCCTTCCAAATTTCATATTTGGTTTGTAGTGGCAATGGGATTGGTTTTGTTAGTAAGTCCATTGCGACTGACTGTAAAGTTTTGGTTGTTAGATGGTAACCGTCACGTATTGCTTGTGACATTAGCCAAATAGCTTGTGGTAATTTCCTTTGGTCTCGAATCTTTTGTCGTCGTTCCTCTTCCTCCGAAGTGGGTTCAGGAGCATGTCGTAGCTCTCTCCCGTTTTCGTATTCTTCCGCGTCCACTTCTTTGGCTAAAGCTTGGTTCCATACTTTGGCTACAGAAGTTTCGTTGAGGTAATGAGCATTCCTTTGGATATCACCTGGTAATGCTATTAAGTTCGGAGATATTTCTGTTGCTGTTGGATTTTCCTTGAGAAAATCTTCTAACTCCTTCTCCTCACTGGCATTGACGGGCATTATCATCCAGATGGGTCGTTGGTCAGGTAGTTGGGACTCAATGAGTACCCAGTCCTGTGGTATTTTGACTGTCTTTAGTGGTCTATTCCATCTCCTGACTGCGTCCAGGATTGAGCTGGTATAGACTCCTACTATGACCATCCCCGTGGTACACATGCCTACGGCTCCTGCTACTCCTCGTACTATTCCATTTTGCCAGAGTCGGTGCGCTGTGGCTGAACCGAAACCTTGGTATCGTACGGCTGAATTTCCGACCGGTGGGCATTCCCGTTGGCCGTAAGGGTCATAGTGTCCGATTTCCTCAGAGTCTTCCTTATTCTCAAAGTCTAGGCTGACATGGTCAAAGCCTCTTGGACTGGTTTGATTCTCAGCTTCCAATCGGGTCCACCACTGGTAATGTGATGCCCTTGTTGCTGGACATGGTCCGTAGTGTCCCGTCAATTCCTTTCTCATATTGGATTGTCCTACAGCAGATGTTATTAAACCGAACATTAATAAAAATGATAGCCAACTGTTACCGAGGTAAGGTATGGGTCCTCCTCGTCTTCCTCCTCCTCCACGTCCCATCTCCGGCGTGTGAGGTGGCGTTTGGATTGATGAGGTTGGTTGTCCTGGTTCCTCGTCTTCACTGAGGATGACGGTTCCGTCCTGGGGTGAGTTGGCAAAATCAGCCAATGAAAGCTGGTGGTTATTAACGATTTCCGTTGTATCCGAAGTTATTGATGATTCTCGATCTTTGGGTCTTCCCTTTGATCTGATCACCTCAAAATCCTCTGAGCTACTGCTCTGGTCGTTGTGTTGCTCAGCTATGTATAGCTCGGATGTTGCAACTTCGACGTTTTGTCCTGGTGAGGGTGGCATTTCCGTTGCCATTCCTGTGGGACTTGCAGTTTCTGGACCATTTCGTTTTTCCTGAGCGAGCAAACGCTCTAGCTCCCCGGATGTAGCTGTTGACGTCGGAATGTTCGTTGGTTCAAAGTGTGCTGGAGGTAATTCTCTGGTTTGAAGGTCTATTTTTGACTCGGCACATACCAAATGAAAGTCGTTATCATTTCTCCACTTTATCCATTGCTGGCGGTGGCGTGTTAATTCTTTCATTAATCCTTCCTTTTGCTTTTTCGCACTGTCTGCATTGACATTTTGTCTGGCAAGGTTGCGGATGATTTCCCCGAGATCTTTGATTCGGTTTACCATCTCCTCGTGCTTCCCTGCCTTCCTGGAATCCTCTCCGATTTTTATGATATTCGACTGTCATTTCGCCGGTGGTTGGGTTGGTACTGTGTTTTGTCCGAATAGCTCTAAGATGGTCATCTGAGCCTCCTTCTTGACCTTCTTCTCCTTCTTTGCACGTTTCTTCGCATGATGTTCACATTCCTGTTGTACAACTGGTCCATTGTCGGTTTGAATCACTTGTCGTACCCTTTTACATCCTTTCCTACTACATGTTTGGATGGGTACTGTCTCTTCCTCTTCTGAATCTGAAGAAGATTCATTGGCGGTATCTTTGTCCGCTGTTGTAGCTGTGTCCGTGGCTGTATCTTCGCTCCATGGTATCACTGCTACTGATGGTGGAGTCACTATAGGTACTTCCACTTGTCTTTCTCTTTGAGCGATGCAAACTGCACGCTGTGGTTTAGGTGGTTCACTATTGACCGGTATTGTTGGCGGTGGCATCTTTGTAACCGCTGTATAGCTTAAAGCTGGAGCTGCTATGGGTGCTGTCAGTATTGACTCCCTCTCCATACGGTCCTTATAATCTCTCGCCGATGGCGATAGAAATGGCGAAGGTGGTGGGGTTGACTCTCTCCTGCTCCTGGACCTTGCCGGACTGTCATAGCGACTCCTTGACCTGTCGTCCTCCCGTCGCTTTTTCCTCTCTGATGACGATTCTGTCTCTCGCTTCCTGGTCCTGCTGTCCTTAGAGCTGTGTCTTTCCCTTGAACTTTCTCCTGAGCTCCTGTGTTGCCTGCCCGAACTTTCTCCATTGGTGATGGCCCGCCCGCGGCCTCTCCCGGCTGGTACCATGTGCGCCGAGTAGGCTGCAAATCTCGGAGGTTCCCTTCGTCGGTCCTCCAAGTTCCCTCGTCTCAGATCGGGTTCATAGTTATCATCAATACGTCTACTGATTCTATGGGCTACGTCCTCGACCTGTTCTTCTTGTTGCGGTAACCATTCACTAATTTCGGGGATGTTGACTCGGGTTACTCCACAAATAGGGTCGGCTCCCATCACTTTCCGAGATGAGCTTCGACTTGTCTTGCCTCGTTCATATTGAAGCCCTGGAGTAAATGCCCATGGATCATGGTCATAATCTCCCCTTGGATTCTTTTGTCCGGGTACATCCTTTTCTTGTCTGTAATTTTGGACTAGCCATGGATCATCTGGCTGTCTGTTACGTGTTCTACAGATAGGGATCTGTCGTCGTATGGGAGTGGGATTAAATTCTTGTCCTTTAAAAAGGTAAACAAGATCATCTGGCGCTCGTTCGCCTCTATCTACTTCCAGTTGCTGCTCCGGAAAATTTATTGACCCACAAAAGTGCGGTTCTCGTCGTAATATGCGATAATCTATTGTTAACTCTCTAGGTCTCCTGAGAGCTCCGATTAGTACTGAATGAGTTACGATTTCTCGTCCATCTCGTCCTTGGACGATAATCCTGTAGGGTAATTTCACGTCTACTCTGAGAACAACTTCCAGTCGTCCCGTATCTGAGTTTGGTAAAATGTTTGCTTGTGGTGTCTCCACTTCAGTTTGACTCACGTATTGGGTCCAATAACGTGGTCGATCGTCGTCGTCCCTGTCGACGGCGGGTAGGGCGTCTTGGCGTGGAGTCTCGCTGGTTCGAGACCCGGATGCACGTGACCCTCTGTTCTCTGACATCTGGTTGAAGGTAAAATACTTTACAGTAATCTGTTTTAATAATTGTGTACGTACCTACGTATCGGATTCTCCTTCGACCTTGTCGTATTAGGTAACTAATGAGATTTATACGGTCTCCAATCTTGAGATCAATCTCGCTTTGACCAAAACTAACACAGTTTGGTATTGTTGTCAAGTATCGGGTGGCGCTCATTCGCTTTCAGACTGATCCAAATCTTCTCGTCCTCTTTCGGGTACGAGTTGGGTATCGTCTGTTTTCTCCGGTTTCTTCAGCGCTTCCTCTTTGAGATGTTTCGACTGCTTCTTTAGCTCCCGAATTTCCTCCTGAACTTGTTGAAGTTCCTGTTGGATTTGTGTTCTTCGGGTTCTGAGGGTCGCTGAATGCTTCTTGGTGATCTGACGTATTTGTTCTAATTCTCTCAGGCCTTCTGGGATTGTCTTTCGTGATGACATCCGATGACCTGTCCTCTTCTGTAGAAAATTCTACAGGTGTATTAATGACTTCTGTATGCGTGTCTACAGAGTCTTGTCCGTTTTCTTCCTCTGGAACTTCCTGGAACTCTTCGTCCTCTTCTGTAGAAGTTTCTACAAGGACTTCTCGTTCCGAGGGTTGTTTGAATTGTTGGCTAAGCTGTTGGCTGCTCGAATCTGATTTTTCAGAGTATTCTTGACTCTCTCGGTTTGTTCTATCTCTCTCTCCACTCGTGCTATTGCCTCTCTGATCCGACTGCCTTGCGCTTGTAGGCTTTGCAGTGTCTGTCTCTGAGCTTCGCTGGGTGGGCTTGGTGTTGAGTTCCACAAAGGGGCCCCTCTAAGGCCTTTTGCTCATCTGAGTGAAGCAATTGTGTCGAAATATCCGCCTCTACTGAGGGCCAAGGCACCTCAACTCGTGGAGTCTCCTTTGAAGGTCCTTGATTTCCTGTTTCAATTTGTCCAGGTCTCCCTCTCTCTGTCGTAGGCGGTTGATTAATTCTCGGTTCTGATCCCGAATTGTAAGAATTTGTCTCTCTATACTCATTGCTGTCGTCCACATCAAGTTCTGTTGGACGTATCCCTGAACTACTTAATTTCTTAAGTGTTTTAAAGTCACTGTCGTCAATAAGTGGTTGAGTTTCTTCCTCACCTTCGGATGTTACACCTGAGCTGGTTTCAGCTGGTTTATTAAATCCGAAATATCTTCTTTGACTTTCTGAGTCTCCTGGAGGGTTGCTCTGTGATCTCCCTCGAGTTGTTTCAGTTTGCTCAGTACTTCCTCCTGTTCTGACATCTGATGTAAAATTCTTTGTTGGAGACGAATTTCGTTCTCCTTTGCCTTGATTAATTGGGCTTGTAATCCCTTGATAATAAGGATTAATTCTCTCTTTGTATGTGTCATCAGTTACTCTGGTTGAACCTCGTCTTGTGATTTCTCCACTTGTGGGCAGAAACTTGACGTTTGAGGTTTTATCTCCTGAATTTGCAGTTCTAAAGCTGCGATTCTCTGTTTGATGTACTCTTCCTGAGCTGCGTACTTCCAAATTTTTATTTGGACTAAATTCCTTTGTTGTTTCAATCCTCTTATCTCGTCCCTGATTTCCTCTAGGGTGTTCATTTATTTTCGAGCGAGTGAAATATGGGTAATTTTTATCTAAAAATTCCCGATTATCTGAATAGTTTTCTGTCGAAAATTTTCTTACTTGTGTGCTTGACTGCTTAGTTGTACCTTTTCCTCTTTGAGTGTTATCTTTGTGTTGATGTGGTTCCTGGTTTGATTTCTCTCCTTCACTTGGGGTGATTTGAGAGTGTGAGTAATTTTTGTCACAAAATTCTCCTCTCTGTTGTACTGGCTGAGTTTGGTTACTTGAACTGTCTGAGTAACTTTCGGATGAAAATTCTCTAGTTATTTCTTCGGTTTGAGCAGGTTGAACTTTAAAAGTCACCTTCTTGCTCGTAGTTGAACTGTTATCTGAACTGGTCGAATTCTTAAGAATTGACCGTGGCTGACTCACTATAACTTTTCCACACTTGTTCCAATTTCGTTTTGTCACCAATTCCACTATATCGGAATCTAAATCATAACTATACTCGTCCTCAATGTGTTCTCGCTGAAGGCACTTCTTAAGCCTCTCCACATGGACTTTCTGTCTCTTTTTAGAATTTCTAAGGTCTTGAATGATATAATTGTCTTTGGCTAAAACTTCTATGACTACAAAGGGTCCTTTGTAAGGGTGAAGAAAGCGTTCGCTCTTTCCAACTATCCTGGTCGGTGTAAAGACTCGCACTGTGTCTCCGATGTTGAATTTAACGAACCTTCTTTTCCTATCATACCAATCCTTACTGTAGTCCTGACGTTCCCTTATCTTAGCAATAGCTTTTTCTATTCTAGTAGTGGCTTCCTCAGCACTCATAAAATTTGTGTCGACGCTGCTTAAGCACAGTTGTAAGTTAAAATCATATATGGGTTGTCGCCTAAACATCATAAAATAAGGAGTTTCTTTGGTCACATCATGGTGACTGCAATTGTAAGCATTTATTAGAAACGGTAAACAACTGCACCATAGAGCTTGCTCTTTTTGAGTATAATGACTCAGCATAGTGCTTATAGTCTGGACCATTCTTTCTATTTGTCCAACACTGTTATGTCTTAATGCTGTAGATGTAGAATGGTTCATGCCTAATCTGCGAAGTAATGCTTGAGTGATTTCCGCTCTGAATTCGGATCCTCCGTCACTCAGCAAGTTTTTAAACAGTCCATATTTTAAAACTACTTTGTGAAGCAAAAATTCTGCTATCCTGTCAGCAGTTTTATCTGGAATTGCTTCTGCGATCACGAACTTTGAAACATAATCCTGTGCGATTATAATGTACTTATTCCCTTTTATGCTAATTTGCATGGGTCCAATGAGATCAATACATAGTGCATCTCCTACATTTTCTATCCTGATTGGATGAAGTAGTCCTGCTGGCTTCATTCTCATGGATTTAGCTGCTTGGCAATTTTCACATGACATGACATATTTTGCTACTGAGACGTTCATTTTTCTCCAAAAATAATTTTTGTTGAGTCTATGAAGAGTTTTCTGGAATCCTAAATGTCCTCCGCATAGGATCCCATCATGAGCTTTTGATAGTAGGAAATTTCTAAGTACTCGGGGTACGTATAACTTACGTCCATCTTTATGTACTATAGTAAGAATCCCTTCTTCATCAATTTCATATCGGCTATACTTCTCTTTGTCCTTCCAATTTAACGTATGCCGCATCTTTATTTTGTCCATGATGAATAAACAATCTGGATCGTCCCTTTGCATCTCCTGCATGTTATGTTCCTTTAACATAGTAACTTGCTCTTCATCTTCAAGTATCCTACATACAGGCTTGTGTGTGGAAAAAGTATCTTTGCTCCCTTCGCACCCCTGTAGTGCGTGAGCTCCTGGAACAAATTTTATTGCTCTATTTAATGACATGTCCTCAGTTTTCTGAGCGTCTTTATTCCTTTGGCCTTCATCCTGTGAAAGACATAGTGAATGTGACGTCTTTTTATTTGTCACAACACCCTGCCCTTTCAGAGGTTGAATCTTCCATGATCTTCCGTTGGTGAATTTAATTTCACCTTCCTGGATGTTTTTCCTCATTTCTTCTACTGTAGTTGCCAGTAGAGAGAAATTATCTTCATTATCTGGATTCTCTGTGGATATGTACGTATGCGACGGCGGAGGGTTTTTGTTTTCCTCCGAATCGCATACTGCAGATCTTCGCTGGATATTTTTCATCCATTCCTCCACATCTCTGGAAATCTTCATCGCCTTGATCCGCTGTGGGGTATCAAGATCCGGATTGTTAGCATATCCTGGACGTTCTGCATCAGGAACTTGATCAGTCTTCCTGGCAGATTGTGCAGTGTATGTCTTCAATTGCGAAATAACTTCCTGTTTGAGCTTCCATCTATCTCCTTTTGCTGACGTTGGATTCCTCCAAGTCTCTTCAAATGCAAATCTTTTCTCCTCATCTGTGGGATCGTGTCCGGATGGATTGTGATTTTCCACACTGAGCTTTTCCTGTTTCAGTGTCGGTCGGTCGCATTCCTTTTGGACGTTCCTATCCTCATCCGTGAGTACCAATTTCTTGGCCTCTTTAGGACTGGCGGGATGGGTGGGCGGGAAAGTTGAGGACTTTTTTTCTGTAGTCTCAGCTGCCTGGCTCACCAGATCCGCTGTCTCCTGATTCTTCAAGTTTTGATCATGGACTTCCGTATCGGAGTCTACAATTATGGCTGGTGGTAGATGTACAGCTTTTGTTTCAGCCTCACCTGCCCCATCCATTGTTGTGAATTCCATTGTACTCCGTGTCATCTGCCCTAGGGATTTTGGTGAATCAATGTCAACCTTCCCATTGGCTGGACTTTGTGACGTTGTAGCTGTCGTTGACTTTGGGGAAGGAGACCAATCAGTCCCCATTCCAATGTCAGTGATAGTATTTCTGTCAAAATCTTCATTCCCATCTTGATCCTGAACATTATTTGGCGATAAAAATTCCTTCATGTCTAAATCATTTATTGTTGCATTGTGAAGCTCTATTTCTTGTATTAGTTTGAGATTTTTCTCATAGATATACTCATTGGTATATTTCCAGGTATTTTCATCCTCCTGTGGATCATCCTCCCGAAATTTGTGGATTGTAATGATGTCGTCTACGGATAATTTCCATTCTTTGAGCGCTGAGTAGCTGTGTGTTACTTCATTTACACGGCTCTTTACGCTCATTGTATGGTTCTCCCAATCCGTTTCCTCCAAATTCGGTTGAGGTGCTAGAATTTCCACTTGTGATTTGACTTTACGTCTGGGTTGACCTTTTAATCTTCCTGACCATGGATTTTGTCGCTGCGGGATTATGGATTCCTCTTCGTCTGAGGATTGACTTTCGTCATCCGTCCAATATTTTCCCTTATAGCTTTCCCTGGTCGTAAGGCTGGCTGCACACGCTGGTGGTGGCATTATTATATTCCCCTGAGGGATTTGTCTCTGCTCTTCCAAAGCAATTTTGTGTTCTTTGACCGGGTCTGGTTCAAATTCAATCACCCGGTCCTCTGTATCCTCCAAATCTTCCTTTTTATAGGGTAATGGAGCTCTTGATAGAAAGTCTGCATCCAAGTGTAATGCTCCTTTCTTGTATGTGACTTGAAAGTCAAATTCTTGTAGTTTATTTACAAACTATTCTTATTACTTATTCGGTGGTTTGGATCTTTTTGTAATCGTAGGTAGCACAATGCTAAATGATCTGATCTGATTAAAAATTTTCTCAAATAAAGATATTGTCTGAATTTGCGAACTGCATATACGACTGCTGCTAGTTCTAATTCTGTGACTGAGTAATTCTTTTCTGATTGAATTAGTGTCCGTGAAGCATAAGCTATTGGATGTTCTCCTCCATCATCCTGAAGAACACAGCATCCTAGTCCTGAAATTGATGCATCTGTATGCAGTATGCAATCCAACTCTGGGTTGAAATGAGCTAGAACTGGCTGTGTTATTAATTTGGTTTTGAGAATGTTGAAGGCAATTGTTGCATCTGCACTCCATTGGAAGCATCTTATGCGTTTTTGTCCTTCAGATTTCCCCTTACTTCCAATCCATGATTGTGAGATGGGACTAGCAATTTTTGCGAAGTCCTTGATGTACTTTCTGTAGAAACTGCATATTCCGAAAAATCTTCTTGCTTCCGTTTCAGATTTTGGTACTGGCACATGTCTAATAGCGTCCACCTTTGCAGGATCTGAACTGGTGCCTTCCCTGGATACTTTAAATCCTAAAACAATTACTTCAAAATATCCGAATTTGCATTTCTTTGGTTTGAACTTAAAGTGTTTGTTGCTGGCTCTTAACATCAATTCTTCGAGTGATGCTAATTTGTCCAAAAGATGAATTCCATAAGAGATTACATCATCTAAATATACCATGGCTCCTCTGAATTTGAGTGAGCCCAGCATTTGATCTGCTGCTCGCTGAAAAGCTGACGGTGCAATCTTGACTCCCATAGGTAGTCGTTTGAATGCATATAATCCATCCTGTGTGATGAAAGAGGTTATGACTTGGTCATCCTCATGTATTAATAATTGAAAGAAGCCTGACTCCATGTCAAGAGTGTCGAAAATTGAAGATTTTCCAAATTGCATAAGTATGTCATCTATCCTTGCTAAAGGATAGACTTGATCTGTGATGGTCTTGTTTAACGCTCGATAATCCACAACTGATCTAAATGTTCCGTCTTTCTTTTTGATTAGGAATAGTGGGCTGCTGTACGGTCCGTTCACTTCCTTGATAATATCTGCATCTAACATCTTTTGTACTTCCTCTCGTACTTTTTGTCGCTCCATTGGTGAGCAAGGGAAAGGTTTTGCCTGAATGGGTGGATTATTTCCCGTATGGATCCGAATGGGGTCAATCCACGCTGGTTCCTTCAAATCTCCCTTGTTAAATGCGAAACATTCTGGATATCTTGTCAACAATGCTCGGTACTTAGCTCTTCCTTCTTCATCGAGCTCTTTATTGACGTCGAAACAATCAAGCTGTTCTTGTGTGAGCCTTTTGTGCGCATCACGTAATTGATTTCGCTTGATTTTGATGAGATCAAAATTTTCCTCAGCATGACCTATAGCTGTGCGTCCATACATTGTCTGTGGGCATGGAGCTGGATTAAATACATATGCAAAAGGTTCTTCATTTGGTACTACACCTGCGGCTACTAAAAGTCGCTTACTGGTGTAAAGCTTTTCTGATGGTTGTAAATAAAAATCCTTTTTGATGCGTTTTGGAATTTGTATGGGCACTTTCATGTGTCCATAGGCTGGTATTGTGACTGCTTTTCGAGTCCTGCACATCATGTTCTTCGGTCCTTTGACTTCATGAAATGAAAAAATTGACCTGACAAATTCTATGTCGGCCTTTTTCTCTCCGACATAGAGATGAGTATCTCTAGTCATTGGAACTGTTTGAAATCGGTCGCTCCGTATTTCATTATTCTTGTAATCTAACGTTATTCCGTAACGTGATAAAAGATCTTCACCTATAATCATTCGTGGCTCTAGTGTCTCCATCACTAGACCTTTGAATAAAAGTTTTTCACCTTCAATCATCATTGTGAATTTGGTGAGACAAATTGGTTTGACCAATTCTGCATTTGCTACTGCTACTCGCAGAGCGCTTGGAACTTCTTTTATTTCCGCGCATCTTGGTACTAAGTTTCTTTGGATACAGGATCTTGTTGCTCCTGAATCTAGTAAAGCTGGTATCATCATACTGCATATTTGCACTTGTAAAGTTGACTTGTTGCCATTTGATAAGCGACATGGGTTGAGATCAATAATTTCTAATTCTTCGTCGTCTTTTGACTGACTTTCTACTCTAGTTGCGATAATTGCATTCATTCTTTCTTGGATATCTTCAATTACTGGGGGTGCGTCCCCCTCTGTGAGTTTCCCGGAAGGTATGGGATAGACTGTCTTTTGTGTGGGCAATTTCTCCTTAGGTGGCCCATTTCTCCACATCCGAAACATTTTATGTAGGTTTGGGAGGATTCTAGCGCCCATTGTCCCGGTATCGGCTGTGACTGCTCCTGGCGGTCTGATTGATTCCTCCAGGAGTTGTTTCTGTCATTACTTTGGCTGTTCCGGTCCCTGGAAGTAGTTCTACTCCTGTTGTTATTGTTGTTGTACTGTTGGGGTCGTTGACCTCCTTGGTTATTGTTGGGCTGATAACCCTGGTTCTGATAACCTTGTGGGTTTGCCTGGATTTGTTGCATGCCAGGGTTGGTGTACCCTGCATTTTGTCCTTGACCGTATCCTTGTTGTGGTACGTATCCTTGAGATGGTCCATACCCTTGGGTAGGTGCATAACCTTGAAATGGTGCATAACCCTGTTGTGGTGGGTATCCTTGATTCGGATTAAACCCTTGAGGTGGCATAAAGCCTTGAGTTTGATTAAATCCTTGGCTGTTATAGCCGTTGTAGGATTGGTTGTATCCTTGGTTCATCTGTTGGTCATTCCATTGACGATATCCCTGGTTGTTAGGGTTGTTGTTATAGTATTGTCGGTTCGGACTTTGTCTGGATCCAACATTTTGGTTCCTCTGAGGGTAACCTTGGTTGGTAGAGTTGTTGCCATCATTTCTATATTGAGGCCTGCTCCTATCTTGATTATTGTAGAATCTCTCAGGTGTTGGAGATCTACCTCGGTTTCCATAATTCCTTCGGTCATCATAACCTTGATTGTTACGTCCCCTGTCCGGGTAGTTGTTATTGTTGCTGTAACCTGGACTGGAATTCCGTGAGTTGTTGAAGTTTCCCTGACCTGGACTTCGTCCTCGTTGGTCATTGGGTCTATTTTCAGGTCTCCGATAGTCCTGTTGTTCTCTCACTGCAGCTACCTTCACGACAGTCGTTTCCGTAGGAGCTGCTTTCATTCCGGAGGTCAATTTCTCTAACATTTCTTGTACTTTGACAAATCTTGTTTCAATGGATTCCGCTCCATCTGTTTTTCGATCTTCGTCGTATTGTTTAATTCCAATTACAAAATCTGCTACAGTCTCTGCTGTCCATCCTCGACAGAAGACTATGTATTCGGATGTTAATCCTGCACGTAAGAGTCTGATTTTCTCCATCTCGGGCATAAATCTTTCGACTCTATTGATTAGTGCTAATTTCGCATCTATGTATGCACATGGATCTTCACCTGTGTTCATCTTTCGCTTTTCCATCAGCGTACGTATCATTTGGTCGGTAATACTATACCTTATTAGAAATTCCTCCCTGAATTCATCCCAGTCGATGGTGTCGTATGGTTGTTCCTCATGTAATCTTCGTTCGGCAATCCAATTTCTGATCCAATCCCTGACGGGTGGGTCAAAGATGATCTGTACGTATTGCATCCTGGTTATGATGGTATCTCCTCCGAACCTGTTGGTCTGCAGTTCGGCTGTTGCGAAGGCTGTCTCCGGGTCATCTACACCCGGTTTGAATTCTACTTTGGGAAACATGAGGGCGGTCATGTCGTCGTCCAGATGTCTCCTTGGAATTATTCGTACCTGCTCTTCGTCTGCAACGTCTTCAATACGTATTCCCTGATTTGGATTGATTGGTACGTATGGGTTGATGATGTTGACGTTGACCTGGTTGAAGATGTTATTTCTGTTTACAATCTGTCTATTCCTCCAGTTGTCGAAGGCTCCGAAGTCGTGAGGGTTACTTGGGTTGCTACTACTGGAGCTGGATGATGAGCTACTTCCTCCGGAACTTCCGGGATCGCTCCTTGCTCTCCGTCTGCCTCCGATGTGTCTACCTCCTCTCGAGCCTCTTCGACCTGGATTTGACCTTGATTGAGATGGTCGCTGATTTTGGGAGTTGTTGTTAGCTCCTCTCGACTGATTTCCTCTTCCTGACCCACTTGGTCCTGGGTCTGGTGGTCTGGGTTGGTTATTTCCAATTTGACGGCGTGCTCGTAGGGGTTTACGTCTCTTTCTGGCTTGAGTGAGTACAACTTGAGTTTCCGGACTCAGGTCTCGAAGTCTGATTCTTGGGAAGAAGTGAGTTTCTCCGGTATTATCCACAAATCGGACTTCCTCTTGTATTTCGTCGTCTCTTTCGATTGCTCTAAACGCAGCGTCGTAGGCGTCGTCTATAGAGATTCTTATAGTAAATTGACCTGGTACTTCTGGAATAATGAAGTCCTCTTCGTCAACTCCAATAAAAATGTGCTCTGTCTCTTCACTAGACTGTGCACTGTTATGCTGACCACTCTCACGTCTCGGAGTGTCTCTCTGTACTACCTGCTCTTCTTCTTCCTCGCTGGACGTGTCACTCAAGATTTCTACGTTTGGATCGTGAATTAATCTATTCAATGCCTCTTGGTGGTCGTGTTCGTTCTCGATGTTTTCCAAGAAGCCTGGTGGTACCCTTTGTCTGCGAACGCCGTTCGGTAGACTGATGTGTCGGTGGTTAAGTCTGAAATTGGGTGCGATGTAGCTGGAGATCTGCCCTGGATCTAAAGATCTTCGGGTGATTATATTCCAGAAGGTAAATATTGGGTGTTCACTCAGAACAATCTCTTCGTGTTCAGCTCTTGTAGCTGCAAATGCTTCAAAGTTTGAATCTCTGGCTGGTCTGAACCTTCGTTGTATAATACCGTCCCTTCTGTTATAATAGATCAGGCGTCTCACTTGACCTGTCCAAGTCGCCTCGTTTTCTACCCCCTGGTTTCTGAATCTGTCTTGTTTTCGGGCGATCTTAGAGTATTGTCTCACTGTTATTCTGCTTGGCACTAAATCGTCTTCGGTTGCTTCGTTCTCGCTGGTGTATACTCTGCCACTGGGTCCTGTCCAAATGTTAACTCCGTATTGTAAGTCGTCAAGCCAACTGACTTTACCTTGCCTTGTGGTTGGAGTTGTTGTTACTCGAGATGGTCCTGCTACTGCTGAATTTGGTCTGACGGCGACAGTCGGAGCTGTCGGTGTCGTTGGTCGGTTTACTGACCTAGTTATAAACCTTCCAGTTGGTCTGGCTGGTACTGCAAACGTCGTTGCTGCACGTGTCGTTGATGCAGGTGTTGCTGTCCTTGACCTTAAGGTGTCACCTTGGACGTATGACTCGTTGCTACTAGATGTCTGTTGTGAGGGTGGTGGTTGTGGTGCTGTTACAAGCTCTCCACCTTCTATGATGGTCCTGTCGTTATTGGTTGCTCGTTGCAGGATGTCTCGACCTCGTAAAATGTGGCGATGTATACCTGTGCGTCCTATCGGTAGGCTGTTATATAACGAGCCTCTTGGTGATTGATAGACGGTAAATCTGTCTTGGGGTCTAAATGCCTGATAGTAAGTACCTGTGTCAGAATTTCTGATGGTATTCGCAATAGTTAGTGACGGATTCTGTTCCCGTAATTGTCTTCCTACTTGCACCAATGTTCTTAAAGCTGTCTCACTAACGTCAAGTGGCGGTGCTCGCAAAGCGTGTACGGGTGGGTGTACGTAGATTCGTCCTCCCGGTGACTGGTAAACTCGGTGGACCAGTTGCTCGTTGTTGTTTGCCTGGGTGGAATCTGTGTTGACGTACAACTTTGTTGTTGCTAAATCCCTCTTAACGTTAGCCTGTGATGTATTACCAATTTGGGTGGTCTCGACCTCCTCGGTTGGTGTCTCTAATTCGTCTTGGGTGGGTTGTGGTTTAAATTGCAGGTTAGGTTGAGTTGGTCGATTTCTTGGCGTATTTTCCGTTGAAACTTGTCTGTTTTGACTCGTTGGTGAGATGTGTACTGGGTTTATTTGCTGTGTTATCTTGTGAGAGTTACTGTGCCGGCGCGACTGCCCTCTTTCACCTGTTGCAGGTGTTGAGCGACAGGAATTACTGGACCTCGGGGTCACTCTCGGTTGTGCCGTAGAGCTCCCTGCTGGTGTCTGATTACCTGTCTGAACTGTAGGTGATGTAGTGGGTGCTCTTGTGCTACCCTTCTGGATGGCTGTCTCGCAACGGCTGTTGCTCGGTCTCTCACGTGTCGTAGTTCCCTGTGGACTGGTCCTGGGATTTAAGTCGCTGTTTTCTTCAGCACTATTTACCCTGTAATGTCTTCTCACCGATTTCTGGAAAAGTTGTGACCTGGGTGATGAGTAGTCAACCTGGTTACTGTCCGTCACCTGGTTACCTGGTCTGAGGTGGTCACGATCGGAGTTGCTCAACTTCCGATTTCGAGGGGTTGTTAGACCTGCTTGAAGTGTTGCTGAGGCTATTGCTTGTGCTATAGCCTGGTTGATTGAGCTTGAGCTGGTATTCAGACTCTCCGGTGAAATTCTTCGTGACGTGACGGGTTGTATTTTTGACTCGCCTGAGATGGTCCTGAGCGTAGATCTAGATGCTGGTTCTAATAAACCCGTAACCGGATTCCGTGTTACTGGTGGGTTTCTTTGGTCGTACCTAAGGTACCTGCTAATGATGTCGTCAGCACTGGAGTCGATTACACTTTGCTGGGTGGTTCTGTTGTTATTTGAATCTTGTTCTGGACCTGGCCTACTCTCGTCGCTGACTCGTCTTTCTTGTCGTTGTTGACCAAATTCTAGATTCTCACTAAGTCTTCCGGATTGTATCACGGTTGTATACCTAGGTGTATCGTTGAAGAAAATCTGGCTATCCTGGTGTGCCTGGTGACTTCTCAACGACAATACCCGGTGCTCTAAAAGATTCCGGATGACGTCTGTGGGGATGAAAATGTTGTCCCTGACGTTCCGACCGTACTCGAAGGCACGTGTACGTAACACTTCCCTTTCTTCCCTATTCGGATCTCTGTTATTGTCCCGTCTGTGGGTGACTTCAGCTAATCTAAGGAAAAAATGTGTCCACTGGACTGTACCTGTATAAAGATTTTGAGCTAACCTGTGATACACCTCTATCAGTTGTCCTTCCAATCCCCGAACTACCAGAAAATTTTCCACTGAGTTCCGTTGGAAGCCTGCTGTGGTCACTAGTTGTTGAAATGATCCCGCTGGTACTATTACACCTGTACCTGTCACTAATTGTACGAAATTTTCTTCCACTCCTTGGATGTTATCTTGCCCTTCTCTGATCGGTGGTAACTGATCCTCGACTGGGCCTTCCTGTTCTGTAGACTCAGACACCCGGCTGAGTGTCCTTTGAAAGCCTACGTCTCCTCTATTGGAAAATCCTGGAGATGGTCTTGATAGAAACCTATCTCGCACAAGCTGTTGTATATCTGGTTGTTGAGAACCTGTCGTATTCGACTGTGACGCTTTACGGTGGTCGCTGATGCTTAAATTTGATAACTGCTGATTTAATTGAGTAGTGACCTGGTCACGATCACTCCCTATACTGTTATTAGTACGTGGCACTCCTGTTGGTGAGTCACCTTGTTCGCTCTGTTCGGTTGACTCGTCCGATTGAGTTATTGCTAAATTGTCCCTAAATGATGAGTGTGTACTGAGATTCCCTTGCTGGATAATCTCTGGTGTACTTGTTGCTATAGCTATTGGTCTATTGGAATCCTCCAAATCATCCAATTCCGTTGGGCTTTGCTGATTAACTTGTTGTTCTGTTTGTCCAGTAGCTTTGCTGCACATTCCTTGACTTTGTACATCCTGTTGGGATTGTACGCTCGTGTCTTGAGGAATGTCTCCGTTGTCAACTGGGTTTGTCAAGTTGCTAACAACCACATTGTTGGATGATTCATTGGTCACGTCTTCCATCTCACTTTCTGGAGTTGCAAATCCTTGCTCGACCTCCTCTAAGCTTGTATGATTGCTTCCAGGATCTGTGATAATCTCAAATGATGACGTGGCAGCGCTACTAGCTGGTCTTTCCTCAGGTTGATTGAATTGCGACAGGATTTCCTTGATCGTTGGGTCAGCATCGTGACTGACAAAAACCATGTCTCCTCTGGCATTTAGCATGAATTCGCCTGTGGCCTCAACCTCCTGGTCTTGTTGGACCTGTTGGCCCTCCAGGTTGGTTACCTCGAGGTCGCGTAATTCTCGTTGCATAGCTAGTCTATGGAGATTTTGTCCTTGCGCCACCTTTGTTTTTGAAAACTTTGGTGTTTGCGCTGTCGATGCTGTTGGTGTTCGTGTAGGACTGGTTGCCGTACCTGTTACAGGTGTTGACACCGTGTCCAAGAACATATCCATGCTCTCATCATTATTGTCAGGATTATCTCCGTGCCCCATGGCCTGCGAGCCCGATGGACTTTGTGCAGATAATGCCAGGGTTGTACTGCCGAATTCTTCCATGACTGTAGATGTCGAAGCTGAAGACGTTGAAGAGAGGTCTACACCTGCCGTTGCTGTATTAGCTTTGGCTTTTGCTGCTTTCCTCTCCTCTTTCCTACGGGCGAGGATTTCCTCCAAGCCTGTTTCATTCTGTGGTACTGGTCCTGCAGATCGCGTAGTCCTTCGAGATGGTATTGAAGGTGCAGGTGGTGGTTCCCTGCTTGATGGATGTTGGTTCTTTTCGGGTTCCATACCTGTAAACGTCCTAACTTTTTTTCTTGATGGGCTGAAAACTGCTAAGGCGTTTCGTAGAGTTTGGTTTTATGAATTTGTTTGACGGTTGTGAGAGTTCTTTTGTCAATTACAATCCTGAAAACCTTCTTAAAACTTATGCCAAATTTGCACTTAAACCGTTTCCTAAAATTTTGCCTTGTGTGCCTATGTTTGTGTAAACCTAGTTGTTAAACTTAATTTGCCAATTGGTGCTGATACTTGGAAAAAGATTTCGGTGCTTAAACCTAGTTGTTCAATCCCTGAACGTCCCTAACTTTAACTGTGACCTGTCTTAAGCTTAATTGTTTTAATCCTAACGTTTCCAATGAGTACCTTCTGGTGTTACCACCTGAATTTCCTTAAAACCTAATCTTTTCTAATCTTAATTTCCTTATAAAACTTATTCCTTTCGTAATCTTAACCTTCCTTAAAACCTAACTGCTTTTAAACTTAACTCCCTTAAAACTTAAACTCCTTAAAACCTATTCCCCTTAAAACTTAGTGTCCTTTAAAACTTAAACCTTCTCTAAACTTAGTCTCCTTAATCCTATCCTCCTTAAAACTTACTGCTCTTAAACTTACTCACCTTAAAACTTATCCCTCTTAAAACTTAATGTCCTTAAGCTTACTTACCTTAAACTTAAACCTCTTAAACTTACTTATTTGCAATGGCTAGTTGCGTCTAACTCCTTAAATTATCAGTCTTATTGTCAATCAACACTCCTCACATTCGGGCCGGTGTTGCCTAAATTTCCCTAAATACTCCTGTAATGATTCCCAGAATTAATAAGGACTGTATTCCTCGCTACTAGTTACCCTTCTGCCCCAAAGGATATGTTTCGCGTCCTAATTCGTACCTAAGAACTTCCTTGAACCGATCCTACCATCAGCAAGGCTTGTATCTGATGTAGACAGTAAAAACTGAAAGCACCAGAATTTACTGAATTCCTATCCCTATAACCAACTCTCAAAAGCCATGAGCCTGTGGTTTCTTATGCCAATTCTCTCTACTCTAGCAAAATCCTTCGAGAATGGCTAATCTTATGATGCACTCAAAACCATGAGTCATCTATGGAAGAAGTAATAAATATGAAAGTCCCTATGTATGGCCATAGCTGGAAACCGCATACATAGATTTTAAAGTGAACATCCGTGCTTTGGAATGTCCCCTGTTATCCTATCCACTAACCCATGGACCTCCTTACTAGTAATAGTCATTGCTGTTACCTATCCGCTAGCTCGGGCACATTACAAACATATACCTAGATCGGTGCGTCAATCATAGCCTCTCCGATTACCTCTAGTAGGTCACAGGCTTATCGGTACTTTTGTCGGCACTCCATCCGATCACCTCCGTGCTTGG
Source organism: Allacma fusca (assembly GCA_947179485.1). Lineage (NCBI taxonomy): Eukaryota > Metazoa > Arthropoda > Collembola > Symphypleona > Sminthuridae > Allacma > Allacma fusca. The sequence goes on along the minus strand of OX359247.1, from coordinate 60,413,945 downwards.
AATGACTCGAACCCTACTAAACCATAAGGTCCCTCCTAATCTTTCTAGCCTCTCGGATTCTACGTGTACTAAAACTTATATACAACAATGATTGCGCTCATGTCGGCCCTTCAATCCCTAAAACTACGCAGATGAGAATTTTCTTATATGTATGCTTATGTACTATGCCAATGTGTCCACGCTCAATGTACCTCGGCCCTTTGGACTAAATTTTGTTCAAACCTTAATTAAACTGTCCTAATCACCTCGGCGCTCATAATTCGGCCCTTCCGAAAAAAATTTGTTCACCTTACATACTATAATCTTTAGATGGTCTGATCTACCTATGCTCTCTAACTGAGCTATATAGGTTTTGATTTGCAAAATGACTAACTGAAATCTGATATGCTCCGTGCTCACATTCGGCCTTCCGGGTTAACTTTAAAGTCCTAATATTTGCCAAAAACCATGACAAATTGTGTCCTAATTACCCAGCGCTCAAGCCGGCACTTCTGGTAGAAATAGAAAGATGGAAGAAGAAAAGAAGTTTGTGAAAGGTTTATGATAGATCCTATTGTTACCCGTGTAAACCTACACATCAGGTAAAGAAAGTAATTTTCAGCGAAAGAGTTTTAATTGGGGTTTGCCACCTAGCCATGGGGCTCTTAATTACGTAATTTGGAGGTTAGAGAGTTTAAAGACATTTGCGCTCAAGCCGGCACTTCAAATGTGCTTATGCTAGAAGGAGAAAAGATGTAGAGAAAGAAGAGATTGAAAATTTATTTTTGAGTTATTTACTAAAAGATAGATCATATTTTTGCTTTAAACTAAGCTTGAAAAGTGAATTTTGAGAGTCTTGTATTAATAAAAAACTGTCCTAATTAATTGAAAGATTTTAATTGTGTTTTGGGTTCCTATCCCCTAGCCTGGGGTTTCCCAAAACTTGAAAGGTAATTTGAAGAGTTAAAGGAATTTCAACGCTCAAAAACGGCCCTTTTGAAATTAGGAACTTAAAACTTACGAAGAGAAAGGCTACTATTATACTGCGCTCAGGCCGGCACTTCAGCTGGAATAATACCCTTTACAATACAAACACTGTTTTTATGCCTACGCTCAAGCCCGGCATTTTAGGCGTCTAAAAAGATAGAAGAAGACTTATTTTACTGGAAGAAGCTAATTTGGGTGAAAATTTTTAATGAGCATACACCTACTATGTACTCTGAAAACCACAAAATACATATACATATATGCGCAATTTTCTAATTTAAATCTATGATTTGCAACTAAATTCTGGTTAATTACTCCTGAGATTTAAGTGCGCCTCGTAACTACGTTACAAAAATAATAAGTTCCTAGACATGAAATTCATGAACCTTAAAGAAAAATTTGTATTACCTTATTGGATGTCCTCTTCCCCTAATTTTCCGGGTGGAAAGAGTCCCAATTTCACTAGTCACTTAAAATAATATTCCTGGCCAGTAAATAGTTCTTTTTATAGTGCTGCACTAGGATTTCTGAATTAGAGCTTGAATCCGCGCGTGATGATAATGGCCAAATTTTCTTTCTTGAGGTAACATTTTGTTGCATGTTATAACTGCCTTTCACGAGAAGTTTCGGGTAGCCCTGGAGAGAAATGAGACATCTTCTCCTTATCGAGCCCCATACTTCCATCCCATGAATGTAAAAACTTACGACCATGATTTGCTACAAAATCGGTCTTTTGTTTCAGGGTCATCCGCAGGTCCCCGACCTACGGATCCTCCGGGTCCTTACCAAAAAAAACCCGAAGGCCTGGCAGAAACATCATGTTACGCTTGTGCTACCCGGGTATATGATGTTGTGTGGGTAACGACAATGTAGCCTAGGTTCGGGCGTTCCATTCCCCTGAATTATGGTTTCGATGTTGGTGAAACTCATGAATAAATGGAACTATTGATTCTGTAGTGTAGGTTCTTTTATAATTGAGTTGGCCAATTTATTGTTCCTAGAACTGATACAATTTACACTGAACAATTAACATTTAACACAAAATAGAATTTGAGGTCTGAATCTCTTCTTCCATGAAATCTCCGATTTCATGTCGCCCCGCTTGCTACCTGTGGAGATCCATCCCGGAGGGAATGGACTCTAGGTGCGGCTCCTCTTGATGTTGCTTGCTTGAAGTCGAGATTAGAACTTGTAATAACTCTACGTGTCTTAATCTAATCTGAATCTTATTCCTATCTTTATTGTTTATTAAATAATCTGAATCATTTCCTTTCCTTTACTTATAATTTATGTTTGGTCAGCGTTTGGCGTCACGTAGCCTTTGCTTACGACCTTCCAAACTATTTGCTGACTTAGATTATGCTAATTCTACTCTATTTATAATATATCCGTAACAGTATTACACTGCGACCCGAAATTTTGAGGGAATAAAGAGTAAGTCAGATAGCTACCATGAAGCCCCTGAATAGTAAAAAGTAAGTACTGGACATCATGAGAGGCAAAATTATGAGTAAAGAGTAAGTAAGGGTGTCTAACTGAGAGCACTGAGTTAAACTGCCATGTATACAAAATAAACTCGAAACTATAGGTACTTTTATTCCGGATTGTGACTCTGAAATCTGCTCTCACAATGATTTTAAGCACAATGTAAAATGCACAAAGACCAAAGGCAGTCCATAATGGTAACACGATTCTGCGCAAAATAAATTAATCAATACTTCAAACTGCCAAAGTTTCTACAATTTAACAATCCAACATGTACAGACACATTGGGCTGACAGTAATAATTGTGACTTCTTAAAAAGTAACTAGGAAATCACTACTTGTTATACACCAAAGCCAAGTATTAATTACTAAAACTATTATTTTAGAGCTTCAACAATTTTTTTATAACAGTTTTACAAACAACAAAAATGCATTCAGTTGTGTCTTGCATGTTACCGCACTGGTTTCTAATAAGGCTAAAATTTTCTACATATGAATATATTTAAAATAAACAAAGCATAAGGCCTACTCTCTACAGTTCTTGAATCTACATGATTTTCTGTAAAGCTGCATAGCAAAACCGAGTTTTAAAAATGAAATGTCATTCACTGGTGAGTATAAACTCTATCTTAAAGATGTTAGTAAAAAATCTTGTCCAAATCACCAAACCCTTTCTTTTCTTTTCTACCAACTGCGTGTAACTGTTAATGAATTCGGCGTTAAAAACAAATCTATCAAAGTACTGTACCTAATATAACAAGTAAACTTCACAGGAGTAAAAAATTTGAGTAATTAGGACTATTTTTAAAATAGCTCTTTCCTAAAAATAAAGCCAAATTCATCGCATTTTATTTTAAGTGTCCGAGCGAGCGTGAGCGGGCCGCAGTAGAAAACAGTAATCTTCCCTTTATTTTGATCTGCGAGCTGTTTAAAAAGCTACAGGAAAACATTGTACTATTAGTATTCTTATTCTTATTCATTCAACCAAAATTATGTGCAACGATTTGGTCCCAATACGATCATTCTTGCTACATATGTACATATATGAGTAACAAACGTTTGAATCGCCTTGGCTAACGATTACATGTTAAAGGGAGCCATTAGACTATTCTGTAATAAATTTCCGCTTAAAATCCGTTAAATACATGCAAAATGTTTCCAAAGGGCTTCAAAGTGTGTCCGTTATAACTAATTTTCCGGTATACAAATGTCCGTTGTATGCAATATTTTTAGCATTGGTTATATGGGAGCCCTGCCGGGACTAATAAATCTGTCCGGTGTAACTAAATATCCGTTGTAGAGCCATCTGTTATATCGAGTTTTTCCTGTATACTACATATAATGTAGAACCCAGTAAAATCGCAAGTTACAGCCACACAAATGATTTTCAGTAAAATATTTTATTCCACTATAGTGCGCGTGACGTGTTTCTGAAATTTTTTATTGGACACTTTGTCCACTTTGTTGTTTGTTTTGTGTTTCCCGTGAAGTCGTATACCAAATATAGACGTGGCATTTGTGTACGTTAAACAATAGTGTTGATGCTCTTAGCAGTATTGAATGATTTATTGTTTGTAAAAAAAGTTCTCAACATGACAACTATCGATGTCGTGGTAAGTGTCAGTCAGTACCTTATCAAATTTCGTAGAATTGATTTTGTTCCCGTGGAATCCTAACCTTACAATTAGTTCAAGCCAAAAATAAACGGCCAAGGAAAAAAGTGTGACCTAAATCAAAAAGTCATGGAGACGAATATATCCCTAAGCAAGCAATCTTATGTACTTTCGGTACAAAATAAACAGAATACGTATAACGCTTAATAGGTTCTTATTAATTATGGTACGCATAAAACTGCTTATGCCTACCTACAGTACTCTTTGTCACTGCTAATAAAGTGCTTCAATTTGCCATTTAAAGGGACCCGAAAGAATTCATATTTCTGTGCTGTCAGATGGGAAGCCGGAGAATTTTGAGCAACCTTTTTGTATTTATAAGGATGTCCAAACAATATACGATGTGATTCGCAAAGGTCTAGTAAAGTCAAGTGAGTTCAAAATTGTTCTTGTGTCTGCTGTACAATTACCAATTTTATCATTGCTTGCTGTAATTGCACTATAACTATCCCCGTTAATCTTGATTAGCTACCACTCACATTCTAACAGGGGTCGGATTTATGTGGGAAGACGGGAAGAATCTTCCCAGGGAAAAACATTTTTTCAGCAGGGAAATTTTCAAACATGATTCCAAACAGGGATTTTCAAATCTGTTGACCTTTTTTTGGCAGGGATTTTTGAAATTGATGAGGTGTTTTATGGAAAACAATTTTTGATTTTTGTCAGCAGGGATTTTCAAATTACTTGAGGTGTTTTACTGAAAACGATTTTTGTAAACAGGGATTTTCGAAATTGTTGAGGTGATTTACGAAAATGATTTTTTGTCAGCAGGGATTTTCAAATTTGTTGACCTTTTTTCAGCAGGAACTTTTGAATTTGTTGGGGTGTATTACGAAAATTATTTTGTCAACAGGAAGTTTTAAACTTGCTTCGAACAGGGACATCATGACCAGCAGGGAAAATGAAAAAAATCTTCCAGGGAGATTTACAAAAATCCAACCCCTGCATTCTAACAACCGATAAATTTGCTTAGAAATACGTATCTTATATTCAAAACGATTTGAATGGCTTTAATGTAGACAATGGGAATTGCTTGGGGTACAGACCAGATGATCAAAACGGTTACCGTTGGTTATCTTATCAAACTGTTTTAAATCGCAGTTTAAATGTTGGTCGCGGACTGCGACATCTAGGTATGATACTTAAATATATGTGCATATGCATTTGCCAGGGGTCAGATTTATGTGGGAAGACTTCCCAGGGAAAAACATTTTTTCAGCAGGGAAATTTTCAAACATGATTCCAAACAGGGATTTTCAAATCTGTTAACCTTTTTTTTGGCAGGGATTTTCGAAATTGTTGAGGTGTTTTATGGAAAACAATTTTTGATTTTTGTCAGCAGGGATTTTCAAATTACTTGAGGTGTTTTACTGAAAACGATTTTTGTAAACAGGGATTTTCGAAATTGATTTTTTGTCAGCAGGGATTTTTGAATTTGTTGGGGTGTATTACGAAAATTATTTTGTCAACAGGAAGTTTTAAACTTGCTTCGAACAGGGACATCATAACCAGCAGGGAAAATGAAAAAAATCTTCCAGGGAGATTTACAAAAATCCAACCCCTGGCATTTGCATGTCTTGTACACCCTATTGTACTATTTAATTGTGTACAAATAGGCGTGAAAGAAAAGGAATTCGTTGGAATATACAGTAAAAATCGAGTGGAATGGGTTCTTACGGAACAGGCCCTCTACTCATTTTCAATGGTATCCGTCGCTCTGTACGACACTCTTGGACCTACTGCTTCCAACTTTATTATATCACATGGTAGCTCCGACTTTGAATTCTCAATCTCTAAATCTGAAAGTACGGTACCTATGTAAATAGTATGCAGTTTTGAAACAACTTTATTCTTATAACTTCTAGCTGACATTACCTGTGTAGTGGTTGAAAATGAAAAGAACCTTCTAACAATTCTTGAGAGCACCCCACCCTGTTTAAAGGTAATAATCGTTATAGACGAGGTCAGCTCCGAGACCATCAGTCGTGCAATAGGCCTTGGCTTACAGCTGTGGAAATTTTCAGAAGTCGAAAAAATTGGGGAAGACCACAAAAATGCTTACCCAGAAAAGGTTTGCCACAATGACTAACTACTGTGCAGTGCATACTCTCTCTAAAAGGGCACTCGAATGAACAATAAAATGTAGCTCTTATGATGTATAATGAGTCAAATGTATGTTCTTTGCAAAGAAAATGCATGTCAAAATAAAACGGGCCTCTTGCAGAGGCAGTAGTTTGGCCTTTGACCTTCTCGTATACTATATTCATCAAATGAGTAATAATATCTGGCTTTTTTGTTGTTTCAGCCGCCAGCTCCTGATGACATTGCGACTATAAACTACACTTCTGGGACCACAGGAACTCCCAAAGGTGTTATTATAACTCACTCAAATTTTATATCAGGCAACTCAAGCGGACTTGCCAGCCTCAGAGCTTGTACGAAGGACATAATTCGTTCATTTGATATCCAATTCTCGTATTTACCTCTCGCCCATGTTTATGAAAGATACGTCCAGGTAAGCTAAATGGGGCTAACAATCACACCGTTGCATGTCCACTTGGGACCATAATGAAATTTTATTGAGTGTAGACATCTTGCCATATTCCCCACACGTGCTAACGGTCCTTCTATTTCGCCGTGTTTGTGCGGGAAATCGCGACATTTTAAAAAGCTTCCCTTTGCTCTGCTTCACTTAAAATTTCTCAGATTAAATGTCATAACAAATTATGAATTGCAAAAATCGGTAAAGTATAACTGAAATGTAAAATAGGAACTTTAATTGCATGAATCAACATTTCCAATGTAAAATCCCATAAGAATTTCGAATTTCTGAAAGTCGAACAGTCACCGAAACCTCATCATCAAAAACATCGTCGGTGAAGAGGCAAAATGATCTAGATGCATGATCGATTAGAATTGATCTACATGCAGTTTCACTAATTCATAGACCAAATGATCTACTTGCATTGAATTTTAAAAGCAAATTAAAATGATGTAGATACAAAGATAATAAAAACAATATAAATAAACACATTCTAATGCCAGTTAACAAATATGCTAGGTATTAAAAATCTTTTATGTATATGCATTAAATTCCCCATTTCTTTTTTCAGTAACAATACAGAAAAATATGTTTTCAATTATGATTTAACATTTGATAATGAGTCCGAATGTTATGATAATGGTGATGATCGTAAATTACGATTTGAAGAAACTCCAAATTGAGAATTATTAAAGGGAAAACCTATTTAATGAGCACAGCACCTGTAAACTCTGATTTTGAATCGCCTTGCTGCTCACTATTTTAAAAAAATTGAATATTGCAGTTTTTATAACTAAAATGTATTAGATACATAATAAGATCAGATTAGTCAAATTAACTATAAACGGCGAAATGATCCTTAGTAATAGGAAACCCTTCAGACCTTCAGACAATATTAGCCCACAACCCTTGGTCAATTAGCTACGTGTCCTCCTTGCAGAAGCCCAATGTATTCTGGACGGGACATACTTTTTGGTCGTATATATAACGGGACGGGACGAGCAAGCATAGCAGAACAAGGATAACGTTTCAGCTTTAATGCTCATGAGTAAACTATTCTGTGAACACTATTTCACCGAATGTAAGACATTCGATTTTAGGTTGTAGAAAATGAAGCTTGTTGCTCAAAACGTTAAGGAAGAATCTTGGAGCAACGGTTCTATAAATGTGTTTTTTATGTTTTTGGTTCAAATATTTTTTGTACGAAATTTTCCTCATGTTCCGATTTTCGGTATGAGAATGTGGACAACTGTTTTTAGTAATTATCGGGACGGTACAGAAATTTTGTTCACATGCCCCAATTTTCGGGACCGGGGACAACGTTTTTTAAAAATTTTGGGGACGGGACGGGGACAAGTTTTTTGTCCCCATGTCCCGACTTTTGGGACTGGACCGGGGACAACGGTTTTATAAATTTTTTGGGACGGGACGGGGACATGGTTTTTGTCACCGTGTCCCGATTTTCGAGACGGGACTGGGGACAAAGGTTTTGAAAAAATATTGGGACGGGACGGGACAAGAATTTTGTCATCAACAGAAGCTCTAATTTACATATGTCAGTTCGCTTTTAAAAAGGCTTGTACCTAGTTCATTTTGCCGTTAGGGAAGAAGTTATGTAGATCATTTTGATTCTAATCGATTATGTACCTAGATCATTTTGCCTCATCACCGACGATATGTACTTCTGTACTCAAGTTTAAACTCAGTTCTAGTTACACTCGAGTTCAAAATATAATATCTATTCTACGCTTTTCGGGTGAAACGCGACTTTCGAATTAAAAATTAATACCTCAAAAAATCTTTATCTCTATGCAGAGTTTAAACTTGAACGTCAAGTGTAAACTCAATTTTGAACATTGTTATCTTGAAAATCACGTTTCAACTCGAGAATAGAAAAGTAACTGTATAGCTTAAACATTGAACTCCAGCGTGACTAAAGCAAAACCTGAATCCCCTGCGTTTAGGAATTGTAAGCATTGGCGCGACTTCCTGCGCATACCAGCGCAAAGTGGGATGACATAAGGTGCGTGGGGGCCAGGGACAATGAGGCCAGGTACAATGGGGCCGCCCCTGCGGGTTCGGGCTTAATGCTTTTTCGTGTTGCAAGTTGAGGTTCGGGCTGGGTTGTTATCATATTTCAATGGGGTGGGTTGGATCGTACTTTTTGCACATAGTGCGGGTTGCGGGCGAGTTCAGGCTGGATCTAAATATGCACGGTCCCGCAAGCAGCCCACAAAACGTTTAAACTTCAACGTTTAGGATTTTGCCATTAGAATTTCATTTCTATGCTAAACACGGTGAGGATGTGCCTTGTCATAATGTTTCGAAGGTTGTGTTCTGAACTCAAAAGCGTGCATTAATTAATGTTGTTAATTAAATTATCGTATTCATAAAATATCTTACAATTGGTGTCCTAATTTCTTATTTTGAGGAAATTTGACGTGCTCAAATTTCCCTGTAATTGTTCATTGTTTTTACAAGTTGTACTATACTCGTTGTTCAGTCTTCCAGATGAACGCTCTTTAATTATTATACATAAATGTAATATCTTTTAATGCATACGCAGGCCCCTGCAAGCTGGGTTGAGCAGTGTCAATTGAAACCCAGCGGGTTGCGGTCTGGTGCGGGTCTAACAACAATATTGTCTCAACGGGGCGGGCCAATATTCCGGAGATCGACCTTCGGGTCGGGCGGGTTTGGGTTAACTATTTGCGGTTGAGGCTTTGGTTGGGTTGGAAAATGACCTGCGGGCCACGCTTTTACCATTTATCTAGACTCTCACGAAATTTCATTTAAATCATGAGTTGATATGTCACGATGAGTGCTTGAAAGCTAAATTAGTGTGCACATTTCTTACATAGAAATCAAGTTGTTACCAAAAGCGGAGTGAGTTTCCACTATTTTTCATAAATGTTACGGCGAGTGAAACAATAATGACTTATCTGCTAGATAATGATGCTGATGGAAGGCGCTTCTATAGGATTCTACAGCGGAGACTTCCTGAAAATGCTTGATGACATCAAGTACCTTCAACCTACGATACTCCCAGCTGTTCCAAGGGTGCTAAATAGAATCTACGACAAGGTTAGACTGCTAACTGGTGATACTTTTTAATGTTTTGTGTCCTAAAAATTCCGTAATCCCCGCTGAGGAGCAAAATAACTATGTATATAATTATGTACAGTTGACTATTTGAAGAGGTTTTGCTCATGTTTTAAGACAAATTTTTGTTTCGATAAATTTTTATACATACAAAGATTATGGGGTCAGCGAATGAATCGTCTCTGAAGCGATTCCTAATTCAGATGGCCCTCAGCCGAAAGGGAAAAGAGGTGGAACAAGGGATTCAAAGGAGAAACAGTATTTGGGATTATTTGGTCTTTCGCAAAGTGCAAAATGCACTGGGTGGAAAAGTTCGTATATTTTTCAGCGGTGGCGCTCCAGCAAGCGCTCAAGTTTTACAGTTCTTTCGATGTGCTCTTGGTTGCATGGTAAGTCCGAGTCTGTGAGTCTCTGGAACATTTCGGTGCTCTATTTTCTGGTTCTCTATTTAGGAGCATTTTAGTTATAAAATGAATTGGTTGAAGCTAATTTGAAATAGCAACTATTTTAGGTTCTTGAAGGCTACGGGCAAACAGAGTGCTCTGGTATGCTTACGGTAACTCTTCCGCAGGATCCCACTGGTGGTCATGTCGGACCTCCAAGTTTTTGTGCCGCCATGAAGTTAGTGGACGTTCCGGAAATGCACTATTATACCAAAAATGATCAGGGTATTACTTGGAAACTTTTAATCATGCCTACTGAGTATCAACGTATATTCATGGAACAACTTTGAAGTAATATGAGCGTTTGCGTAGGGGAACTCTGCATAAAAGGACCAATGGTTTGCAAAGGTTACTTAAAGAATCCCGAAGAAACTAAAAGAGTCTTTGATGAAGAGGGATGGCTGCACACTGGTGATATTGCCACATGGCTACCTGTGGGTTATAATTTCAACCGTAATTGAGACAACACGAATATTTTTTGAACAGATGTTTAATAATATACAAATTTTTCGTACTGTTTAGAATGGAGTGGTGAAGATAATCGACCGTAAAAAGAACATTTTCAAACTGAGCCAAGGCGAATACGTAGCGCCCGAGAAGATTGAAATAATTTACTCACGTTGTGTACATGTGTCGCAGATTTACGTGTATGGTGACTCCCTTGAAGTAAGTTTGGTAAATAATTAATGATAAAAATCTAATCGTGGCTTTTGCACTTGTCGAAGTTATTACTGCCTCAATTGAAACCAATTTTTGAGACGGAACATACAACACTGAACAGAATTTTACTTAGACTCAGGGTCTGGGCTATGGTATTATTTATCGACTGTGTTTTGTCTTGGTTTGCCAAAATCGTAACGTGACTTTCATTTGTTCGCGTTGTAGTCATTCCTAGTTGGAATAGTTGTTCCTGATCCAGAAGTTCTCAAAAAGATGTACCCGGAAACCGACATCCCTGCCCTTTGTAAGGATCCGAGTGTAAAATCTATGATTTTGAACGAGCTAATAAGACTGGGACGAGAGAACGGTTTAAAGTCATTCGAACAAGTCAAGAATATTTATTTGCACCCGGATCCTTTTACAGCTGAACAAGGCCTTCTTACTCCAACAATGAAAACAAAAAGACCAGAGCTAAAAATGTTCTTTGAACTGGAGATTAAAAAAATGTACAGTTTAGCTTAGCATTGTTTTACATTTACTCCGGACACTTTGGTTAGGCATTGTTGCTACAAACCTCAGGTAATAATGCGGTCGTTTGAATTTTTCTTTAATCAGTCTGTATACATTAAATCATACCGTTAGAGTTAGCTTCGAACCTTATTAAATGGCTTTCATTATCCTGAAAATTGGGGTAATAATATTGGGATGGGGCTGAATAAAAGGATAAAATTTTGCAATAATTATTATCGGTAAATTATTGTTTTAAATATTGGCATTTATTTTCTTTGGTTATTACGAATCAATTTTCCCAAATCCTACAATACAAAACCCAGTATTGTAGGATTAAGTATTAGTACAGCATAAATGCAATAAAAAATAGTAAGCTCGTTAGCTTATGATTACAAAATTGTTTGTAGTTAATTTATAGTTTCAGTCCAACAAAACTTTAGTCATTTTTTTTCACATTTAAACTTTGTCATCCCAAAAATAATCCTCGTAGTAAAACAGATTTTTATTTGGCTTTTAAATTTCAATGGTGGATGGAAATTTTAACCGGAGTTTTCTTAAAATGAAAAATATGTAAGAATTATTATGGCAAGAACCATACGTTTCCTGAAATGCTAAATTTGCGTGCATGTTCGTCCCTAGAAATCCAATTAAGTTGCTACAAAATAATGCTTTCCCTATTTCGGCGAGGGAACCAGCAATGATGGATTGCCATGAAGAAAACTGCTGATCTCGATTAAAAACCTAGTCTGAAATATTAATTCCAGCTCGGAGTTTAGGGTTCAACTTGGGTGCACCCACTAATAGGCAGTTCGATGGGGGTGCCCGCATCTTTTCAATGTCAGTCCGTTTCTTTTCTGACAAGCCAGCTGTTGCGATGAGATTCCAACTAGCAGCTAAGTCAGAGTTAAGCATATAATGTCCGCTATAATCATATAACGGAATACTGTTTATACCGGACAAAAATCAAAGCTCCCTTGCGATTCCGTTATAAATAGATTTTACTGTACTTACACGAACTATAATTTGTACATATTTAAAGATTGCAACTAGAATAATGACTATAAGTTCGTAGTAGTTACTTCTTCTGATGAGCAGAATCAACAAAGTCTCCAGTCTGGCTGAGTTTTACTTTCCCGGCCACAAAACTACCTACCACCTACCATGCTACCTACCATGCTACCTACCTATAAGTGATGTCCTCTGTTGGCTAGTAATGCACTATACGTAATAATAACGCGAAATGTGGGATTATAACAGCCATTCGACTAATATTCTTCAAAATGTCTGTTTACTTCAATGACTGGTTTAACTGATTTCATTCGAAAAATACTTTTAATAATGCCCTTCAATTACACAATGCTCCAGACATTTCTTATAAAGGAAATTCCTTTATGAGGAACTAAATTGTACGGTTCCTTGCGTATCCCTTATATCGAACTTTTATTGTATTGAGAATAAGCGCAAGATGCCCTCGAATGGTTTTAAACAAAAACTAGTAGTAAAATTGTTTTCTGAATGCGTTTAGGTTTTTAGTCTAAAGGAAACAATTTGCCTATACAATTTCAACAAATTATTATGGCCATATTTTGTTTCTTATGATACTTAACTTGAATTATCAAGTTCAAGTCAAGTTTGGAACTGGAACTAGTTGATCAAGTTAGGGTCTTCGAAAATATAATTGATTACTAGAACTTCACAAGTCAAGTAATTACACGAACGCGAGTTATCAAGTTCAGGTTAGGTCTTGAAAATTACTGGAAGTTCTGGGGTCAAGCCAAGTTCATGGACAAGTTTTGAAATTACTTGACCCGATCGCAGTACTGATGTGAAGACATTTACTGCTTAAAACTTACATCGTGTTTAGAGTTTGATGGCGCCTTGACTATTTCAGCATACAAATGCCTTTTAGTGATAGTAAATGGCTAAAACAGTGAAATTTGAATGTGCAGAAATTTCAAAAATCAAACATATAATTCCTATTGACCAAAAGTGGGTAAATTTCTTGCCTTAAAATCACATTTAATTCCCGCATCGCTTGAATTACTGTTGATTTGCCATTCTATACAAACCTACAGTTAATTGCTTAATGATGCTGTCTACAGTGCATTCGAATTCCAACGAAATGCAACGAATTCCAATTATTAATGCATCGCCTTATAATGATGGTGTGAAGTTTCATGTTAGATGGAAGTTCGTGGCAGTTTCGGCTTGCCCTAGGTCGTAGGCTGGGTTGATGGTAGGTGGCAGGATATGTAGCATGGTAGGTAGTTTTGTGGCCGGGAAAGTAAAACTCAGCCCTCCAGTCTCTGACCCCGAGTAACGCATACGTAACGCTGTCATCTAACCCCCACTATCATGCGTAACGCAATGATAACTAATTTATGCATAACTTAAATAATTAGTACTAAAATTATATCGGAATAGTTCCATTAACCTTATTGTGTTAATCCAACTTTTATTCCAATAAAGTTGCATTGCATTCTGTGAAAAGGCACATTAACCATTGCTCTAAATTAGAGCTGTCCTCGTCAATTGCGTAGGCCCGGACGACAAATTCAATGGTTTCGTAGATATCTTCGCCACTAGTCTTGTAAACTGATGTTTTGTGGGTACCCACTGGTTTCTTAGAAGGACGGTAAAAGGACATATACGCGCTTGTAACTTGGATTTCATTGATGGACAATAGTAATCCAAATGAATATTTCCCATTTTCTCTACAAGCTCCAAATTATGAAGTGCGATTCGAGCATTTGATGAAATTACTCGTGTCTTGTAGAAATTGCAGTCCTTTGATTTTCCCACATATTCTTAAAATTGAAACCTCGCTCTCAAATATTTTCACTAATTGTAAATATGACAAGAATGCCTACGTGTTAAAATCGGGTCTAATCAAATATTGCGTTACGTAAAAGAGTATAAAAGTACCACCTACTGTGTAATGTTAGCACAACGTTAAGAAAAACCACCACCGACCGACTAAGCGTTATATAATTTATGCATGCCACTTAATGCTCTCAACTTGGTGGAAGAAGACAGTGATCTAGAATGCTTGGCACTGGTTGGCGCTGCCAAAGACACGTTCGACGAGTTTGCCGAATCTATTAAACAACTACTTTTGGTGGGGATGAACAAATGTGTCCGGTATAATGAGAATTCCGTTATAAAGCGGCCGTTATAAAGAGATTTTACTGTATACATACATGGAATCTAGACTCAAATAAATCCCCATGAACTTTTGTGTAGGCGGTAGGCTTGAACATGTTTGATAGCTTTGTTTCTTAGAAGAAAAGAAGTTGTATTTCCATTGTACTTGTCTGTTTATTTAAGTTTAGAATCCAATATCTGGAATTGCCTTAGTTTCTGTAAATGCTGCAGAATTTAATAAACATTTATAGCAAATATCATCTTCCGAGAAGGTTCTTTAAAAGTTGGAAATCCTACCATGAAAGTGTATTCGAGTACAATACATCTCTAATTATATATGTATACACAGATAATTAAGTAGTGGGCAGATTTTTTAATTATCTAACAGTAGACACTCTTTGACAAAATTAACTGGAATAACATTCTGCATTATTTTCAAAAAATGTTCTAAATAGCAGCGTTCGCCACATCCAGGGACTTTAATTTCCTTCAATTCCAAACCTTTTCCGTTTCTGTAGTAGATCTGGGGAATATAGTGAAACAAAAGGTGTTAGCAGAATGCAATTATTTTCAAAAGCATCACTTATACATATATCAATGTATACCTATGTACTTGTTCATATTCACCGGAATACTCAGAAATCCCAGAACTCACCTTCAGAAAACGCTGACTCGGTCTACGATCTGACGCATAAAGTTCATAAATCATTGCTGACCCAGTTCGCGGAATCTCTGGAGGGACTAAGCCCAATATCATGAGTTGTCCAAATAATGTCCGGTCATGTGCACTGAAGGCAACGAGTTTCTTGGGCTTTTCAGCCTGGAAATTATCCAGGATAGACTTGAGCAGCGGCCCACTATATAATTTCTGAAGCTCGACTGATTTAAATAAATAAACTTGACATTTCGTACTGATGTCAAATATGATTGGGAATCTGCTGAGTTTATGGCCCACATCAGACAGTGGTAAGTTGTTACTGATCTAATAAGTTACCTTTGATTGAATAAAACCATGTCAACATGATTGGAAGTTGTACAAAGGGAAATGAAATAACTTACATTGTATCTAATTTGGTCTCCAATCACAGCAATAGCGTCAGCTTTGGCAGCTCCACTGGTAGTAGGATCGAGTAGAACATTATTTCCTGTTACTTTTGTAAATTCATTTATCATTTCAGGATTTTCTCTTGCGATGTCTTCCATACACTCAGTAGTTGATGCAGGAAATAATTGTTCCGTGTATCTTGGACAAGGCTCAGTCGATTGTAAGTACTATACAATTAATTAATTAACCAATTATTGGACCTAAAAATTTCTGTTAAAATTGGTTGCAATTATTATTATTAGATAAATGTTCTATTATAAAGTTAACCTACTCTGTCAATGTGTTCTGGTATAGACTGAATAGGTGTAGGCTCATACTGGAGCCCTTCATCATTCCAACTGGATTTCTCGTTAAGGTTTTGAAATAAGCCGTAGGCAAAAACAGATGCGCTTTCTAATGTCCGATCCATATCCGAGCTGATGAAGTTGACTGATCTGCGGTCCACGTCAGATTTTAAAAAAATTCTGTAGCGTTTTTGGACGTACTGGCCTAGCTCCAAGATTTCCTTTTTACCTTTCTGAAAACATTAGAGAAACTTGCCATGCAATAAAAAATACAGTCTGCCTATCAAAGGACTTGGGAAAATGTGGAATTATTAAAGTTAGCAGAGAAAAAGCTCTTAGATAAAATAATATACTGTGTGTGCTTACTATAGCTTCACATATGCAAATTAAAATTAAATTACATGTGAAAGCGTTTATATCCTTACATTTGTAAGTTTGGATTCTCCACTTGATTCATAGCTGATCCTTGGGGTGCGCTCCCCGTGCCTAAAAACCTGGACAAAAAATGGCACCCGTAACTTTGGTGTAGGTGGAATATCATAGACTTTATTTTCTTTAAATTCTGAAACAATAATTAGCCTGTAGTATCTCTTCAGACACTAAAATATGTCATTATACAGACTTTTGACTACACTGTATCCGTTACATTCTTAATAATTAGAGGAGCACTTCTGTACGCGACAACATTAGACTTGACTAATTGAATTTCTCTACTCGTTTAGAAACAGACAGAAACGGTTGGATACACGATTGTTAAAATTTGATATTTAAAAATAAAATTCCGCCATATAATATAAAATATACATGAGCATGAGGGCATGAATACCCCCATCAGACCATGTCAATGTAAAATAATATTCGATCCCCCCTATTTTCTAGTCAATTTTCTTCCAGATTTTTCCTTTATTTCATACCCCTAGCTGAAACTCTCTGGATGGTTTAGAGAACCCTTTACACAGGAAGATATATAAACGGATATACGTACGTGCATATGTATATTATACTCTTTTTAAACAAATTCCTACACACACTTTAAAGTTTGTTCCCTGGTTTATCAATCGCAATAAATAATTAATTAGGAATATTTTTTTCTCAAACCCATTACAATTTGAACGGACTTCAGCGAGCTCCCACTCCCTTTCACAGAAAATACGCACAGTTGGCTGATTAGATAACAAATAAAAGCCTTTGTTGCTAAACTAGGTTTCATGTTTTTAAATATTGAAACAAGGTCAAATGCAACAAGATTTGGAACAGTCTAGATCCATTACATAACCTTCTTTACAGTTTACAATTGTCTGGCAAAAATGGATTGGAAGATTGTGAAGAGCCTCAATAAAAGTCATGTGTACACAGACAATTTCAAAGATCTGTAATGCACAAGTGATCATAGGTATGTACGTATCAAAACATTTATGCAGTAATGAACAAAATAAGGATCCATTATTTACTACTGTAGGCATGTACTAATACATTTATCTATTTTTTATCATACTAGGAAATATTATCAAAACGACTAGATCGCGATTTGCAACAGAAAACGATGGGTTACTGCTCTGATAATGATATCAAATGATGTCACACAATT
Organism: Allacma fusca; assembly: GCA_947179485.1. Lineage (NCBI taxonomy): Eukaryota > Metazoa > Arthropoda > Collembola > Symphypleona > Sminthuridae > Allacma > Allacma fusca. The sequence goes on along the minus strand of OX359247.1, from coordinate 60,396,443 downwards.
TATTTTCTGGGAAAGACTTTTTAATGCACTGGGTTCGATTCACATTAACAATAAGTTATATTTCCCCTCTTAGCCCATGCGTGTCAAAATTTTACTGGCCCTCGCACAATTATTTGACGATTTACAATTTTCAGAAATACAATATTATTCACCTTGACCGCGAACTGTGACGAAAAGCCAGAATATTTTACAGACATTATTACTCCATTTATTTATTTTCAAAAAACTCTAATTTTGTTGCATTTGGTTCTTGTCAGGAAATATTTTGAAACTGCAAAGCTGCTGTAAGATTTCAGATAACGTTGGAAATATGTAGGTTGGGTCTACCTTTCATTACTGGGAACTATTTCGCCCCAAGAATAATTTAACATATATTTTCCATGCTGTGTCCTCTTAAATATTTCAGAAGTCACACTGTATTGTCCATTTCATCATTGATATAGCATCTAACGATATAAATAATAATCGACGGGCTACAAAAGTGTGGAATTTTTTTATGGCAGTTTAAAAACTGTGTGTCCTCATGTCATTGTACTTACATTATGAATACTACACGTAGTCACTCCACAAGTGTGTACGTTCTAAAGGGTGACATGATGTGAAAAGCTTACGGCAGGTATGTCACAAAACGCAAGACACGGCCTCAACACGTTTTCTGTGACGAACCGTGATCAATCAAACAGGGAAGAGAGATGTTGCACAATTACCGTAATAATTATATAGTTATATTTTTTACGTATGCAATTTGTTTCACACCGCACCGCGGATGATAAAACTATGAGTCAAACATGTACAATACGAAGCAATATCTACAGCTACACATGTTCATCCAGTTTAATAAGCTTAAAGCTTAAGCGGAAATGCACAACTCATGGTAGCTTCCAGATGAGCGTTTATTATAACAGAAATTCCCTCACGTGCTGTAATGGTCCGTAGATTACATGATATGTGACTTCATTGCTAATAGTACCAGCAGTCTTGCAATTAACTAAGTGATGTTGATGTAATAATAGGATTAGGATGGGTTGTAAAAGCAGCGAATACAATCTCCATTGCAACATCATTTTTATAAGGATTATTATGGATTTGTTGAGTAAGTCCAAATCACATGATGGAATCCTAATCAGTGTCATTGACACATCAGTGATTAGAAATCAATTGTTGATAGTAGCAATAAATATACAATTTTAATAATACAAAAGATAAGTAGATACTACTAGTGAAACTTGTTATTTGAGTAGCTATCAAAAGATATTCTGTTGGTGTACACATTGTCAGCACATAAAAGTTCCTTAGATGTAGAGCAAACTGTAAGGTGAGCTATAGGGTTTAATTTTAATGTAATGAAGTAACTATGCTTTTGTACTAAAATACAACAATCGGTCCTACAAATTTCTAGTTTCTTCTAGATCCGTAGAACAAAACAACTCCGAATGTTTTTTGAACAATCCGTATTGTGTTATTTTCCAAAATTAACTATCTGATAAGATATATCCTTCGTTTTTGTAATTAAATTTTCCAGTTTTATTTAGCGCAAATCTCATCTTCCGAGAGAATTTCAGAGTTGCACGTCTTCGGAATAAAATGTATTTGAAGGCAAGAATTTATTATAGTTATACATATGTAATGGGGTAGATTTTTTATAATTTCTGACACTCTTTGATAAAATCAACTGGAATAACATCCTGAGTTATTTTCAAAAATTGTTTTAAATAGCAGTCTTTCCCACATTGAGGGACTTTAATTTGCTCCAGCTCTTGATTCTTCCCGTCTCTGAAGTAGATCTACCAATATTGTAACACAATAAAATGTGTAAATGCAAATTATGGGTGTAATTTGTAGGTGAATTGTAAGGTTTGTATGATTGTCTCACGAGCATAATTTCCCATCTCACTCACCTTCAAAAACATTTGATTTGACCTACGCTCCAATGCATGTAGCTCATAAATGATTGCTGATCCCGTTGGAGGAGTCTCTGGAGGGACAAAACCCAAAATCATGAGTTGTCCAAATAATGTCCGGTCATGTGCACTAAAGGCAACGAGTTTCTTGGGCTTTTCAGTCTGGAAATTATCCAGGATGGACTTGAGCAGCGGCCCACTATATAATTTCTGCTTCTCGACTGAGTTTAATAAATAAACTTGACATTTCCCATTGACATCAAAAATGATAGGGAACCGGCTCAGTTTCTCACCCGCCTCTGACAATGGTAAATTATTGCTGATCTATTAAATTACCTTTGATTGAATTAAACCGTGGGAGAATGAATTCAAGTTGTACAAAAGAAGAGGAAAGATGCTCACGTTATATTTAATTTGCTCCGCAATCACATCAATAGCATCAACTTTGGCAACTGCACTGGTGGTAGGATCGAGTAGAACATTATTTCCTGTTACTTTCGTAAATTCATTTACCATTTCAGGATTTTCTCGAACGATGCCCTCCGTACACTCAGCAGCTGATGCAAGAAACAATTGTTCTGTGTATCTTGGACAAGGTTCAGTCGATTGTAAATACTAAACAGTTAATTAATTAGCCAATTATTGAACCTTAGAATTTAGTTTAAAATTGGTTAAAATTATTATTATTAGATAAATGTTCTCTATAAGTCAACATACTCTGTCAATTCGTTTTGGTATGGACTGAATAGGTATAGGCTCATACAGCAGCCCTTCATTATTCCAACTGGATTTCTCATTAAGGTTTTGAAATAAACCGTAAGCAAATGCAGATGCGCTTTCTAATGTCCGGTCCAAGTCGGAGCTGATTAAGCTGACTGAGTTGCGGTCCACGGCGGAATCTAAAAATGTTCCGTAACGTTTTCGAAAGAAGCGGCCAAGCTCCAACATTTGCTTTTTTCCTTCCTGAAAAAAAAATAGATAATTTGAGCTTGCAAAATTTTGTGTGATAGTCATTTTTTAAAATGTTTTCAAAGATTTTGAACCCTGTAAAGGAAATCCTCGCAAAGCAATATTAACCAGCGTGCGCTCACTGTAGCATCGTAAAAGTAAACTATGTATAACTATTAAATGTGAAAACGTTTACATTCATACATTTGTAAGTTGGGATTCGCCACTTGATTCATAGCTGACTTTTGGGGTGCGATCTCCGTGCCTGAAAACCTGACAAAAAAAATAGCACTAAAATCTTTGGTTTTCGTGGAACATTGATTATTTATTGACTATAATAAATATAATAAGGAATAGTTTTGCTCAAACCCATTACAATTTGAACTGACTTCAATGAACTCTCACGCCCTGTCACTGAAAACACGCACAGTTGGCTGATTAGATAAAAAATTAAAGTCTTTGATGTTAAATTAGTTTTCATTTTTACAGTGAGAAGTGAGAAAAATCCAAAAGCTTTGTACGGTTTGGAGTCTGGGAACAGTCTAGACCTACTCAACATTTGCTCTTTACTTTACTGCCGAAAATGGGACGTAAGATTTTGAAGAGCTTCAATTACAAGTACATACGCTGATATTCTGGAAGATCATGTTATTGGAAATTCGTGCACATATGTGATCGCAGGTGCGTATCTTGAAATATTTATGCACTAATAAAGAACATGTTGACATAACTTACTAGGCATATCTACGCTACTACCTTTATCAATCCATTTTTTATCAAACTAGCAGATAAAAGAACGAGTTCGCGTTTTGCAACAGAAGACAATGCTGTGTTGATGCTATGATGATAACAATATAGTGATATGTTTTATTTCTGGTAAACTGTAGTACAGTTATCCGTATTTTACATTTTTACTAAAACAGTTAACAACCGTAATAATAATAAATTGTAGAGCAGTACAATTTCATACATTTTTAAACACGAATGGGTGCGTTTTTTGTACTGGTCGACATTATTATTACTTATGTGCACTCTGTCTCATGAATAGGATTCCCAGATATTAAGAAACTAAAATCATGATATTTTACTCGGTCAAAAAATAAAATATTTTTTAAGGAAGAAATTCAAGAATCTGCAAGGCTGCTAGTACGATTTCGTTCAAGCCTGAAATACAAATTATATTTGGTCCACTATGCATTATTTCACTTCCGTATTAATTTAAAATGTATGTAAGTAATAATTATATCTATTTACCATAATAGACCCCATATCTTTAGCTTAAGTGGTTAACTTTATTAAACACGCTAAATTATATATGTATGTATGTATATACGGAAGCTTTCGACATTAACAGACTGTCATCATCAGGCACTAACAAGCAAATGATAGATAATTTGCGCAATTGAGAAAAATATTTTGTTTTATTTTCCGGGTTGTGCCATAAATATATCTATTCAAGTCCGAATATCATGACCAATTTAAGGAGGCTCAAATTCGCAGTCTTGTTGAAATCAGGGCACCTAGGTGGACATTTGGCAGGTCTTATCCTGATGCATGATAATCCTGTCAAATAAAACTTCACAAGAAACCTCGTCTGCTTACTTCTATTTGTAATCTCACTGAATGCTTTATCACTATTAGATGACATAATACCAAAAACTTAAAAACGTTTTAGCTCTGGACTTTTACCACCCAGCTATGTAACGTTACAGCTTCATATAATGCTAGTGAATTATATTGTCACAGCGGACACGTGAACACAATATGAGATGAGAAATGTGTACATGGCTATCAGTTCGTCCTTGTTCGGTAACATGGTAACAACCCCTTAAACTTCTTTAAAATTCAATTACTAATACAGTAGACTCAAATCTACATGTAACGCACTCCGTGTTGCCAGTGGTCGGATTTTTGTGGGAAGACGGGAAAATTCTGCCCAGGGAACAAACAATGTTCAACAACAAATTTCTGCAGGGAAAAATTCATAAGCACGGGGCATTTATTTTTTTGATGAACAGCAAATTTGAAGTTGCTGGACAAAAGGTTTTGCTTTAAATTTAAAATTAAACACTGGTGAGTTATTGTTATAGTAAAATAGGAGTAGGATAAAGGACTCACCAAATTATATTTACATATTTAATTGTTTAAACATAACAAAAACAGGAATAACCTCAACGCGTCTATTTATACAAACATAGGTACATAATTTTGTTGTAACATTCCATCATTATATTTTGTGAAATTATTTGACGTAGGTACTATAGATAATGGAGGAAATTCAAGCAACAGAATAATTATGACTAATGTTCATTTCACAGTGAATATGCACGGATAATTATGTATCAAAACTGAACAATAAATTGACCATGACGCAAAAATTAATTGCACGGCAAATTAAAAATTTCCTAATCGTAAATTAGAAAACATTTCTATAATACTTATAGGGTAATAATTGTAATAAGGGCTAAGTAATTTAGGAGCTACTTAAAATTAATACTCTTTCCAAACCTATTGGACAAAACTCGAGAGGCTTAGCAGTTTATAAGCACAACATCCCGGCACTAAATTACATACGCATGTATATGAATATATGTAGTTCCGACCTTTAGAAAATAGTTTTCAAAACAGTGGGCGTTGCGGGACTCTATTTTGTACACATTGTATTTTTGCCTCTTTATTACACAATTCAAAACATTATTGTTCTGCTCTGTGTTACTTCATTGGGAAAGTTATCTGCCTTTCTTGCATTGACGAAGTATACTTTTACTTAAAGGCATTGTATTTTGAATAGATACACAAATTTTATAAAATCAAATAAAAATGTTTAGTAAGAAGGGGTTGGAGTATTTTGGAAGGTTTATAAACCTGGCACACCGCATCTTCTCTGTCCCATTCTTGTGGGTTCCTGATGATGGGAAACTTGTGAGTAGTTCCTTGGACCGAGCTCACTGGAAATGCTCGGTAGTTCTTATTATTGTGAAAGCTTGTCACCAGATTATTAACCTTGCCTTTAGTTTAAATACTATTGGAGAGAGAGGCAAAGGAGACCTCGTGATGGATATATTAATGGCTATACTATTCCTGGATAACGTCCTGTTTTTGCTTACTCAAGTATCAAATTTGAAAAATTTCCCCAATGAATTTACTCTTATTTTCAGATACTTCGCAAATAAAAGTAATAATTAACTTAATTTCAGCTTTTATACACTCTTAACCAGCTTTATAATACGCAAAGAACAAGAACTCATTAGAAGTTACATGCATACATATAGTAATGTGTACACAGTGGGTCATTTGAAACATAACAACTGGTTCGGCGTTTGCACTCAACTTTTTGAATTCCTTTTATTATGAATTTAGTGTGCAGATCTTATTTGCACTAAATTATGCGACGCGATATTTTTAGCAGAATTTTGTATTTGATTTTAAACGACCACTGTACGTGCATATGCATGTCTTAAAAGAATAATTTTTGCACCTAAGATAGTAGTACTATTTATACATACTAGGGTTGGTCATATCGTTACCTTTCGAAATATCGTTAATATCGTTATCGTTCACAAAAATAATCCCGATAACGATGATAATAATTGAAATAATAATGAAATTAAGCAGTAAAAGTATTCAATAAGTATTTAATTTATTAAAAGTTACATAAGCAATATAAATAAGCCGAAACAATGCTTCAATTTCACTTATTTATTTTTCCAAATATCTGTTTAACCATTCCTTCTAGTGCTCGGACTAATCCAATTCTGAATTGGAAATTTTCGGTTCAGTTCAATTCAATTCACTAATTTTTCGATTTAATTCAACATGAAACTGAATCGATTGATTCAGTTCATAACATTGAATTAAATTGAATCATTTTTCTCGAATTAAAGTTCAAACGATTCATTCTGCCCCAAAAATTTCAGCAACAGATTTACCGTTTACAAGCTGTCCAGATCCTAAAAGTAACGATCTGTACCCTTAGTTTAACTTCCTTCTGTTGTGCGCTTGGAAAATACTGCTTTCGTGTCTAGAAAGCGTATTCTTTAAGTATACATGCGGAAACTGTTGTTTTCGATTCAGTTAAATTTAAAAATTTGAACTGAAATGAAATGAATTAATTTTTACTGAACTGAATTGAACGGTTTTGACCACTCCTTCCGGTTCAGATGACACTTTCTAGGGCATGAAATACGTCAGATGGTCACAGTATGCAATTTTTGACTATTCTACCTTCTTAGAACGATATTAAAGTAGCCCGATATATCGTGTGAAATATACGAGAATTATCGTAGCATATCGTTCCTCCAAATTGGACGATATTAACGATAATATCGTATCGTTATATCGGTATGACCAACCCTAATACATACACTTATCTGTGCATGCCTGAATCTAACCATGTGCTTCTATGTCATACAGAACTTTTCTCGCCACAGTTGATAACGTTCTGTTCCAAGCTGAACGGATTTCTCGAGACATATTTGGGGCTACTGCCGATTGTCTGCATTACCAACTCACTTGGATCTGGAGCTTTAGTTCTGAAGAAGCAGGATAATCCGCGTTATTTTTATTCCCTCTTACCCACATCTGCTCGCGGCATCTGGCCTTACCTGGGTTTTGCTGTTCTGGAAATTTATATCTTGACTATTGCTGTTATCAACTGGTTCCTTTCCCTATCCATTACAATCACGTACGTCTGTTTCATCAGATTGGCCTTGAAAGATCTACTCTTGATAACAGGAGGAGGACTTCATTGTTCCAAGACAACTAGAAAATATATATTAAGCTACGCAAACCTTAAAATTGTGAGTGCTAGCGCAAATGCTGTACTTTTCCCGATGTTTGCGAAGGTGTTCTAGGAACCATGGCATGTCACGCATTAATGATTTACTGTACAGTCAAATTACATGACCAATTGCCTCTTATAACGTTTTTGATATTCTCTGGATGGGGTTTTAGCTTTTTTGTATTGGAACTAGTTTTATTCCTTATGATGGGGCAGATTTTTGAATTGTCACGACAAGTCAGTCAGCATTTTGGTGATAATTTGCCATTAGTGGAACGGCAACGAAGAAAATTTATCCCGATTGGTTTTAAAGCAGTTGGGCTTATGACACGATGTGCACCTTTGGTTATCATCGTGATTGTGTGCAAAGTTACTAAATATTTGCTTATCGCCTTTTGAAAAATAACGGACACTCCCTCCCCTTTCGTGTTCCTTTGGAGGAACTAAATTTAGCGCTTATATGGAGGGGAGAGAGAAATTAATAAATTAACAAGGGGCAAGCAAAGGGTAATGTCCCTATTGTCACCTTTGAATATTTTTCCCTTATGGAGAAAATACTCGTGTACTATCTGCACTTTACTTGGATGTTTTAAATTTGCTTTGACTGCTGTTCCCGATTATATAGTAAAATTGTGAAATGAAACAAAACATTCACATCACGTATATTCTGAAACTGATTGTGAGATATAAATGATAAAGTGTGTCTATTATACAAAAACAACCAAAATAAGGGGTTTGATATTTTATTGTTTGAAAACATCATCATATTTATATGTCTGTATAATGATTTTGGTATTCAATTAAACTGATCGTGAGTTGTAAAACTAACCTGCGATTGCAGATACGCACGTACAAAATTTACAGGGGTCTATATTAAAATGCTTTGCAAATTTGAAGGGGCATTGCTTTAAAAAGTTTATATTTTTTATTTGATTTATGATTGATTTGTTTGGAACAAGATGTTTGGGTTAAATAAGCAATTATTATCCATTGTGTTGCCATTAATTCCTAATTCTCCGATTGAGCAGTGTAGCCATATGTATGTGCCACACCATACCTGCTGGGGTTCACATTCTGCAAATGCAGCAGAAATGCTGACCGGCTAAAATAGAGTAAAATCCTTATAAATTAATGGGCTAGGAATGGAGTTTGTGGCTATTAAAATTTCGCGCTCTACTCTTAAGATCAGCGCACAAGATTTAGGCATACAGTAAGTCTCCACGTCTGGGCTTGATTTGTAAGCGATTAAGCCTCTACACTCACACTACCACCTCTCCAAGTAATTGTTCCTGTGAAGCACAGGGCTGCTGCTAGTACATTAATAATGACAGCAAATTCAGCACCGTCCCCGGGAACTGTAGAATTGTTGATGCGCATCTTTAAATGAAATATTGTTTTGAAAATTAAAAAATCATAATAACAATCTCTCTTGTAGTCCTTATTACTATTTGGTGCTCCTTACGCTGGGTGTGATGCGACGGCGCGTCCCTTCCGTTCTGCTTTTTCACCTTTCACGCAGAAAGAACCATTTAAACGACTTATCATTTCTTTTTTTCCCGCGGATTTTCAAAACCCCTCCCTAACTCGCATGAAAATATTCAAGAGGATTAAGGAGACACGGACGAAAATTTCCCTAATTTTTTCTAGACAGACCGTGTATCGTTACCTTTCAATGGCAGCCCTGGTGCGTATCAGTATCCTGTTGGAAGACAACGTCCCGTAAAACAGTGCCCTGTTTTGGAGCTAAATTCTAATCTACAATGGGTATTCGAACATCCGCGTTTAAAATATCGCCATTACTAAAATTAGTAAACCCGTTAGAACCCCTTCCAGACTGCTGATGTTACATCAACACTATATGCTTGCTTATATCATCTGGTAGATTTGGTGATACATGTCTCTTCAAATGTAGTTAACCCAGCCGATATTAAACTAGTAATCAATTTCGTTACATATTGTCAAGAGAAATTTAACGAAAATTGTCTGACTTAGTGAGTTCGAGATATAAACTTTAAAATTATTTGTTATTAAAGAGAAATGCTACACCGAAATACATTTGTTTGGAACAAGACGTTTGGGTTAAATAAGCACTTATCTATTGTTTTGCCATTACATCCGATCTGGCTTAACTTCTGAACAAGTGGGCTCGCCTGTATTATACGTAACAGCCTTATCAGAACATTTTGTCTAGACAGGAATAATACTTGAACATGATTGCCACGAAAACGATACAATATTACAACTTACTACAACGCTATTTTCTCCCCTCAAAATAGCATGTTACTGTTAAGAATCAGTGCTTAGAAACGGTACGAATTTCCTGAGCCCTGGCTTGGACCAAAACAGAGGGTGTAGTGGAATATCGTACCTACGCCTGTATCTGAATACAGGGCTTCAAATGAAACGAAATAATTGTTCTAATCATCCAGCTCGTTTGAATACAATATTGTTGTTTTTGTTGAATATCATTGGTATGCTTGTGAAAAGACGAGTTTTCACTTCATATTTTTCACTTATTTGTTTCAGCGTTCGGAGTTTTCACTTTGTCATTATTCATTGGGGTTTAATTAGATGTGATTTCGACAATCTAGGGGTAACAAAGAATTACAAACCTTTTAATTTTAATGTTTTGCTTTACGTAAGCCAGAAATAATCACATGGACGTATTGTATTGTAAGACAGACCGATAATTCCTTTCCTTAGTTTAAGAAATATAAACAGTTCTATTCTGTCTAATACTGATTGTGAGTATTTACTTCAAGAAGTAATTATGTATTTGCTTTCAATTTACTTGAAGTATTTAAGATTAGTTTTTTAAATATTTTAGAAGTACCTATTTGGAGTAGATGGTCTGAATAAACAGAATATGCCCCTGTCTAGTTTACAGTGATAAAAACAAACAAAATTAGAAATTGTTAATTCATATTGAAATGCTTAACATTATTGAGTGTCTAATAAATATTTCATTGACTCTCTCTCTTGTCATGGTTTCAATTTGGGGCAACGTGCTAAGAGCTACACTTCCTTATTGTTTCAGGGGGTACGTTATGTTTCTTGGGACACTAAACATGTATGTATATTTGGATTCCTTTCACGTGAAACTCAAAAGTGCGGAATGATAATCTGCTACAATCATAAGAAAGAACAGAAAATAAAGCTTTGTTCATTGTATTTATAGAAATAATTGTCTACAAGATAATGTCTTATTTAAACATGTTCGATGCATGTATGAAGCTGAAGCGAAGTCGAAGGCCATTACTCGATTTAGTCGAATCCAGCTATTCTCTATGTCCAATATCACATTTCTGTAGCTATCAAATGTAATACTAGAACTTGAATCCCAGAACATTGTTTTTGTTCCAAAATTGCTGGAACACTAAAAACTCGTCGTACTTGGAAATTTTTTAGCCCTTTTTTCATTTTTGAGCTTAATTATTAATATATCAACATTTTTTCCTAGTTACCTACATATGTTCAAAATATAAAGGCATATGCGTATATACTATGCAATTTACTGACTCACATTGTCCAATAATTTAATATATACAGGGCTATAATAATTATTATTGTAAGCAATAATTAGAAAGTAAATTCGGGCAAAATGTCCATCACTTGGAAAGAAGCTGTAAATAAAACTCAAAGGAAAAAAGTTCTCAAAATTAGCAAAACACCATTAGAAAATTTGGGCAAATTTATAAACTTTGCGTGCTTTTCCTTTAATTTCCCCTACTTTTGGGTCCAGAAAAGCCAAGAACTTATTAGTCGGGCTAAATACCTTTGGATATTTTCTCTGGTTCTAGCACTAGTAAAAGCTGTCCATCAAATCATAAACCTTGGTTTCCAATTTCATGGGAAGGATGAGAAAAACAAGGCAGACCTGGTTATGGATATTTTCTGGGCAGTTCTTTTCATTAATCACGCCCTGGCTTCCCTGGCACAAATACCAAAGATGAAGAATTTCCCTTTCGGATTCACCCTTATTTTTAACTACTTTGCTACCGCAGGTAATTAAGCAAAACATGTGTCTACATTAATCCTTCTTTCAAGAAAATTATAGCTCAAAATCCAAGCAGATATACATAGAAGGCCCAGGGGTATGTATGTATGTCAAATTTTTTAAAACCCAGAAGACTGGTAGGGATGTTCTCTACAGATAGACTAAGGCAATTAAAATTCGGCAATGTTTTCAAAACAATTTCAGATTCTTCTGAAAGATCTGGGAATTAGTCTTATAGTAACTTTATTGGGAAAAACACGACAGTGGTCGTGGCGGAAACCACATTTTTTGAGATTATGCCGAAATTTTTTCGAATGAATCCATGTTTTCTGAATTTTACAAAAGTATGAATGATAAACAGAATATGCGTTTTGTAAATGCATTATTTTCGTTCCCCTTCACAGGCAGTCTCTCTAAATCCAAGGATATAGAAGTGAGCAGCTACAAAATGAACGCATTTCTCCAGAAGTTTCTTGGAACACTACCATATTTTTGTATCAATAACTCCCTTGGATCCGGAGCTTTAGTTCTGAAACTACAGCATAAAAACCCTCGTTACTTTTATTTCTTCCTGCCCTTGTCCGCCCGCTGCACTGCATCTTACATTTTCTTTGCCCTCATTGAGGTCTACCTGCTCACCATAGCAGCCATGAGTTGGCTCGTTTCACTTGCAGTAACAATCACCTACGTCACTTCAATTAGAATGGCCTTGAAAGATCTGCAAACGGCCACAGCCGGAAGAATCCATAACCAAAAATCCATTCAAAAGTATAAAAGAATCTACAACAGGCTGAAAATTGTTAGTGTATTCGCGAACGATGTATTTTTCCCAATGTTCGTAAACGTTTCTGTGGGCATCATGATATACCATACTTTGATGATTTACTGTACGGTCAAATTGCATGATGAAATGCCTATAGTGACGCTGCTAATATTTTCATCATGGGGCATTAGTTATTTCCCTGCAGAATTGATTTTGTTCCTGATGATGGGACAAATTTATGAGTTGTCGCTGGACGTGAACCGTAAGTTCAGTTACTTGCCTTCAATGGATCGAAGACGTCTGAAATTGGTTCCAATTCATTTTAAAGCCGTTGGACTCATCAGGCGAGGAACAACCTTGGTTGTCATTCTTATTGTCTGTAAGGTCACTAAATATTTGCTCATCGCATTTTGAGTAAAATCTTCTGTCATGTGCAATTATTTGCGCATATAATTTTATTGCGTGTTTCAGCCTGACTCACTATCGTCACAATACGTTCCACACATACTATGGTTTATTGTCAAAAATATGAGTGTATGTCTGTATGTAGATGCAAGTTTGCATAAGTCAATAAAATTTTACAGGAAAAACAAAAAACTTCTCAATCCGATACAGTTCATATTAAAATTTCTGTTACTTTAAAATTGAAGTGTAGTATCGTTGTTAAGTATGTATAAGTTTCTTGTTATACTTGAGTTAGTAATATTCCATGTTCTTAGCCTATCTAATGAAATTCCACATAATAATAAATGTCTACCTATTCTACATGTATACTGTAAGCCTAATTGTAGGATGCAAGGAGTTTTTTTGTAGATGCTTGTAGGCAAAATAGAATACAGAAACATTCGGTAAACCCTAGCCTACAAAATGTCGTAGACGTATAGGCATACATGTACATAAGCTACTGAAGCATGCCATGTTCAAAATTAAAATTAATTTTATGTGTTATGGTGCATACCAGGTGTCAAAGGTTGTAAGGTTTCGCATTGTTTTGTGCTGGAAACCTTACCATTTAGAGTTCTAAATATTCGCTAAAATGGAAACAGTCCTCTGAGTGGAAATTCGAGTTTGAGTACAATTCAAATTTAAAACATGATTTCCTATGAGGTATGTTGTCAGCCAGTTAAAACATTTACAATTGTTTTGTTTAGCTGACTATGAAAAATAATTCTTATGGTTAGTTTTTGAACTAAGTGCTTCAAGCCTTTTGACCAACGTTGTAAATCTTGGGTAAGATTTTCGGCGCAATCCAAGGTGAGATCGACAAGCTATTCTGTTCGTATAGTCTTTGGCCAAGGTAACAACAAACTATAATTCATTCCGATATTCCATACACCCGGAACTTGAGGCAGGGTTTCTAATTATCGGAGAAGCATAGAATGTATTTAAGTAGTCGGTGGGTAGCGAAAAACATCCTTTATTATATTTTTACACCCAGTCTAGGCTCCGCCTCTTTCACGACTTTTAAACTCCGCGGTATAACTCAAATCCAATGAAACTGCGTGATAATTCCGAACCGCCATTCAAGCCAATCAGACGACGAATCAAGCTGTCCAGGCTAAGCTTTTGCACTCCCCGGCATAACTTTAAGCCAATCATGCCGTAAAGTACACGGCGCAACAAATAATATGATGGACCAATTGAACGGTCTTGTAAATGTAAAAGTACTTAAATGACTTTCTAGACAAGGCTTGACAACCTTGGTTAAGAAGCCCTTTAGCTATTTGTATTTATGTGAGTAGTTTTATCGCAAGCAAAAGATTTACAGGGTGACCATAATCATTTGTCCCCTCTAGACGACATAAGGGAGTAGCTCATAAAATATTTGTTTCCCCCGGGGGATAATGTAATGAGTAGGACATAGATAGAGCTGTCAGTAAAACAATGGCTGTTATCAATATTGCCAGTGTCCAGTTTAAATTTCAAAATGATCACAGAAATAAGTTTTGCGTAATTATAATAAGAAAATTTTGCGGTTAGTTTGCTGAGTATATATACAATATGTCTCGAATATTTATTATAAAAGCGTAGCTGGTTTTACTATGTCTATGTTTTCGATCATTTTAAATACTTTTACTCAAGAGTGGAATGAAATTAGTTTCAAATATTTACAATGGTTTCATCCAAAAATGAACAAGCGATCGGTAGACTTACATTTACAACCTACATACTTGCTGTTTTGCAAATCGAACGTGGTGAGATGCCATATACGTATCATTATTAGAGAACAATTAAAATAATAGTGGTAGAATGGTTCCGTTCCAAGTAATAGCCACGAGTGTGAAGTGTAGAATACTCTACTCAAGTACAAAAATTGTCCTGTAAGGATAAAGTTGTCGAATTAGTTTGATGACAGATTTCATTGTTAGATCGAAGACTTCTAAGAAGTAATGACTGCACAAACTATTTGAAATTATGCAATCTTCTTAGGACTGAACGGCCCCAGCTCTATTTTTTTTAATTTGCCAGATATAAATGGAAAAAAAGAAAGTCCTTTAATTACACTCTTGTAATGTTTGCGGTCGAATATTTGAAGGTAATTATTGCTCAAATTGGTAAAAATCAATTATCTTAGCAATTCTTTGATTGCTGCAGTTTTCAAACTTCCTATTAGAGCTTGAAGGATTCTCAAAATAGAACAATGTTTAAATCAGTTGTACAACCCATGGTGCTATAAAAACTAAAGGCAGTTCAAAGAACGTTTTTGTATTTGTACACATTTTCAACACTTCTGTCCAAAATATTAAACAACATTTTGGATACACAAGGTTTCTGAATCGTGCCATATATCCAACAATTTGATATAAGAATCCACCACAAGGCTTTACATTTTAATATAATTTATTACCAGTAATTATTTCATTCAACCACATACAGATTCAAAATTAAAGGACTGAATCTGTTTTACATGAAAAGAATCCCTGAAAACAATTGCAAATTCAAGCAAAGATAATGTTCACACTAACCCCACTGAGTTTACAATATGTCAGACAATTTCTAAACATTGCCTTTTTTTCTCTTTACTTTCCCTTCTATTGGGTTAAGAAAAGCCATACACTTGTAAAACGTGCTCGGGGTTTACGGATTTGCTCCACGGCACTATCACTCGTAAAAGCTCTCCATCAAATCGTAAACCTTGTTTTCCAGTTTTACGGGACGGATGAAATAAGCAAAGCGGATCTGGCTATGGATATTTTCTGGACAATTGTTTTCGTTAATCACGCAATGTCTACTGTGATGCTAATGCCAAAGATGAAGAGTTTCCCTTTCGGATTCATCCTTATTTTCAACTACTTTGCTACCACAGGTAAGCGCTTATGGAAAAAATTGCACCAATTTTAATCAATGCTCGTCTCTTAAATAAAAATAGTTTTCTAAAAAAATTCATAAAAATAAGTTTCTGGCACTAAGCTCCGAAAATTTATTTTTCCTGGATAGAACTATTAATTAGGATAAAAAACTTTCGGTTACATTGGAGGATCAAAAACACTAGTAAAAATCTGGAAATTGTGCAATAGTTTTAAATTATTCCAAGTTCTTGCAAAATCGACAAATTTCACTTGTGAAACTTGTCCGGAAACGTAAAGGGAATTTTCTGGGAACAATGTAGAGTGAGAGGTGTAATTAATTAACCACCTGCAAGAACTTTTTTTTTCAGGGATTATTTTTATGTATTTCCAGAAGGACTGTCCAAATCAAAGGATATCGAAATTTCCTGCTCCAAGATGAACTCCTTTCTCCAGAAATTTATAAAAATGTTACCATATTTTTGTATCACAAACTCAATTGGGTCCGGTGCTTTAGTTCTGAATCTGCAACATAAGAGTCCTCGCTACTTTTATTTCCTCGTCCCAATGTATGCCCGTTCCACGGCTTCTTACATTTGTTTTGCCCTTGTTGAGGTATACCTCCTCACCTTAGCAGTTGTTAGCTGGTTCGTATCATTTTCAATCACGGTCACCTACGTCGCTTCAATTAGAATGGCTTTAAAAGACCTCCGTGTGGCCACTGCCGGGAGGATCCATAACCGAAAATCCGCTCAAAAGTATATAAAAGTATACAAAAGACTGAAAATTGTTAGTGATTTTGGAAATGATGTGTTTTATCCAATGTTTGTAAGCGTGGTGCTAGGCATCAGAGTGTATCACACTTTTTGTATTTACTGTGTCGTTCAATTGCACAGTCAAATTCCACTAGCGACAATGATCCTATTTTCTTCGTGGGTAATTGCCTATTTCCCTACAGAGTTGTTCGTGTTCCTGATCATGGGACAAATCTATGAGCTGTCACGACAAGTAAATCAAAATCTCAGGTATTTGCCTTCAGAGGACCGAAGGCGTCTGAAATTGATTCCAATTGGTTTTAAAGCAATTGGGCTGATCAGGCGAGGAGCCACTTTGGCTGTTATTCTTCTTATTTGTAAATCCACTAAATATTTGCTCATTGCATTTTGATTAAAATTATTTTTATCATTTCCAGTAGTGTGAGACATGTAGCAGATCGGCGTTTCTAGATTTAAGCACTGTTTAAAAAGTGTTGGCTCTGAGTAGCTGTCACTCATTATGATGCTCCATTCATTATGTCAAAAATAATTACATGTAATAATTACTCTCAAAAGAATTATACACGAGTTATTATTATTGTATTTGTACAGCACAAAAATGCACAATATGTAATTATTGTGACTTTAGATGTCAGGGTTTCATTTTAACGGATGATTTTCAAGAGCCCAGTTTTAGCCAGAAGAATATTTAGAGGGAACAGCGGAGACCCATAGTGGGGAAGCAGTTGCTCCTACAATTTAGAGTTTGAAGAGGCCTTGTAGAGAGAAATTCCTTATTTCGAAGCATGCTCTGAAAGCAATTTGGAAATGCAATATGGATATACAGCTCAAAAATTTTGTTAAATATGTACCTGTAGGTATGTCTTAACATGGGTACCTAAAAATGTTGGAGTAAGTCCTAATATTATAGTTTGTAATATGTTGATATTTCATTTCATCGTTCAATAAAAGCTTATTATCTTGTGGGAGAAAATAATTCTTAAAGTTCTAAATTACTGAACTAATGATTGTAACTTTCTAAATTATTCTTTATTACAGTTCGGATTCTTTTATGGAAAAGTACAACTTGTTAACCACACAAGTTTAGTGGATTTTGTGTTTATTAATCGCAGGTAGATATTGGGTATAATGTACGTACATTTGGTTTTGAACACGTATCTGTAGATTGGGGTAATGGGTGCTGTTACGTTGGCACGGGCCGATGATATCACTTCTGATTTTTGTCCAAATAGCACCCGAATTTTCCGTTTGTCCAGAAGTGTTTCTTAAGTGGACAATCAGTACCGCGGATGATTATTAAATAGTACAGTAATAATAGCCACGAGCGAAGTTACACTTTGGTCATAAATTACATGTGGGTAGAAAATTAAATACGTATGTAAGCATATCTTGTCCGGAGAAAATTATCGGTCAGGTTTAGTGGTGGGAGAACAAAAACTTCCAATGCCCAAGTGGACTATCGATTTTAAAACAAGTGGTAGCCTTGGACGTGAAATACTACTTAAATAAAAATGCACACATAAAAACAATGCTGATTAAAAATACTTACATTAGATACACTATAATTATTATTATACATAATTACGTATATTTTATACATTTTTGTTTTGGCTGTTAATTTCCTTTTTGTTTAGGTTAAGAAAAACCAGTAAATTGTAATTATTCGTGCTCGGGACCCACAATTTAAACCCCAAAGCAGCCAAGGGACTAATTGTAAGAATAAGGTATCATGGAACTTCGTCAACTCCGGCACGAAAGATCCTATATGAGTTAGGGGGAAGTTGAAAAATGATGTGTGCAATTATCTGTACTCACAATAAATGCAAAGAGGAATTCAAATCTCAAATGCAACATAAATAATTCCAATATAGCAAGATATCAAGTAAATGAAGAAAAGGGTTTCAATAAAATTTGGATTAAACTTCAAACTGTGAATTTTTCCTTTTTGATCCATCAGATATTTTAGACAATCTTGAATCACCCAGCGACTCCACTCTTTCTTGTTGCCAGGAAAAGATACCATTTTGTTACAATTCGGCTGATGAATGTAACTATAATGTTTAAGCATTTGTATTCCCAATATTGCAACCGTAAAGTCCTAAATCTCAACAAATCAGGTATAGTTTCGTTATAAAATCGGTCATGAATTATTTTCAGTATCACATGCGGAATACTCCTTCACATCATTTTGGTGAAAAGCGCCTTTCCTTCAACGCTCAGGTAGTCCAAGGAGTTTGATTTGGGTAAAACCAAAGCATAGTAAAATCTCGTAACTGCTCCGACATTCAATTAGTTCAGGGTAAATATTCAGTTGTTGACGAAACATTGATGAAACAATGGTAAAATCAATTTCAATTAACTTCGTGTAAAGGAGGCAACTCACACAATGTTTGCCATCTCGAGATCTCAACCACGTCTGATGCATAACCAAGAGACACAAAGTTTAACCAGTTGACAACCGCTAACAAAGTTGTTTTTCTGAATTTGTTTAAAGCCTCCAGGCTTGGTTGAATTTGCTGGGTCCCCGTTGGGAAACAGGTGTACGGTATAAATCCAATTATCACCAAAAAATTACCAAAAAAGTTCAATTAGTTTTGCTGTGTATTCAGTAAGTATTTTCCCAATTTGGCAGGTTTTTGAACGACGCCAAGAATATTGTAGAGTAAGTACTATGATAGATTTGCATCTCTGCTGCTTCACATCTACACTTTTCTTATCCAGAAGTTCTGGTGTTCCTTGATGCGTTCGTGGTATTGAAATAGATTTTCATCAGAGTAGAACGTAATTGGAAAGGTTGCTTCAGATAAGTTTTCGATGCATATCTTCGGGGAGTAATTTTTGTCTCTGCGGTTGTGAAAGTCTCTTTGCAAAAATTCAAGACTTGCAAGATTTATGCGGATACTGCAATATTGCAAAGCCAATTAATTACTCTAGACTAAGAAATTACATGAAAGCAGAATCAAAGTCTTTACCAATTGAAACCTTTGACCCTTTACAAGTACTGGTTGCATTTTTTTAAATAAGGACGATCTTGATCAATGAGGTTTGAATATGTTTGTCTTTTGTGAATGTATCTTTGTTTTAATCTTGCATTTGGACTTTAATGCAATAGTAAATTCAAAATTGGAGGAGCATATGTATACAGCACAGTCTTAAGATAATGAATGAAATTACATCTATTGATTTTTATTTTCTGTGTATAAAAGTTGGTTTCATGTTTAATTATCCCAATTGTGACTTCATATGAGTATGTACTATATTAGCATGATAAGATGGAACGTATTCTTTTGCCATTACATGTACCTTTAATTTTGAATGTTGTTGTACTTTTGAGTTGTTGCATTATTGTTAGTACGATTAGTACTTACAATTAGTAGGAGGAATAAAAATATATATAAAGTACAAGGTTAGGCGTAACATTTGCTTTTGCCTTTGTATGTCTGTCAGAATATTTTGCACGCGTTTAGTGAGGGAAGGGTAGTAGTAAAAACATATGTTTACGCAATAGGTGGAAGGCCCCAATCATTTACATGATTACTTAATCCAGCAGTTTATAATGAAGGAAATTTGCAGCACAAAATGCAATTCAGGTAATAATCTAGATAATCACCTAATTTTAACTAACAATTGATTTTTTAAGTGCCCAATATTTAGAGATAAATGCTAGGATTTTTTATGTATTTAAATTGTTAGGTATAATTATCTATTTGGTACACCAGCACGGACCTAAAATTGGTAGAATTGTGTTAATAAAGTGAATGCTTCAAAATACCCTAAAGTTCTGAATAGTTTCAAAAATCTAGAATTTCTTTCTATGTATGTATATTTAAAAAAAAATAATCTACATTATTAAATATTTACAATATTTACGCAAAATGACACGAATCGCTT
Source organism: Allacma fusca (assembly GCA_947179485.1). Taxonomy (NCBI): domain Eukaryota; kingdom Metazoa; phylum Arthropoda; class Collembola; order Symphypleona; family Sminthuridae; genus Allacma; species Allacma fusca. The sequence goes on along the minus strand of OX359247.1, from coordinate 60,376,100 downwards.
AAGCAATCATTCTCATTCAACAAAAAGTGCAATGGTACAATATTCCACACGCAGGAACAATTATTACCGAATTTGATTTCCCAGCCCATATTTGTTGGTTTTACTTTCCTTTGAAATTCACATCACAAAATGTTGGAGACAAGGAAACGTGAGCTTCTGTGGACCCTTTCCATAATCACAGTTGTATTTAGTTCCCACAATGTTGCAGGTACGTATGCATGTAAAAATATATAAATTCAACCCCAGATTCCAATATTTTTCGTGCAGTGTTAACTCATTCGGATTTGAACTTTTAGTTTAGGACAGGTTATTTTGTGTTAAATTTTATAACATTATTATGTAGCTAAGAAATGTCCAAGTTTCTGTACGGAGAGTCCCAAGGATTGCACATCCAAAGGTGGCAGAGTTGTTGGCTACTGTACGAACAATGTCCCATGCTGTGATTGTGAGTTTCGGTTTTTATTACCCAGAATTTGTATACTTTCTCCACTATGTCAATATCATTTTTGGTGTCATCTCTCCAAAGATAATAGCGTACATGTCATTAAAATTTTGAAAACAAATATAAGGGAAGGAATAATTATTAGAGAAGAAAAATAAGACAGGATGATAATTTGAGTTTTACAATAAGTGACTTGACATGGACTGTCGTTGATAGATTTTCAAAATAGAATGAGTTCCCTTATTACATATGTATGTACGCATGTGTGTAGATATAGGGGCATCTCTAAAAGAAGAAGGCAATTTGACTGGCCTAGTGGAGTTACACATGATAAGGAGAAATATTTTAGCATTGTAGTAAATAATAAATCTAGATGTTTTAATTTCAAGTTAAAAAGCAATTAATATCAACAATGGTTAAATAACTGGAATACGTAGATTATGCTTAGAATCGATTAATTTACCTTCAATCATATTCAATATACAGTAAATGTTTCATTAGAAGGGTTTCTAAGACTGTATGTATTTTCTGTCAATATTGTTTGAATATAAAAAATGCACTCAACTAATTACGTATTTAGAATATAGAGATTATGTAGAGATAATTCATATGACGTAGAGAGAATCTGTTGCACAAAGTGTTTCCAGTATTTGACCATCATGATGAAAAAGTATTTAATGAACCATGTACATATGTATAGATACTCAAATAATAATTTAATTAAAAGTAACCGACAAAAAGACACCAGCCGGCAGAAGCTGCGGAGAAACACTTGGGAATGACTCTTCCGTTTTTTGGTTCCAATCGCCCAATTATCCATTACTTGCTGAAAATGATCTGATCTGCTCATTGTCTTTTGCGTTACATAATGATACCGTTGGAATTCTGTAAGTGGCTTATGTCCATTGATGAAGCTTTCTGTTGTAGAACGATCGTTAATACTTTACACGCTCCTTCAGCTATTAATTTTGTTTTTATTAATTGTATTATTAATTAATTAATTAATTAATCAATCAAATTCAACATCTATATTGCAAGGAAAGTTAAAATGTGTGGCATTTTGACCTCTCAAAACGCTTACAGATGCTTAATTTACTGCTGCTAATTCACTCACAAATCACCTCGAGTTGGTATTTGTCATTCTGTTCGATCCTTGAGTTTATATTTGATTCCTGAGCCGTGATATTTTTATCCTTTTAAAATTGGGCTGTTTTGAATGTAATTTTGAACTAATGACAAATCGTTATGACAAAGACTGGATTTCCAATATTTTCACATGGACAACGTTAAATATGGATCGACGCCGTCGGCAGCCTCTTGTGATATGGACATGTTCTTCATCAAAGGATTCAATGCCTGGAGCCCGCCCCCAATTTGCGGGAGTATGAACAAATATAAAAGTAATCCCAAGCAATATCTATTTTTGTTCAAACATATAATGACCACAATATTTTGAGAACAAAATTGCTGTTTAGTGGTAATAGATGATACGAATCTAGAGGAAGTGAAGGAAATAACACTGCACGCTGTCATGTCAAGTCCCAGTTACGCCTGGAATATCAAGGTTACCCAAATTTATGGGAAGGACTGGCCAGATGAGACACCCGTCTCCAGAGGAACAGACGATGGAAAGCTAGTTGGAAATGTTACTTCATCAACTGAAAAAAAATTTACAAAAGATGCCTACGGAGAGGTCACGTCATCACAAGAAGACAAAAATGCTGTAGAATTCCCGAACTCTGCTCCCCTGCCCTTACATGGGAGACAGGAGACAAAGACTGGTCTCAGACCCCTGGTAGTGAATGGGATGGATACACCCTCGGGAAAAGTACCCTGGCAAGCAAGTCTTCGAATGGATATAATTAAAATAAAATCAATCCTAGGATCATCACGCTCCAGCTGGGCAAAAAGTATGCAGAAGGATGGGTGTGATATTTCCGAAGGGATCCATTACTGTGGTGGCACAATCATAGGTGATCAAGAAATTCTAACCGCCGCCCATTGTTTTTACCCTATGACCAAAACCACAGGCATGATGCATATTAGCATGGTCTCCGTCGTCCTTGGGGACTCAAACAAATGCAGAGACACTGAGAAGATAAACAAGACTTCGACTAAAGCCAAATCCATGTTTGACCACAAGTTTGGAAATCCGTCCGCAAAAGCTTATGAGGTTGACTCAGTGGTTCTACATTTCGCTTACGAGCCCTTCGTTGTCATGAATGACCTGGCTATAGTTCGTCTTAAGGAGAAAATATTATTCAGTGATGAGGTGAAACCAATCCGTTTGGCAAAATATGGTAATTATTCGATTTTTTTTTATATGAACAAAACTTGAATTTAATTAAAAATCAGCACGGCTTCAATTTCTGTATAATACCTGGCGTTTCGGGAACGCAGAAATGGTCGTTCACAAAAATCATGACAATTTTCCAGATACATTAAAAAATGTTGGGTAATTTTATAAAATCCTGTGGATAAAATCTGGTTGGAAATTCCATTTGAATGACTAAAGAAAATGTTGATTATTATGTAATCAGAAAATAGGTGAAATATAAAATCCCTAGTTTTACTAAACTTTGTGGTATGATTAGCAACAAGTATGCAGTTCAAGTGGTTTATTGGAATCTCGGCAATTAATTTTGTGTGACCTGGAACCACATATGTATGAGAGCGTGTCTGATGACTTGACAATATACAGTATACCAGATCAAAACATTTGACCCCTACTGAGGCAATCGTACTAATAATACCTTCAAATTTTGCAAATACTAGGTGAGGACTTCAGCGGGAAGAAAGCTTTTGCGAGTGGTTGGGGACGTACAAACCTGTATGACGTGAAAAATAAAGGCTCTCATATCTTGCAGTCCAGTGATAACTTTAAAATTGACAGCAAAAGCAAGTGTAAAGCGTTTACACGTGAGATGCTGATGGACAGTGAGGCTCAGATTTCAAAGAACAAAAAATACAAAGATATATTTAAATCTACTATTTGCACCACATCTTCAAACAAATCTGTGGAAGTTCTTGTAGGGGAGGTTATATGCAAATTATATGCATTATTCTTTTAAAATATATAATTACATATATTTGCATAATTTTGGAACTTTTAAAATCCCTATTTATTTTGTACTTTTTAGGGAGACAGTGGAGGGCCCTTGGTTCATTTTGATGAAGAGACTTCCGAGCCCATTCTGATTGGTGTCGTCAGTTACGCTAGACCTGTAAAAGGCCGCTCCAGTAGAGCTCCTGGAAGTTTTGTTGACTATTTCCAGTCCGTGGCGTACTATAGGAACTGGATTGATACTGTTTTGGTAGCCCTCCGATTAACAAAATAAATATTTCGTTACAGCAGCTACTAAGTTTCATGACTTTCTAGCAATAATTATGCAAAATCATGACATTTGATTACACCCATGTGTGAGCTCGATAATAATGGTATAAATGGATATTGGGACGTCAAAATGAGAAAAATGTGCATACGTAATTACATATAACTTAATTGGATCTCAAACACAAAATATTATTAGTACATACATATGTGCATTTGTATCGGAAATGGGGAATCAATGGGGTTGAAGTTTCTTGGGTCATATTATTAATTAGCATATTTTAATAATGGCAATCAAAATAAAAATTAAAAGCCATCATGCTTAAAATGCCCTACCATTACGAACATTTTTAAATTTAGGCACAACTGGGAATTTTGTGCCGGAATTCTGGCTTTGCTCCGTTCAAGTGACTGACTTGAACACATTTGTTGACCTATGTAAATTATTCTTAGGAAGAATTACCTTCCTATAGTTGACGTTATTTTCTTATCCCTGACATTTTGCAATGGCTATTAATAATAAACGTATTAAATAAATTCTTGATACAAATGCAAAGCGGAACTACAATGCATTGATTCCCTACTTTGCTTGCGTGTTTGGTTCAAAACGTATTTACCAGTTATTAATGATTGATACATTATACTCGTGTGACATTCAAGTCGCTCCCTTGATTTGAAATTAGATTCGACATTGTAGAAGGTTGCCCAAAAGGTAATTTCCTTATCTCTAAAAGGGTATTACCTAAATCGTCTTTTGTTCAATCAGACCGACCTTGAGCGAGTAATAAGATTGCAATTTGTCAGGGAATGGCCATTCTCAATATTTGTTATTATGTCCACCTCGGCTAAAAAAAACTTGACTGCGAGGTCTTGTGACAAATTGCATTTTAAGCATTCCTATTCACAAAATGATTGCAGGGACTCCAAAATGGATAAAACATGTTGCATTGCGTCGTTTCTATTTTATACAAGACCGTCATACGTTGTCACGTTCGCTGAAATGATCAAACTGTTGTGCATTATAATCTCAATCAATATTGAATTTTGTGCATTTATTCTTACGTCACAAAAGCAATCGAAACTGCTTTATGTTTTAATTCACTCTATTGCAAACCAGGAAAATACATTTGTCCCCTTCAGACCAAAAGTTCTTAGGTCAGTTGTTCACTGATGAAGTTAAATAAACGTAATAATAATAATAATAAATGTTAAATGGTTTTTGCAGCAACTTCAAATGTACATTTTATTACACTTTGGCATGAACCCGACGTCCGGACATGTCTAATAGTTGATAAATTGTTCCTGAAGGAGATGGCTATGCAAGAGCTAAAAGCACTTTCAAGTGAAGTAATAATAATTTTTATAGTGAACTCTAAAAGTGCTTCAAATGCTGTCAATTGCCCAACATTTGATGAATGGCCCAAATACTGAATAGAGAGTATCTCATGAAAGCTGTACATGCAGATACATACAAATAGGAATGTAAATTCAGTCTGCATATTTATGTACACCCAGGTAAAAATGCTTAGAAAGTACATGCATGCTATTTGATTCTATATGGGACGAATTGACCATTAACGGGGAATGTGAGATAACCCAGTTGAGTCCGTCCGGTTCGGAGTTATGGTACACTGCGGCACCCGGAATAAAATTTGCATGTTCCTTGCTCTGCATATATGTATACATATAGCTATACCTTTTACATGATAAATTTTAGCAATGGACTGACTGTGCATTACCGAATATACATATGTATATGTAGCTGTTGGAGTACATAACTATGTATTTATAGTGTTCGGAAGTACACTGTCCTCAATACCCACTTGCTGGAGGAAGCAACGGACTCTCACTAATGTCAGGTAGGCTTGAATAATTAAGAGGTGCCAAACTGTCTTCCAGCCCGCTTTTACAAATGCTGAAGAAAAGCTATTTCCATGTGAAAGGAAAGAAAGTCTCCATTCTAGACTTCCCTCTCTTTTGACATCAGAGGCTATTTAGTCCGGACAATCCTTCCTTTCCCCGTGGTCAAATTCTATTTCTTCTCGAATTTTGACCTCTTGTGCTGGTTTCGGCTTCTCATTTATTTCTCTTAAATAATCTTCCCTTCAGAATATTATCTGTATAAGCTCAAAGAAGTATCTACAGCATAATAATTATAACAAGGTGTCCTACCTAAATCTAAAAAGAATAGTTACTAATTCTTTTTGAACTCCCTTAAAAAGAAAATTTCTACCTTAAGGAATAATATATTTTGAACAGAAACACAAAATCATATTAATTATGTTATTTTTACAGCGTTGAATACTAAGTGTAAGCAATTTTGACACCCAAATCCAAAACTAAAGTGACGTCCTCTTATCACATTTAAAGTCTATCGCAGACTAGGTATGTAAATCAGACCGGAAATAGTAAACCGAGCCCGTATTTAAAAATTATTTGTGCCAACTCCAAATACTCAAGTGCCTTTACAGACAAGTCACGAAAATGCTCTTCACATCTTGACATATTCCGATTTCCATTGAGCCAAGTTGAGCCCGTGTGTTACACAACTATTGTGAGTTCACAAAAATACGTACATTTCAAAATATTTAACGGTATTTTTAGAAGTAATAATAATTCTTTTTAATTTTTGACAACATTACCATATGTCCGTATGAGTCATGTGAACATTTATATTCTGATGTGTACACATCTTTAGCGACCTAAAGAGGAACAGAAGTGGTTCCAAGATTGTCACTTTAGTGTTAGGACTAAAGCCCTTTGAAAATGAGGGTACAAGCGACTCCTGTTGACTTAATTTTTTCTGTCATCCTCCTGGTCGCACAAGTCCTGGCTGTAGAAGGTAATATTATATTTTTTAATTCCGTATAATTCATTTTATTTTTAATTAATTAATTAATATATTTTCATAGTTTATAAACAATTGTTTTAATTTAATTGAACCCCCACGTTTTTGTGCTGAGATAAGTGTGAGTAACCCAAAAATGCAATAATAATTATTATTGTAACATAATTTATGTAGGGAAAAAGTGTCCATCTGCCTGTACACGGGATATTACGGGCTGCAGGAGCGGCGGAGGGAAAATAATTGGGTACTGTGTCAATGGATTGGCTTGCTGTGATTGTAAGTTTTAATTAAACTAAAATCAAATGCACTGTTTGGTTCAGTAGAAGAAAGGAATATAGAAGTAAAGGCTAAGAAATGACAATGAAGCTTATGGAAGGGACCTTGATCCTATTCTCTGATAAAATGTTTAAATGAGTCTATAATGAAGTAATTACCTATAAATTGATTTCCTCTGACTCTGTTTTTGTAGTGACCTACAAAGAGCTAGCGACTTGTGGAGAAACCAAGGCCGGAATTCAAGCTATAAATTTTATTTCTCCAGACTATCCGAAGCTACACAGTGCGGATTTAATCTGTTCCTTCGGCTTTGTCCTTATGGAAGACACCATTGCAGTCAAGTATATGTGACAAAGTTGAGCATGGGGAATGTTGCGAGAGTTAACAATTTTGAGGTTGGGCGTAATAGTGTTCATTCATGTGTTTTCATTAGAATTGAGTTCGTAAATATCACTATGGATGGGCTCGGTTTTGCTGGGAACGGGGCAGGCTGCGACTCGGACATGTTCATTCTGAAAGGTTTCAAGACCTGGACTCCTCCCCCACTTTGTGGGAATCTCACGGGATATGCAAGTGAGTTATCAAATATTTAGGGTGTTGACAAAATTAAGATGAACTGTTAAATATTTGTTCAATGTCAATAATAATGCAGTCTGTCTTCAAAGAATTTATGCAGATTATATACAGTATTTAGCCTTTTCTGATCTAGTGGAATATAGTCTACTTATATGGTTCTATTGTTTAGACCCTGGTTTTAAAATATTCTCTTTTTCAACCAGCTTGAGTCATTAATTCATAATCCAAAATTCTAGAAAATATTTTATATCCAAACAGCAATAGTGGAAAGGACGATTGGATCATACCGAATGAATCAGCTAAAAATCATAGCTCTCATGTCCAGCTTAAACTACAGCTGGAAAATAAAGCTGACACAAATTCGAGAGCCAAAAAGGGTCAAGAGGCCGAACAGCGATCCTATAAATATGCAAACAAATCCTGACCCACTTGAAAGACGGTTCTTTGGCTCGTCCTCGTCTCAAAATCAGCAGGTGTGATATTTGAGATAAATAATTTTTTGTGATCGGAAATAGTACTCCTTATATAACTTATATTTATTGCTTCAAAGTTTCCAAAAATAAAATTGTTGCTATGCGGGATGATTATCTTGTGTAACCTGAAGAGATGCTTAATTACATTTAGTCACACATTTATTTGCAGAAAATATCCAAACAACCAGGAATGGAAAGACAAACGAAATCTAGGAACAAAATCAATCATTTTGGAAACCAACAAACGATTGAAAGGCCGAATAAGAATGACGACTCCCTGAACCAGCATTCCCGAGCGTTGAATCCCAACGCGGAAAGTATTTTTATTGAGACCGGGGACATTTTTGAGGACGATGTTGACGAGTAAATTGATGACATAGGGCTCTATTTTCTTTTCCTTCCTCCACTTTATATTAAATAAAACATACTTTCTTTCCAGGTTGGAAATTCCAATGATAGTGAATGGAGGTGATGCGAAGATCGAGGACGTGCCGTATCAAGTGAGTATTCGTCTTGTATATAGCGGGGAGTCCAACGATACGGACTATGAGGATCAAACGGAAACAACAAGTACAGAAAGCAGCAATGAAATATTTGGGGCTACTATTGACTATGATAGTGTCACGGAGCCAGACGGGAATGGAACTAATTCTACAACACCAACCCCTGAGGTCGAGAACGTCCGGAATTGCTCTCAAGACGAAGGCTATCATTTCTGCGGAGGAACTATTATTTCAGATCGATTTATTCTCACCGCCTCTCATTGCTTCTACGGAAAGTAAGGACGCATTTCTTAATTCATTACCTATACTTGTAAATCAATTTCTACTTGAAGAAATAGATTGTAAATTAAGGAGGACAGAAATCCTTATAACAGGCTAGACGTCAGGTCTCCGAAATCCTCCTGAACTTTTCAAGAGACTTTCTTAAATGAACCGAAATGGTTTTCAAAATCCTTTAAGATTTCTCTACTATTAATTATCCGACATTCTGTGATTTAATGAAAATAATCGTATTCATTTTAAACGAATATTGTTTCAGCTCAAAATTGCAAGGGATGGAACCAATCCCAAAATTAAAAATTGTCCTAGGGGACACGGACACCTGTACCAGAGATCTGAATGAAACGTCCGCAGCCAACAGAACAGACATCTCTCCCGAAGATCTCACTCAACAAGAGCACGAGATTGAGACAGTTATTTTTCACTACGGTTACGACAACGTTGCGCTCCTCAACGACGTGGCACTCGTTAAGCTGACCAAGCCAATTGAGTACAACTCTCACGTGAAACGAGTGCGTCTAGCCAAGCCCGGAGAAGACTTTCAGGGGAAAGAGGCCTTGGGGAGTGGTTGGGGCAAAAGGAATTTAACAGTCAGTGGGGCCCATCTCCCTCACATTCTCCAGTCCAGTCCCCATTTCTTAATTAGGAATCAGACCGAGTGCAATCTCGAGAGTGAGCGACTCTTTGGGGCAAACCAGTCCAATGTCATGCACCATCCCAAATACTTGCATGCTTTTGACTCCGTTATCTGTACTTCGACCAAGGCTGAGGTTAGGACGAAGCTCAAAGGGAACGTCTTGGTTGGTCCGGTAAGGTCAAATTCCTTTTCAAACCTTGTTAACCCTGAAATATCTACACTTGTATTAAAAGACGGACTGATTTGAACAGGGTGACAGTGGCGGACCACTAGTTGCTCAAACGGATGAAGGAGAGAAGGTTCTGATTGGAATTGTGAGCTACGGGATTCCGTCAGAGCATGCAGAAGACAAAGGGGAGTTTGTAGACTTTTTTCAAAGTGTCGCCTTTTTCTACGACTGGATTCATTTAGCAATGATGGTGTAGATCTTACAATTAAACAATACAATACAATTAACAGTTTAAACTAGCAATAAGATTCCTACAGATGCTAATAAAATAATTATTATTCTATAATAAATTCCTAATATGCATATTGCATCTGCTGCTTTAGTACTGTTTTAATTATGCAATGATTCCCGGATTGATGTTCCCATGCAACATATATGCACTTATGTATATGTTATTACATCTCTACCCCGGGAGGGATAGATGTAGCCCAGGAATTTTGGGCTTAGAACCGGGATCGCCTTTTCGTTGATTTGATGCAATCAATGCATGGAGAACGTTTAAGTAGATTGTAAGAATTAGATACGTGCAAGTACTTGTCCTTGACTCATTGTATGAATCTCTCTAGTCATTTCATAAGGAGATGACGATTGTTCAGAATTATTTCCTAGCATTCTTTCTCTGGCAAATGCAAGTTTTGCCAATGATCTCTATCTCAGATCATGGTACTTGTGAAGTCTCTCATTCTCCACAGCTGGAAATGCTGCATTAGACTTGAGTCGTTGAGTCTGACATGGCATTAACTGCCATGTTAATGCAAGAGTTAAGATGTAATGTTCAGACGTCACAATGTTGTCTGTGTAAATCATATTCATATTCTTCATGTTTTATAAATTAAACTTGGAAAGGTCAATGGAAGGTAAATGTCAAATTAAATTACCATGAATACCTGCACACATTCGCATATAATTATTCATCTTACCTATGCATGATTATGCCATTTCAATAAGAGATTTTACTGGATTTTAACGAGCTCGAATTTATTTAAAATCAAAAGGAATATCCATTATTTTAAAACCATTGCCACTTACTGTTGTTTAATATTCTGTTCCACCAATTCTCTGTAGTCTTGTATTGTTGCCCAGCAACTTACAATTAGCTCCACAAAAATTACATAAAATTAAATGGTAAAACTGTAGGTATCAATAGTGAGTCCCTTCGGGTCCGATCGGATTTCAGGGGTGATTAGTTTTACCGAAACGGTCCAAGATCCACTTTCGGCTCGGATCATAAATCTATCCCTCAAATTAATTTGTTCCTGTCCATCTCGAGACCACCTCACTTCCAAGCATTCACCCTCCACCTCATTTCCTGGGGCTCGCAAAGCACCAAGTTTCAGGGTATTCAAAGTGACATTCCTCGGGGATGTTCCTAGTGAAATGACCACCGAGTCAATTAGAGAAATCCTTTCCAGAAATCTGTACCACATCCCCTCTCGGCAAACTGGACAGAAACTACCCCGGCTCATGTTCCTCATTACGCAGCCAGCATTTGTTGGTCTGAAGGTCTTGGCTCCGTCAACATGGAAAGTGGGATAGGCTGATATGTAGTCATTCGACATATGGAAATCCGTCTCAGATCCGAATTCATGAAGTTGCACGTGACAGATCATTCTGGGGATGTTGGGATTTGTGGAGTTGGTCTTGGAGCGAACGGAAAATGTGTGAGGTCCTTGAGTAAACCCTTCGTTGCCGTGCCAGTCGTAAAACTCACAATCATCGAACCCATGGGTTGTCCACGGCAGTACCTGGAATTTGTTTCCCCAAAATTAATTGATCACTATGACAAACAGACATTTAACTTATCATCGATAAAATATTCTATCTTATCACCAAAGGTTGCAATCATGCATTATTTCATCTTTAATGGTATCGTCCTTGTTTATGATAACCCGTAGGTTTCCCCTAGAACGAGATGTGGGATTTCGTACTTGTAAATAACAACTACAATGATCCTCAGCTGTTACATAAAAAAATTTAAAAGAGCCAATAATTTGTTTTTAAATTCTGTAGATGTAGATACCTCACCGTCAAGAAGAAACTCCAAGCAATCGTGCTCTCCCGCAGCACTGACTGACGCGAGTAAATACCAACGACAATAGCTGCCATCAGAGGTGAAATTAATTGTTTGAGGCCCCTTCGCAAGATCAGCCCAAGGATATGCCAAAATACGGTAGATTGCACGCTCTTCCCTAGCTTCCCCGGAAAGCCAATGGGTCCAGCCCAAAGTCTCGACGCTTCTTGCAGAATTAACGCCGCAATAGACCTCTCCCTGATCATATTCCTCCCCAACATCCACAAAATTATGACCCATTTCATGACGAAGGACGACGGTCCCAGTGCGGTTAGATCTAGTTGAGATGACGAATTCTCCTCCAAGACCACCGTAGAAATCATCATTTCCGATAATTGAAGGATAGTCTCATCCATTTGTGCCAGTTAGGCGGCAAACTGTCCGTGCATGACCCGCATTGCCGGGGTAGATTCCTCGAAGTGTCCCAGCGTCCTTGTAGAGTTGAAATGGGGTATTCTTGGGTCCGCTATTGTAACCGATCCCAGAGTCCACACTGGCTTCGTAAATCGCCCAGCTGTTTTTAAAATAGATTCGATAAAATAAAAACGTTTTAAATGAAGGCTGGTTCTAATCATTGAATTATTATCAAAGGAACACTGAATTGACCGAATTACATGTTAAATAATGGTAAATAGCTCCGGAAAGTCGCTCCTTCAAACATTTCTTTGGTTAATCTTGCAATATCGTCGAAGTATTCTTGTCGTTCAGACTCTTGGTAGCCATCGCCCATGAAGACAACATCAATTCGATTGGCCTGGTCACCTCCATCAACTATCTTGACAACTTCTGGGGCCAAAGTGCCGGAAGCTATCTTTAAATCAGGCACACGTTCCTTGGACTTGCATAGAAGTTCAACCTGTGCCTCCGCGATGGTCTTCTTCCTTGCAAAAATTTCAATGATCTTTGAGCTGTCGTAAATTTCATATTTTGCATCCACGGGTCCTTGGACGGCATTTTTCGTTATTATTTTAAATTCATTGTCGTCGTCAGTGGAGAAACCTCGGAATTTGGGGATTTGTTTATCCTCCAGAATAATGCACGAGTAGTGTTCGTTAGGCTGCTGGCGGAGCTTCACATAATGAACCTCACCATTTCTGTACACGAGCAAAGAAACATAATTATGCATATTTCAGAAATGTATTTTGATAATGTCACTTTAAATAGCATTATATGTACACTAAAAGAAATCCCAGACGAAGATGAAATGTAGACGCAACTCTTAGAGATAGAAGTTTTCTTATTAAAATAAACTGCAAATTTGAGATGTATTCATTCTTGACTGGTTTATTCCAAGGTCTCATTTCCTAATAAATTTGTGTAATTATAATAATTTGAACTTACAGTAGATAAATAGTGTGGAAAAGGATGAGAAAGACTCCAAACACCTTCATTTTTTTATTGCAGTCACGGAGGTCAAAGTTTTGTGCTAGTTTTAGGTTTCTACTTGACGGGTCAGAGGAAGTGTAACTAAAGATACGGAATTCATAAAAAACATTTGAGTAGTTCGTTTATACAAATATTTGTGAAGAGAGTAGCTACTACAAAAATTATCACCCATGTGAAACACCGGCATGAAATGCAAAATAACTGAGGAATGAGAGCATTTCTTGAATAATTTTCAAAATGAGATTGTGGAATATTTTTGCATATATTGACATAATTATGTATATCATTAAATACATATCTTACCAGCTCTATATTGTAGCCCACGGATTAGCAACTCAGGTTCTAAGTTTGCTGTAGTTAATCATATACTAGCGTACTTGCTTATGAGGTTTCCAAATAGTAAAATTGCAATTTAACATATTTATATCTGGTCTGCAATTATGCACGCATAAATTAAAGCCTGCAAGTTATTTACAATGCTGTTACTTTAAAATTAAACAATACAGAGTTGATTTAATACATGTTTAAGTCCCCTTATTAAAATTTGCTTTCGTAAAGTTTCAGCTGTTGTTTCAGCAATTTTGTATGTGTGTTATTCCTTTAAAAATCAATTTCTGTTACGTTGTTATTTTCGATGAGGGTCAAGACTTACTAGCGTCAATGCAAACGAATTGAAACCATTTGAACTGCAGGAAGTAACCAAAATTTAAAAAAACGTGTGTGAATGAAAATCTAGATGGGGCTTTTATTCAGCGCTGTGGAATACCAATTTTGCGAACATACTTAACTATGTTTTCATGCTGAAGTATCTGCCTTTTTTCTGCATCAACATACAGATATTGATTATTCCCAGTATGCATATTGTAGAATTTTGGCTCGAAATGTGCAGCCTACATATAACTAGTTACTAGTAAAAGCCCTGTGCTTCACAGGGGCGACAGGGGCAAGTACTTGACAATTGTGAGAGTACACAAACTTCCCAGTAAACCAACTAGCGGTGGCCCTATCTTGGCTGAACCATGACAATCCACGCCGGCTGAGTATACGTTTTGTCCAACGGGCATAGCCCGGGCGCAGTAAGTTTAGTTAACACTGGCAAAAGCCCGGTGCCATCAAGGTGCCAGAATATGCAGTTTTTGAGCACCCTTAGTGGCCCGACACTGGCCGTAGGCTTATGCCGTTAGCATACCTGAATGATGCCATTGCCTGATATTCAGTGGTTGCCGTTATGTTGCCAATTTAAAAACCCCGCAGCTTAATTAAAAAATAATTATTCAAAAGATTCAAGGCATAAACATTAACAATTATTATTAAATAATTTATTTCAAAACAGTAAAAGGGCTACACATGTGTGATATTCGACGTGAGTGGGAAGCACACATATTTACACTCTTCATTGAGTAATGGTAAAAGCATACATTTTTGCATAACTTCTTCAACATGGATTGTGAAGCAGGGAGATACATCGGAACAAGTGTATATATGTAGATCTATGCTGTCTATTGGGTAGTTGTCTAAACTATGTAATTCGTTAAAACTAACACATTGAATCCGCCCGTTCTCAACATCGTTTAAACTTGTTATCCTAATAACTTTCCCGTCTTTAGTGAGAAAACAGTTATCACTATCTTTTGTTGACATTAGAATTCCATTGCACATATATTTGCTATATTTACAGGTTTTAACAAATCCATTTTTTCTCCTTTCTGTACACAAAGTAATTCTTTCTTTTTCAGTAACTCTGTTCACAATCTGTTGTAAATAATGTTTGTTTGCCTTAACCATCCTTTTCAAAGTTTGCATGTAATTTTCAAACGCGAAGGCACTGAACATATCAAGGCTGGTGAACATTAGAGCATCCGCAGACAAATGTATAAGACTGTACATTGTAAATAATAAATTCTTTACCATAAAGAGTTTTACAATCTCTCACAAACTGCCTGAGCAAGTTATTAGCTAAATGATTCGAATTCACTTCATCCGCTTTTGAACCAATCAAAATAAAAATAGCAGCGCTTGAGAGCAAAAAATGACGATACAAATTATCTGGTAAAATATTTTTTAGCACTATAATGCCGTAGTACAATAGAAAGGATCGAAATTCTGTTGCCTTAAATCTATCCAGTTCTTTAAGTGTCCGGGGTTTACGAGAAAATTCCACAGGAACATAAGCGTTGATTTTTCTCAAATTCTCGGAAATACGTTCTACGTCCATGCCTCGTAAACGCACCCGCAAAGAACCTTTCGTCCAAGCTATGAGAAGTTTCCTCATCACCCCAAGGCACACGAGGTGCATGTAGTCAAGGGGAAACTGGGATACCATTTTCACAAATGAGGCTAAAGGTGAAACGCCAGCATGATGTTCTTCTTGAGTTTGTTGGGCATAATATGAATCAGTTCTCAAACGGCTGTTCATTTCCAGATAAGTTATCCGATTTTGATACCAATCGCCGTCTTGATCACACTTTTCACAACCAAAATATGCATTGTGTGGCTTGCAGCGTTTCATAAAACTACGAGCAGGAGCATCATCACAGAAGCAAGCGATTCTAAATGTATAACTAATTTTACCTACCACAATACCATTTAAAAGGAGATGTTTGCTTTCAGCTAAAAATTTTTCTAAATATTCATTTAAATTATTAGGCTTGGAGTTTCCTGAAAACAGTGCTATTATAAATGGTTCCTGACTAATAGATTCATTAACCGTCGCAAGTAAAGGCCAGTACTGTTTATTATTACTTTTGCAAATTGGAAGGCCGTCACATCCTACATTGAGTGATACAAAGTTATCAGTCATAATATTTTTGAAATATGATAATTTAGTTGTTTTAATTCCTTTCAAAATTCTTGCCTTAAGCCCTTGCTCAATTCCAAAATAATAGAACTCTCCACCTGCAATTTTCTCAACTTGAATTTGACGAGGAGTTTTAAGCAAAGTTCGGGAACTCAAAGGAAGTTCATTTTTAAAATACGGATTTAAAATTTTTAGCAACTCATCTGTATGGTTTCTAACTACATTGTTACGACAAGCCCATTCGGCTAGCTCCTCGCCTATGGGCTTTACAATTTGATTAGATTCACTATCAGAACTGTCACTACTGATCTTATAATAATCAGTACATATATGTTCATTCACTTGTTCCAGAGGATTTAGAAGTAAATGCATAGAATCTACAATGGGTGCTCTTGCCTGCTCAAAGCTTGGATTACTTTCACTATTGAACTCACAAAAACTAACAATAAAGATTCGTCACATTAGTATCACGTATAGTACACAAAAGATTCTGAACTTCATCTTGTTCCCTGCGGCGTTTTGTTCTTGAAGACATATTTGTCGCGTGCAAGATTCAACTCAGTTTTCTCCTTCGTTTGAATTTTTCTCCAAGCTCCTTTTGCATCTCTCCGCGCGACCGCCGTTACGATCGACGGAACCCAGAAGCCATTTCTGAACAAGTTTTTCAACTTCAAATACACTGGGCTATGTCTCAGTACTAGATTGCCTAACAGCACCTGCAATTAGTAAAAAGAATATATAAAGTGTAAACTTATAAGTTGTAGACTTTATATAGTAAACAAAGCCAGAAAAATGCAACAAGAGTCCGTTTTTTTCAAAAGAGCCACCCGTGAAGGCAACTATTTTATAAAAGACATTTATAGGGCCCATCAGATGCACAATTGGAAGAAAAAAAATATTTAATTTTTTTTCACGTAAATTCGAATAGTAAGGTCAAAAACCGAGAAAACCCAAAAACTACAATAATTTATTGTAGCAATACCTATTTGAATATTGAAAGACGGGCTATCTCAAATATATTGTCTGAATAGCTCCTGCACTCATGATTTTTTTCCCCATCGTGGAATCCAAATTTCGGATTTTTTAGAAAAATCACATGCACATTTTTGAAACTCCAGGATTTTTTTTGACTGCCGGCACGTTCAAATCCGCACTTTTTAAAATGTCTTAACTCAAGGGAAGCATAATGACTACGTTATAAAATTTTGAAAAAGTGCGGATTTGAACGTGCCGGCAGTCAAATCGGGAGAAATCCGAAACGGGTAATTTATATACATAAGGGCGTCAGGCGTCGTGCACATTTTACGTTGTGATGTATGACGTATGGATTTGTATGCGTATACATACAGCCAGCATGCAAGCACTGCTTGCTCGTTGTAGTGACGAGGAGAGGAGGTTAATGCCAACGTAATACAAGGGCAGCGCCTTCGACGTAAACATAAATCCTTATCACGCTCCATTCCTTGGGACCGTTCCGCAGCTCAGCTAGTTGCAAATTTATTTTTTAATAATTTGGGATTGGTTGACTTCAGACCAATAATATTTGGTCTCAATATTAACCACACTATTTACAATGTTTGTATGTACATTATAAGTACATAGTCCAAAAAAATGTTTCACTATGGGAATGGCTCTTTTGAAAAAAACAGACTCACAATCAAAATCGAAATATACAGTTTACCTAAAATACAGTCCATTAGGGCGTGTTTTTCGAATTTTACTTTCCCCCCTTTTCCGTTGAAGTTGGAAGCGTTTGCTAGATCTCCCCCAATTACACGACCTAAAATTCTGGTCACAAAGTTTGAGGTATCCGCTCCGCCAATGCCTTTTAAGTATCGAGTCTGTTAAACATGCATCCATTTTTAGTTACACTTACATCGGTTTTTACTTACACTTACTCAAATTTGAATTCCAACTGAACCCCTGCAATTAAGTATAACTTCAATATTGAAGCAGTAAAACTTACAAATCTGTCTTTATTCTCCTTGTCACACAAATATTCCGCCAGGCTCATAAATTCTTCGGCAGTATTCACGGGCAAGTTAAGCGGCAGGTCCGTCGCATCTGCAAAATTGGTTTTGTTGTTGTCAGATACGATTCGAATAACCTCAGCCACATCAGATCCAATACCAAATGGTTCAAAACAATCTCTTGAAATTCTATAAAATTAATTCTTACAATTAGTTCCCATTAGAGGAGCAATTACACTGTACTGGAATGATTACTTTAAAAACCTTACTTCTGTTTTCTGCTAGTAGCTGATCAAAACGCGTGGTTAAGCATGTCAATTCCGAAACATCCGTCACAGGAGGACCATCTGATATTCCAAACCCTGTCAAAGGTTGAAGTTCGGCAAGATCTCTGTCATCAGTGTCGTCAATGTTTGCATTAACTGGATCTGTGTCAATAAAATAACTCATATGGTCTCGTATTGTCTCAAGCTTCTTGTTAGCACTAGTGTTAAACATTGAAATAGTGATTACCCAGAGTTCTTTGACCTAATATACCGACTCCCGAGAAGTTCAGAAAATGGCACAGATCTTGAAGGGGGCACCTAATGGCGATGCTGCTGTTTCGCAGTCCACGAATGTCACTGCAGCTCCAGTGTTGGTAACATCAGAAGTGGAATTCAATGGTGCAGGTTTATCCTTGTAGTTAATTAAGGATCCTCGCTTTCGAAGGGCTCGAACTGACGGGGTAGGCTCTCCTTCCGTTTCAGCCAGTACATACTCGCTGTTTTCAATAGCTTTTTTTACTCCTCCCTCAGCCTTTGTATAAGAATCTAAAAACCCAAAAAATACTTTGCATCAGCTAAAATTATTTTTTATTAAGTTTTTCGTTTAATATTGTTTTTAATTTTCAGCGAGATATTTTGTACATGTTCTATAATGTTTTTGTTACGGGTTTAAAATTTTTACGTACCTGTTCCACACCGAATTTTGCAGTTAAAAATTTTCCAATCCACCTTTGGATATTCGAAAGGTTCCACGCACTTTTGAACAAGATTTATTGTTTTTAAATCGTCCGTGTTCATTGGCCAGTGGCACTTTCGTTGCCCGTCTAATAACCAATTAGACGGAGCCACTGCCACACTGTTATCCTCAAAATCGACAATATAGAACGTAGGCTTCATAAGAAAATTTATTCTGAATTTTTAAGGAAACTTCAAAATGAAAAGATCAGAGTAACAATTAGAGAGATAATAAAGCGTGCACGCGGTACTGGTGAAGGAAGCAATGGTTGGAAGTGCTGTTATTTCCTAGTTCCTTACCTTCCGCGTGTTGCAGTTCATACATAATAGAACATTCTACTCTTGGCCATGCTCTGCATTATTGGGCCGTTTCAATGGCGCCGCTACTCCACCAGAAATGCGCTCAACATGTTTGCCACTACAATGCCATTCATGGGCCAGAAGAGTTTTGCCGTACCCGGCCAGGATACGAAGCAGTCACGAAACACAACAAACATCGCTCAATGGACCTTTACAGAAAAGTCAGTTTGTTACCGGCTTGCCGGTAATTCACCTGTGCCAGCTTGTAAACTTCAATGCCCGTATGCTGCCATGGGTTTGCCAGCATGCTTGGTTTACTGGGTTAAGACCTACCGTAAATGGCCATGTCAAGGCCTGTCGAGAAGGCTTAATGTTAATAGCCCGCTTAGCAGGGAAAAGTAATCTCATATAAGACGTGAACTATTAATTGTAAAACTAACAATTCGTTTCATAAAGCTAGTTGACATTACATCATCAAAAAATTGTGGTACACCGCTCCGGCCCACCAAGGTTCTCTCCCAAACTCAATATTTCGCTATACACGTGGAATTTAACCAGGGGTGGATTAATAAAATAATTTTTGCCCTGGCCTTAAACCTCAAAATAGATTTGTGGGCCTTAGTCAAAATTTTTTTTTACCCTGGCCGGGCCAGGGTGGGCCACCCCGTAAATCCACCCCTGAATTTAACTAATCGCTTGATCAATTTAACACCAACATTCCATTGTTATTAAATCTTGCTGTTGCATCCCTGTATGGTGCTTCGCCCCTTAGTGGATCAGCACAACGTGCTGATCAAATATGATTTTTATAATTTTATTATAATTTGTATATACCTCAGTTGTACCACAATAATGTAACTGTCTCCGACACTTATGATTCTATTGTCTAGACCCTTATTTAAAATATCCACTTTCGCAACCAGCTTGAGTCATTAATTCAAAATCCTGAATAATAAAATTATAGAAACTATTTGATATCCAAACAGCAATAGTGGAAAGGACGATTGGATCATACCGAATGAATCAGCTAAAAATCATGCTCTCATGTCCAGCTTAAACTACAGATGGAAAATAAAGCTTCTCCGAAATTCGAGAGCCCAAAAGGGTCAAGAGGCTGAGCAACGGTCCTATGAATATGCAAACAAATTCTAAACCACTCCAAAGACTGTTCCTTGGCTCGTCTTCGTATCAAAATCAGCAGGTGTGATATTTGAGACAAATAATTTTTTGTAATCGGAAATAGTACTCCAACTCAGGGGTCGGATTAAAAATTGTAAAATGCAAACCCTGGAAGATAATTTTCTCTGCCGAATCTGATGTCCCTCGTGGAAGCTGAAAAATCACTGCTGAAAAAATCTGGAAATCACTGCAATGTCAAAAGATTTTTCTTACCATGTGTCCGTAAAAATGAAAACGTCCATGAAAATCCCTGCTAGTAAAGGTCAATTAATTTCAAGATCCCTGTTCGCCAAAATAATTTCGCTTCGTATGAATTTTTCCCTGTCCGATTTTTTCCCTGCTAGAAAATTGATTTTACCGATATGTGTAACTAAAGTTCTACTTGACGAAATAGATTGCAAATTAAGGAGGACAGAAATCCTTATATCAGGCAAGACGTCAAGTCTCTGAAATCCTCCTGAGCTTGCTTAAATTTACCGAAATGTTTTCCCATTTCCTTGACAATATTTTAAGATTTCTCTAATATTGCCAATCCCCACATGAAGAATTGTCCAAGGAGACACATTTGCATGTTTTTGACTCCTTTATCTGTACTTCGACCAATACTGAGGTTAGGACGAAGCTCAAAGGGAACGTCTTAGTTGGTCCGGTAAGGTCAAATTCCTTTTCAAACCTTGTTAACTCCTGATATCCAAACTTGCATTATTAAGACGGACTGATTTGAACAGGGTGACAGTGGTGGACCACTAGTTGTTCAAACGGATGAAGGAGAGAAAGTTCTGATTAGAATTGTTAGCTACGGGATTCCGTCAGAGCACGCAGAAGACAAAACTTTTTCCAAAGTGTCGCCTTCTACTACGATTGGATTCATTTAGCAGTGATGGTGTAAACCTTACAATTACAAGAGTTAAAACTAGAAAGGAGATTCCTACAGATGCTAATAAAATGATTATTATATAATAAATTCCCAATATGCATATTGCATCTGCTGCTGAATTATTTTTTTAATTATGTAATGATTCCCGTATTGATGTTCGCGTCCATCATATACATATGCACTTACATATTGTATGTTAATTACATGCATTTTTCTCATGTTTTATAAATTAAACTTGGGAACCTCAATATGAATACCTACACATATTCGCATCTTACCTATGCATGATTATGCCATCATCAATACGAGTTTTGATTGTATTTTAATGAGCTCGAATTCATTTAAAATTAAAAGTAATATCCATCATATTAAAAGCATTACTAATCACAGTTATTTAAAATTCTTTTCCACCATTCCCCTATCTTCTTGTACTGTTCCACAGATTCTTACAATTAGCTCCACAGAAATTACATAAAATTAAATGGTAAAACTGTAGCTATCTATAGTGAGTCCCTTCGGGTCCGATCGGATTTCAGGGGTGACTAGTTCCACCGAAATGTTCCAAGAGCCACTGTCGGCTTGGATACTAAACTTATTCCTCAATTTAATCTGATCCTGTCCATCTCGAGACCACCTCACTTTTAAGCGTTCACCTTCCACCTCATTTCCTGAGGCTCGCAAAGCACCAAGTTTCAGGGTATTCAAAGTGACATTCCTCGGGGCTGATCCTGGTGAAATGACCACCGAGTCAATTAGAGAAATCCTTTCCAGAAATTGATACCATATCCCTTCTCGGCAAACTGGACAGAAACTATCGTGGGTCATGTTCTTCATTAGGCAGCCAGCATTTGTAGGTCTGAAGGTCTTGTCTCCATAACGATCGAAAGTGGGGTAAGCGGATATGTAGTCATTCGACATGTGGAAATCCGTCTCAGATCCGAATTCATGAAGTTGCACATTACAGATCATTCTGGGGATGTTGGGATTGGTGGAGTTGGTCTTGGAGCGAACGGAAAATGTGTGAGGCCCTTTAATAAACCCTTCGTTGCCGTACCAGTCGTAAAACTCTCGATCATCGAACCCATGGGTTGTCCACGGCAGTACCTGGAATTTGTTTCCCCAAAATTAATTGATCACCATGTTATTACACAGACATGTTACTTACCATCTACCATATACTATCTAATCACCATAGGTTACTATCATGCAGTATTTCATCTTTAATGGTTTCGTCCTTGCTTATGATAACCCCCTTTGCTAATGCATAAATTTCATAAAAGAGCGGGCCAATAAATAAAACAAACTATGTACCTTGCCGTCAAGAAGAAACTCCAAGCAATCGTCCTCTCCCGCAGCACTGACTGACACGAGTAAATACCAACGACTGTAATTACCATCAGAGGTGAAATTAATTGTTTGAGGTCCATTTGCAAGATCAGCCCAAGGATACGCCAAAATACGGTAGACAGCGCGCTCTTCTCTAGCTTTCCCAGAAAGCCAATGAGTCCAGCCCAAAGATTCGACGGTCTTTGCAGAATTAACACCGAAATACTGCCGGAATATTGCGTAGTCGTATTCTTCCCCAACTTTCCCAAAATTGTGGCCCATTTCATGTCGAAGGACGACGGTCCCAGTGCGGTTGGATCTAGTTGAGATGACGAATTCCCCTCCAAGACCACCGTAGAAATCATCATTTGCTATAATTGAAGGATAGTCACATCCACTTGTGCCAGTTAGAAGGCAAACTGTCCGTGCATACTCCCTATTTTCTTCGTCGAATTGGATTACGCGAACGGTACCATTAATCCTGTACAGTTGAAATGGAGTGTCTTTGGGTACGTTGTAGTAACCAATGCCCGAGTCCACGCTGGCTACGAAAATGGCCCAACTATTGACAAAACATTTTCAAAACTCATTTGTTTTAGTGATTAATAAGGAACAAATATACACATTCCATAAATTATGATTGCTGTGAGGTTAATTCTAAAAAATGAGTTGTAATAAACAGAGGGTGAATTACATGTTAAATAAAGGCAAGTAGCTCCGGAAAGTCGTTCCTTCGAACATTTCTTTGGTTAATCTCTGAATATCATCGAAGAATTTCCCCCTTTCGGACTGTTGGTATCCATCGCCCATGAAGACAACATCAATTCGATTGGCCTGGTCACCTCCATCGACTATCTTCACCACTTCTGGGTCTGGGTCCGCGGCCAGTGTGTCTGAAGCAAACTTTAAGCCCTGTATATATTCCCAAGACTTGCAAAGAAGTTCAACATGTGTCTCAGCGATGGTCTTCTTCTTTGCAAAAATTTCAATTATCTTTGAGCTGTCGTAAATGTCATATTTTGCATCCACAGGTCCTTGAACGGCATTTCTCACGATTATTTTAACTTCATTGTCGTCGTCAGTGGAGAAACCTCGGAATTTGGGGATTTGTTCATCCTCCAGAATAATGCACGAGTAGTGGTCGTCTGGATGCTGGCGGAGCTTCACATAATGAACCTCACCATTTCTGTACAGGAGCAAAGAAACATAATTATGCATATTTTAGAAATGTATTTTGATAATGCCACCCTAAATAGCAAAATGAATGTATGTACATTAAAAGAAATCCCAGACGCGAAGATGAAATATAGACGCAACTCTTGTTACAGCGGATGTATTTGCACAATAAGAATAGATGCACATCCGTATAATGTAGTCCTGTACTACGATATAATTCCTCTAAATATTCTTATACTCAGGGATTGATTAAGGAAATTTTACACTGGCCCTAAAACTCAAAATAGAGGGGTGGACATTTCCGCAAGCAATGTGAAGGCCTTCGTAAATTTTATTTACCTACGTTCTAAAACGGTTTAGACTACGGTGGACCAACCCGTAAATCCACCCCTTCTTAATCACTATATTATCTAGAAAACGGAAACCAGTTTATCTAATTATTTAAAAGCATTTCCTGTACGGCTTTACCACAATTTTTTAATTATTCACATTACTTCTTCCTACTCTTTATTACAATCTCATAGTAAAACTCGTTTCGTTATTCTCTTACAACGTCCTGAATTATTTAATTATCTAGTATATTTTCCCATTGAAAATGAATATAGCAGTTTTCTTATTAAAATAAACTGCAAATCCGAGATGTATTCATTCTTGACTTGTTTATTCCAAGGTCTTATTTCCTAATCAATTGGGGTACTTATAATAATTTGAACTTACAGTGGATAAATAGTGTAGAACAGTATGAGAAAGACTCCAAACACCTTCATTTTTTTTATTGCAGAGTCACGGAGGTCAAAGTTTTGTGCTAGTTTTAGGTTGCTACTTGACTGGTCAGAGGAAAAACTCTAATGACACGGAATTCATCAAAAAAAAATTGAAGTAGTTCCTTTATACAAGGGTTTGTGAAATGCTACCACAAAAATTATCACCCAAGGGAAACACCGGTATGAAATGCAAAATAACGGAGGAATGAGAGCATTTCTTGAATAATTTTCAAAATGAGATTGTGGAATATTTTTGCATACATTGACATAATTATGTATATCATTAAATACATATTTTACCAGCCCTATGCTGTAGCCCACGGATTACCAGCTCAGGTTCTAAGTTTGCTGTAGTTAATTGTTAATCAATATGCATATACTAGCGTACTTGCTTATGAGGTTTCCAAATAAAATTGCAATTTAGCATATTTATGTCGGGTCTGCTGCAGTATGAGTTGAAGGAAACAATTATTAATGGTTTACAGTTCACTCTACCTATAAGAGCAATCCTACAAGAAGTAATATTTGACTCTGATAAAGACGTACACTATACAGGTAAGTATGCTTTTTACAGGAAGTAAATTAATAACAAAGATATAATAGTAGAGTAAATACTGTTTCCACAATAAGTTTTAATAATGTAAATACAATGTATAAATACGAAAATAAAATTGGCAAGTTTAAATAAACTGGGGTTTAAAATAATAAAGTAAGTCGTTCAATAATGCATTTCATGCAATTTGAAGTAACGAACTGATAATTTCATTATTATTATTTAATTATATTATAATATTATAATAATTCAAAAAATAATTGCAGCATGCATACTTCCTCAGGTAATAGGTAATGCTATTCGATTTGACTAACAATCATTCTTTTTTATAATCTTAAAGGGGGAATGTTATTGGAAAGTTCAATGATTATTGTGAGCCATGGAACTTGGGCGAGGAAAACAAAATGTACAGTTATGTATCACATGTTTATGAAATGTAAGCAGACATGCAGCATATACCAAGCTTTAAAGGCTGTAAGTTTGACCTGTGGCAAGATCAAACTTGAGTTTTAAGTTCAAGTTAATGCTTGAATTTAAATTTTAAATACTCTTGACTTTAAGTTCCTTGGGCCCTTCACTAAATCGAATTTTCAGTACACAAACTGTAATATGTATATATATTCAAATAAATATGCACACGGACAACGATTGCAGCTGGAAGGATTGATTATGATATGGATGCTGAAATATAACTCATTGGAATGAACATTTTCCTTACCTTTAAAAAATGGATCAATGGGAAAATTCCATGTTTCCTACATTACAGGGTTCGATGGCTTAGGGAGGTTACGAAGTGTTTTGTAAGTACTTTGTGAGACACTAAAAATGTATGTAAAAGCCTTGCTGCAATGGAGCAACCGAGGATTAAAACGTTGTATATAGCACAGCATTCTTACCGTCTAGTTGTACCTTCTAGTTGTACATAAATCAATGCTCTGCTATTAGACTGAAGTGTAAAACGTTGTAGGTAGCGTGTGAAAATTTGCACTTTTCACTTTAAATGCAATGCTGATGAGCTTGTTTTGAAAGATACTCGGCACTTTTCACTTTGTGTTATTTGAAAAGTGAAAAATGAAATGTTGCATTGGAGAAATAGGCCCCAGGAAGCATAAAATTGGGTGAGCAAATTAGGGATATGCCACGAATGACGTCATGCATTTATTCAGTCAGTCATATTGTCTCTGCATGATTTAACATGGCGTACTCAGTCAGTCCCTTTTCCAAAACATGACGTCATTTTTCCGCCTATTTAACCCAGATCCTTTGTTACTCCTACATAAAATCCCGTGCGAATTCGTAAGTTTAAATAGCGACTTCATCATCCAAAATCATTAGTACAAAAATGACATGACAACATCAATAATTCACAAAGTCACAACAAAGAGTTAAATTGTGCTATAACAATTTTAATTTAAAATGTGTGCGGATTTTTTGACGCATCTTGGAAACTAAAAGTTATACAAAAAACATCGACTGCGTAACCTGTCGGAGAAGTATGTATAAGCATTTGTGTACATATGTCCTGTTTAAATTTCCTCACATTATATGACTGAACCGATCTTCCAACAAATACCATCTGTTGAATAGATTTTCTTTCTAAGGAAACCAAAATGGTTACATATAAACACCTGCTAATACCTGCACCATCGACAGGCGGCACAGTCAACATTTACCAAACTGTGAATGACTATAATGGTTCGTAGTGCATACCCATATTATCAAATACTAGCCCACTAAATCATGCTGTAGTTTCGAATATCATTAATTCCTTCTTGTCTATAATCAGAATAATAATTACCGAATGAGCGACACTAGATAATTCGACATTTCCACGTGGACACGTTATCTAAAATGTCAGAAGTATTGATTTTAAAGGAGGTAGTGTCATCCATCTAGCCTTGGAAAGTATATGTCCTATATACGCACATTACTCTATTGTGACATCATTATTTTTTAAACTTTCTTTTGCAGCTGTAATCATTGAACGGATGTTGCAAAAAGCTATTTAGTGCGATTTGATTGAATTTTCTAATTAAAAATGCTTTTAAGTAATACCTACGTATACGCCGATTCGCCTGTCAAGTTACCGTTTCTGTCCGGCATATTTTACCACATTACCCCACTTCAGCTCTTTGTGATTTTGTTTATATGAAGTGTTAAGTCACACACAGGAGTAAGTTGATTTTCAAAATTTTACAGTTGAAATTGTTTTTCCACTGTAAAATGTGTTTGTTACATTATTATAAAGTTATTGACCGAATGAGTTCAAGTTACCTTTGACCTATATGATTTTACCCATGAATTACTACAAGTACCTGATGATTTTTGTTTCTCACTTGTTCACAGTATAAGTCATTGTTAATCTTCTAATTTTATTGTGGTTATTACCCATGGATAACAACAAAATCTCGACGATAAAAACGAGGTAACCAAAGGCGACTAATTGCTGATAATGAATATTTAGTTTGCAAACGAACGCAGTTTTAAATAACAAAGCAGTCTATGGCATTATATTATACCCATATATACATACACATATGACGTCATATACAGTCAGTCAGCCTTCGATGTGACGACGAATGATCAACCAGTCAGTGAGTCGTAATTTGCATGATTTTTGGATGACGTCATTTGTGTCACATCCCTTACAAGGTTATTAATTAATAGGATGAAAACTCCGCAGGCGAAAACTCCAAGCCAGCGCATTCTCAGATTGTGAAATAACAGCTCAAAAAGTGTCACCCTTTTCTCTCAGGATTCAATTAGTAGCGACTGCATAGCTTGGCAAATTTTAGCAGCTTCAACAACGATTCCTTTAATTACAAAATGCAAATAAAATGAACGTGATGTACATGCTGATGCTTCAGTGCGTAGATGAAAATACAGGAGTTTTTCTTTAAACTTGGTCTTATTGGTTTACACAACTGAATTGTGGAGGTAGGAAACCGACATACAAATAAGTAAATCCATTGCTATATTTACGTTTTAACCCCAAAGGTACATATTGACCGCACTGAAAATGTAAATTTTTTGTGAGTACATTAAAAGCTTAACTAATGCTTATATACAATTACGAGGATGCTTAAGGTGAGAAACATTCTCCTTTACCAGTTCTTTTGTAACAGCAAGTCATTGTAACAGTCAAATGTTCCTTTTTGAGATGGTTTTTACAAGAGAGAGCAATAATATGTCAAATAATTTAATTCCTGGTATTTTACACTGAAAGAACAGCAACAGTTTTTACACTTCTGTTTTTTTATTGCACACCATTTTTTAAATCCGTATAAGAGCACAAATCTTTTTAAAATATGAATAACTTTTCATATGTATATTTAATATGCAAGAAAAACCGTCCCCACATGTCATATTAGGTCAAAAGTGATGGAGTCAAATCAAATAGTAAAGCTCTTGCTCTCATTCGTAAGTCCAGTTGGATCCGCCCGGATTTCAGGGGTGACTAGTTTCACCGAAACGGTCCAAGAGCCACTTTCGGCTTGGATCCTAAATCTATCCCTCAAATCAATTTGTTCCTGTCCATCTCGAGACCACCTCACTTCCAAGCTTTCACCTTCCACCTCATTTCCTGGGGCTCGCAAAGCACCAAGTTTCAGGGTATTCAAAGTGACATTCCTCGGGGCTGATCCTGGTGAAATGACCACCGAATCAATTAGAGAAATCCTTTCCAGAAATTGGTACCACATTCCCTCTCGGCAAACTGGACAGAAGCTAGCGTGGGTCATGTTCCTCATTAAACAGCCTGCATTTGTAGGTCTGAAGGTCTTGCGCCTGGAAACGTCGAACGTGGGATAAGCTGATACGTAGTCGTTAGAGATATGGAATTCGTCTTCAGATCCGAACTCATGAAGTCTAACGCTGCAAATCATTCTTGGGATATCGGGATGGGTGGAATTGGTCTTGGAGCGAACCGAAAATGAGTGGGGACCCTCAGTAAATCCTTCATTGCCGTACCAGTCGTAAAACTCACGATCATCGAAGCCATGGGTTGTCCACGGTAGCACCTGAAATTTATTGGCTTCAAATTAATTGGTCACTATATGACACTCAATGAATTTTACCGAATATGAGTGCCATTTGTTATCGAACAACCATTTCGTTTGAAACAGTATGATGTACATTACTGTAACGATAGGTTTATCCTAGAACGAGCTGAGACTGTGAGCCTTTAGTATTTCTGAATAAACACCACACTAATAAATTGTAAGCCTCATCTATTATTTACATTTTTTGAACAAGCTAATAGGTAAAAAAACTTTACCTCGCCATCAATAACAAATTCCAAGGAATCGTCCTCACCCGCAGCACTGACAGATACGCTTAAATACCAACGACTATAATTTCCATCAGACGTGAAATTAATTGTTTGAGGTCCTCGTGCCAGATCAGCCCAAGGATACTCCAAAATACGATAGATTGCACGCTCTTCTCTAGCTTTCCCGGAAAGCCAATGGGTCCAGCCCAAAGTCTCGACGCTCCTTGCAGAATTAACGCCACTATAGACCTGTCCCTGATCATACTCCTCCCCAACATCCACAAAATTATGACCCATTTCATGTCGAAGGACGACGGTCCCAGTGCGGTTAGATCTAGTTGAGATGACGAATTCCCCTCCAAGACCACCGTAGAAATCATCATTTCCGATAATTGACGGATAGTCGCATCCACTTGTGCCAGTTAGGCGACAAACTGTCCGTGCATGACCCGCATTGCCGGGGTAGATTCCTCGAAGTGTCCCAGCGTCCCTGTAGAGCTGAAATGGGGTATTTTTGGGTCCGCTGTCGTAACCGATCCCAGAGTCCACACTGGCTTCGTAAATCGCCCAGCTGTTTTCAAAATACATTCGATAAAATAAAAACCTTTGAAATTAAGGTTGGTTCCATTCATTGAATTAGTATCAAATAAACACTGAATCGACAGAATTACATGTTAAATAATGGTAAATAGCTCCGGAAAGTCGTTCCTTCGAACATTTCTTTGGTTAATCTTGCAATATCGTCGAAGTATTCTTGTCGTTCAGACTCTTGGTAGCCGTCGCCCATGAAGACAACATCAATTCGATTGGCCTGGTCACCTCCATCGACTATCTTGACAACTTCTGGGGCCAAAGTGTCGGAAGTTATCTTTAAATCAGGCACACGTTCCTTGGACTGGCATAGAAGTTCAACCTGTGCCTCCGCAATGGTCTTCTTCCTTGCAAAAATTTCAATGATCTTTGAGTGGTCGTAAATTTCATATTTTGTATCCACGGGTCCTTGGACAGCATTTTTCGTTATTATTTTAAATTCATTGTCTTCATCAGTGGAGAAACCTCGGAATCTGCGGATTGGCCCAACCTCCAGAATAATGCACGAGTACTGTTCGTCAGGTTGCTGCCGAAGCTTCACATAATGAACCTCACCATTTCTAAACAGGAATAAAAAAATGTGGATACTTCGGTTTTGAATTTTTGAAAAGTAACAATACTTACAATCATGAAACCACACCTATGGTTTACGGGTAAACTATTTTTAGAAAAATTAGAACTATGGGAAACGTGAAATAGATCAAGTAATTATGACTCAGAATAGAAATGGTCATCTGTTAAAGATCTCCCTTTAATAGAAGCCGTTCTGCGAGCATTTTAGATATATTTGAAAGCATTGCTTGTTGGCAAAATTCTAGTTTTTCTTATTATTTAACGGTTTTATAAACTTCTGAAGGTTTTGCAATTAATTGTGGCCAGAATTGTTACTGCAATTATTTAAACACACATTTGATAAATGGTGCAGAGGAGAGTCGTAAAGATTCCAAACACTTTCATTTTTTTTTGAATACAGAGACACGGATTTCAGGTTTGTAGTCTAGTCGTATCTGTATACTTAGCTGGATAGAGGAAGGGTTTACCCTAATGACCCAGAATCCGCATTAATATCATCTGAGTCGTTTACTTATCAGTGGGAAACACTATCGCAAAAATTATCATCCCTGGGAAATACCGGCATGAAATGCAAAGTAAGCGAGAAATGAGAGCATTTTGAATAGTTGTCAAACTTATTGAATTGAGATTATAGGTTAGTGCGTTCGTCCGTATATTTTCATCTTCCCATCCTTACATGTATGTATTGCAGCCTAATGATTAATAAAGCGATATTTGTTTGTAAGTTGGTTGTAATCAATCAATTGCAGTGCTCGGACTGGGTACAGCAACCGTGTACCCGTACCCATACCCGTACCTGAATATCGAGTACGACAAAATGCTGTACCTATACCCGTACCCATACCCGAGTACCCGGGTAAATTATTTCAGTACCCGTACCCGTACCTGAAAATACAATGTAGTACCTGTACCCACAATTTACCCGTATCCGTAATGTACCCAAAACCTGTACACGTACCCGAGTATCTATTGTGTGTACCCTGGTATTACTCGGGTACTGAAAGTTTGGCCGATTTAAAACCCCTGACGACATTAGCCTGCCCAGCTGAAAAATTTTAATTTGTCAATTTTTTGATGACCTCCATTAGAAGTTTCCGGGATTTTGGAAATTTTCCCTAGGCCTTAAAGACATCCTATTTGAATTTTTAGAAAAAATTATTTAAGGCATTTTGTGATTTTTTTTAATAAACACTGACAAAATTCAAATGCTACTACCCTAAAATAATAACTTGCTGAATGAAATCAAATGAGCTCTCGTTAATTGGTTATTGAACACTTCTTGTGTGGTTTGAGGATAAACAATTGGGACGGATTCTTTAATACTAAACTCTCCATAACTTGCTTTTCAACTTGGAGAACAAGAAACAATTTTTTCCCCGGCTAATCGTTTACGGCTAATCGAACACTGTGTATATAGAAAATACGGTAATAGTGTTATACGGAAAAATTGAGTTGATCATAATTTTTCCAAGTCAAATATTGCGGTTTCAGGAAATAAATGTGAGAGGCAATATTGATTATTCATTTTATATTACAAAAATATATAAATTTATAAAACAAACATTCGTAAACTGTCTCTCACATTTATGAAGCCCGAGACGGAGATTTTCGACCAATGTAGGCAAAATAGGACTCAGATGCAACCCCATGGAAGTTTTGAAAGCCAAGTTCAGATGTCTGTCAAGTTCTTTTAACATCAAAATTATCAAGAATAATCAAAGGGACTGAAATATAAATAATATTACCTGCAAGGAATGATATTTTTCATTCTAAAATGTTATAAATATCAGGGATGTCAACGATTAATAATCACGATTAATGATTAACGATTAATGATTACTAATTATTAATCGTTAATCGTTAATTTAGTAAGCTTGGATTTTTTGAAATAATCATCAATTGTAATCATCAATTAACCTTTTTGCAAAAATCAATCATCAATTGTAATCATCAATTAACCTTTTTCAAAAATCAATCATCAATTGTAATCATCAATTAACCTTTTTCAAAAATCAATCATCAATTGTAATCATCAATTAACCTTTTTCAAAAATCAATCATCAATTGTAATCATCAATTTACCGTTTTCAAAAATCAATTATCAATTGTAATCATCAATTAACCGTTTTCAAAAATCAATTATCAATTGTAATCATCAATTAGCCGTTTTCAAAAATCAATTATCAATTGTAATCATCAATTATCGGGCTGGCGACGTCTCCAAAATTCTAAGCAGTCTAGGGTTCGAAGAAGTTTTTACTAAGCAGTGTCCGGTGTATCTGGCTGATAATATAAAGGATATAATACACTCTGTTTACGATCAGAGCAGTTTACACGACATGAACAGAATCCTGAACTCCTCGTTTCACCCTTTGTACAAGTTAGCTTATTAAAATGATAAATGCAAGCAGTATCTAAATACCCACATTCCATTGTCACTCAAAGCCCTACTGTGCCAGTTTCGACTCAACAGCAGTAGGCTAATCTATCGAATGAACTGTATTATATTTAATGAAGAATTTTGTTAGCTGTGTGGCCCACCTACACTTTATGACATTGAGCACATTCTGTATGACTGCAAGTACTTATGTGATATTAGAACTAAGTACTTTTCACACATCTCAAGAGACTAGTCCTTCGTAATATTTGTAACGCCGACGTGAATCTATGTAAACAACTAGCCTTCTTCCTAATTTCATGCATTCAAAAATTTGTATCTATGTAATGCATTATGGGTAAGCCCGAGTAAATGCAATAAACTGGCCGAACAGGCCTTGATTGATTGAACAATAATTGCAATCGACAATTAAATGTTAAAAAAATTAACAATAATTGTAATCGACAATTAAATTTAAAAAAAATTAACAATAATTGTAATCGACAATTAAATTTTAAAAAAAATTAACAATAATTGTAATCGACAATTAAAAGTTTAAAAAAATAAACATTAATAATTGTAATCGACAAATAAATGTTAAAAAAATAAACAATAATTGTAATCGACAAACAAATGTTACAAAAAATAAACAATAACTGTAATCGACAATTAAATGTTTAAAAAAATAAACATTAATAATTGTAATCGACAATTAAATATTTTGTTAAAAGATAATCGTTAATTGCAATCCTCAATTATTTAATTTTCAAAATAATCGTTAATCGTTAATTGCAATCATCAATGAAAATTATTTTTAAAGTAATCGTTAATTGTAATCATCAATGAAAATTATTTCTAAAGTAATCGTTAATTGTAATCATCAGTGAAAATTATTTCTAAAGTAATCGTTAATTGTAATCATCAGTGAAAATTATTTCTAAAGTAATCGTTAATTGTAATCATCAGTGAAAATTATTTCTAAAGTAATCGTTAATTGTAATCATCAGTGAAAATTATTTCTAAAGTAATCGTTAATTGTAATCATCAGTGAAAATTATTTCTAAAGTAATCGTTAATTGTAATCATCAGTGAATAATATTTCTAAAGTAATCGTTAATTGTAATCATCAGTGAATAATATTTTTAAAGTAATCGTTAATCGTAATTATTAATTATTAGTTATAAGCCCATTAATCATTAATTGTAATTATAAATTCATTTTGTTTTCGAAGTAATCGTTAATCGTTAATTGTAATCACAAAATTGGAAATTGACATCCCTGATAAATATTCACCTCAATAAATACTCAAAATCTCATAAATACCCAGAATTGAAAATGCTCAAATTGCCTGCTTAAAATGCCTTGGCGTTTTCAAATGGGCAACCCTGGGTACTTGTAACATTAAGAAACGGATCTGCTAATAAATTTACATATATTTATTCCGAACTTATCTCGTAATACGTCTTCAAATAATTGTAATGTTACACTCCCAATGAAGCTAATTAAATTGAATCCCAAGAATCTCCCCCTTGAAATTCTTCGTTGATGAGCTTCACTATTTAAGTCGATAAACAGATGATTTCACTGACTCTACGCTCTATTTCTTTATTAGATTCCTTGGATGAATTATTAGAAGCGTTAGATTGCAACTACCACATAATCATAAATGAGACGAAGCCACTTGGCTCTGTCACTAACGCAAGTATCTGTATACAAAGAAATAAGCAACTCCACGGTTGGTAGGTCTTATTGTTAGCCGTAGTAATCCATCCCATCAGGAATCCTTGAAGTACCCAAAAATACTCGGGTACAGCACCCACGGGTATAGGTATTTTACATAGTGATACCCGTACCCATTGGGTACTACCCGATTGCCAGAGTGAGTACCCATACCCGTACCCGTACCTGTACCCACTTTATTGCCTAAAATCAAGAGTACCCGGGTAGTACCCGCGTACTTGCAAGTACGCAACTTCTGTACCCGGGTAGTACCCATACCCCTACCCATTTACCCGAGTATTACCCGTACCCAGTCCGAGCACTGATCAATTGACATGCTTATGGATTTTCCTGCATACACAATTTCGATTTCAAATCCTACTTAGTTTTTGGCTTCAATTAGCCTAAAATGCAAGTGTAATAGCATATATTTGTAGTTCATTCTTTTTGAGGATCTGTGTTAGAAATGTCAATTACAAATTAGATTTCAGCACTTAGTCAGGTTAGGTTATTAGTCAGGGTAGGCTAACTTAACTCTTGTTGTATGTATGCTATTTAGTGAGCTGTCTATAATTTTATTATTACATAAGTATGTATTTATGTGCATTATATCTATTTTATGCGCATGAAAGTTAAAAGTTGAGATTTTCATTTGAAATCTTCCATGGAGGTACTTACATACTTTTTGAGTAGTATAAGTGTGGGAATCATCTGTTGTCGAAACTGTACACTGCTTCAAGTCTTTATATTTATTTATCTGCAGTTTAGAAACTTGTTATACAGCCACATTGCTAATTAATTTAAGGTTAATTGTTCTTCTTTAATTCAATGATTAAAATTCAAACAAATTAATTTTGTTGGTGTGCTAAGCTTCACTGATCTGTAAAACTTATTTCTTTCAGGCAAGAAACGGTCTCCAAAAAGAGCACAAGTCCGCTTAAGAAATCCAACACCTCTTGAGAACTATCCAAAGGAAGTTTAGTTTACCTTTTTTGAAGCTTATCTGGGACAGATTTATTTTGGCCACGTACAGTATATACTCTCCTCTCTGTCAGAACTACTTCCGTATAAAGGCGTGGCCCGCGGGTAAAAATTCGGGTCGGGCCTCGGCCCGACCCGCCCGTGCGGGTTATGAGCGGGTTCGGGTTTAATACTTTGTCGTGTTGCAAGTTGCGGATCGGGTTGGGTTTTTATCATATTTCAACGGGGCAGGTCGGGTTGAAATTTATGCACAAAGTGCGGGCTGGTTCGGGCAGGATTTAAATATACGTTGGGCCCGCAAGCAGCCCGCGAAACGTTTAAATTTCAATTACCGACGCTTAGGATTTTTCCAGGAGAATTATATGGCTTGCGAGTATTTGTGATTGATCATGTTTGTGCCTTTAGTGTTGGCTGTTACTATTCCTGTTTCATCGTGTTTCTCGCTTATCATTGTGTGACTGTGACTTGTAACATTTTGAAGTTGCTGCTCTGAAATCAAAAGCATATAAAATTAGTTAGAGCAGTATTCTTACCATTAGTTAACGTTTCCTGCGAAGGGATTTTTAAACACAAATTAAAAATCGAACCAGCTACCAGGGCTGGAGTATTCGAAAAATACGGATACAATTCTGATCAAAAATAATCCTAACGGATTCCAATCCCAATTCAAATGTATTTTTTTCATAAAATGAAAATTCCAATTCAATTTATTCAAATATTTTCTATGAATTCCAATATAATTCAAATACTTTGGTTATTAAATATTAATACCTGGAGTTACTAGAGACCCGAAATATATCGTAACTTTACAACTAAAAAGCCAGAAAGTGTCTAAATTCGGCAATTATGAATGCAAAGAAGTCAGGTGATATGCCAGACCATTTTATAAATGAGTTACTGCTTAATCTACACAAGTAGCATACCCGTAAATGACGTTTTGATTCACCTTGTTTTTCAGGGATACCCTAGTAGTCAAAAAAAGTGAGCTGCATGCTCTTTCCCCTGAAATAGACCTCTTTCCCAAATCAGAATATTATTGATAAATGAATTAATTTCCTATAGATTGCAGGGAATTCATTTCCGTAAAAAAATAGTGTCGTTGCTTTGCGTCATTTTGTAGTCAAACGTAATCCCAAATTTTTTAAAAAAGAATATGTAATGGCTGAGAAAGAACTTCTTCGTTTTTTGAATTTACGAGACACACTTCAACATTTCACGGAATTTTCGGATATCTCAGCATTGGATACAAGTATTCAAATATATTTTGAACACTAATTCGAATACAAATCTGTTTTTTTGGATTCAATATAGATTTAAATACTTCAAAAAATATATTTACGAATACCAATTCCGGTAAAAATACCACAAAATAGGAATGAAATACCGATTCCAATTCTGATTCCGTTTCAAATGAGCAGCCCTGCCAGCTACAGATATTAAAAAATTTGTAAAACTTAAAGAATATTTATTCTTCGGTTTCTACGGTTTATACTTTTGTTTTAGACATTGTGATGGGAAGCGAATCTGACAGCGTTTTACAAAGTTCTTAAACAATTGCGGGCCCCGCGGGGGCCCGCAAGCTATGGGTCGGCCTGTGTCACCTGAAACCCAGCAGGCTGCGGTCTGGCGCGGGCCTAAAAAAATACTGTCGGGTCGGGGCGGGTCGACGTTTCAGAGGTTGACTTTCGGGTCGGGCGGGTTCGGGTTACGTATTTGTGGGTAAGACTCGGGTTGGGTTGGGAAATCTCCTGCGGGCCACGCCTTTAGCATCAGATCATTATGGCGCTGCCCTGAAGAGCTAAAATTTGATCGTGTTGCAACAAGCAATCGAAAATATTAATGGCAAAGCAACATTTTGTTTCCAATTATACTAATGAAAGTGAAGGAAATGAAAATCAATCGATTGCATTTACTTCTCTAGCTTCAGGCTGTACTATTTGCTACTTATTACTCCAATTTTGAATTTCCTATTGCATTAAAAACTCAATTGAACAAAGAAGACCAAGAAAGTACATTCAAAAACATGCAAACACATTCCAACCTCACTGCTTCAACCAGTACAATTAACGAGCTAAATAGGGAAACATTATCGGGAAGAAAATACCTACAATTTGATCGGGATGTATTTTCGATTAAAATGAAAATATAATGTAATACAGCTACACTAAAAACAAAATGATCTACTTGAAAACAGTGTGCAAGTAGTAGTACATTCAAGCAGTGCATTTTGCTATTAATTTACTAAAATTACCACTAGTAGCCTTCATACATACTTTCTTGCTATTTAATTCTGTTCTTTGGAATTAAGTCATTATTTTATGTCAATAGTTATACCTATACATATAATTGTACGTACGTTACACCAGTCTCCAGAGTTCATGAACTTGACCTATTTAAATGGGAGATATTGATGCTACCCTCCTAATTACATACTTATATATGACTCCAAAACTCACTTATCGAGTGACATACATAGATGACAGAGGTTCACTTTAAATTCTACATTTTTCTCTTGCTTAAGCGACAATCTTTATTTTCCCATACACACATCGACCGCCTCAGTAAATAAATCTAGACATTAGTGATCAGTGGACAAATCATCTGATATTTTACTTATTTAATCGAAAACTGTAAGCAACAGTATCTTTAATACTATTATGTATGTATGTACATCATCCTGATATTTACCAAGTCAAAACCATCTAAATGATTATCATAATTTGTGCTTCGATCTTTAACCTAGCAACCTTTGGCAAGCCGTCGATAAGTATGTCTATGCACGTACAAATTATGCTTTATACTACTTTAACTGATTGAACCACTCACATAATTTCCACTTATCGTGTGGCTCAGACTAATAAATTGACACATTCTCAAACTTATTTCTACTCTTCTCCGATATTATTGATTATGTGTACATTTATTTTTTATTACAATACATTCTTTCTCAAATAATTATTTTAAATAATTGTCAATCATAGCTACACTTACGAGGAATAATTTAAATATCATACAGCAAATCTTGTCAACGTCCCTTGATCGTTTTGCAAGCTCCTCTGGGTCGCTTTTAATGGAAAAAATAAAACCACAAGGTAAGTGTGTGGAATAAAACAATCTGTTTTCGAAGCCTCATACATATGTATCTACTGTTGTAACATTTTTATTATATCTGCAGTTTAGAAACTTGTTATACAGCCACATTACTTTACTTCAATTATTTAATCAATTAATGTAAGTTCAGTTGTTATTCTCTAATTCACTAATTACATTCAAGCAAACCGTTTGAATTGGTGTGCTAAGCTTGACTTAAAACTTAATTGCTTCCGGTAAGAAACAATTTCCAAAAAGAGCAAAAGTTGGAAACAAAAATCCAACAATTCTTAAGAATTGTCAAAAGGAATTTGTTGAGTGTACGGTCTTTTGAAGCTTTTCTGGGACAAATTTATTTTGGCAACAAACGAACACACAGTGGTACAGTATATATCGGCGATGAAGAGGCTAAATTGTCTAACAAGTAAACATTTTTTGGTGTCCCCTCCAGATTTTCAAAATTTAACCAAAACTAGTTTGCTCATACCCTGAGTACTGCTTTAAGTCACACCTGCCGCCTGAAAAATCCTTCGTAGTTTTTTAAAAAAAATTGGCGCGAAGTCAATTTGTCCTGAAATTCAAAACTGGAATTTTTAAATGGCATTTAACATGGAGAATTACAAGTTTCACGTACCCCCACCTTCAAAAAGTTGACGTTTTTTGTCAAACGGTATTCCATATCCCACTACCCTGCTGCTTCTTCTGCCAACGATATAATCAGCTAAATGGGTATATTAACGACATTAAGGTTAGGAATTGACCATTCTAGGAATAACAGTAACCAATGCTGGAATGAGTTGGCCATTGCACATTTGTAACCAGACCCGAAAAACTGCTTGTTCAATTTTCAGCTGAAAATGAATATTCGAAATAAATTATTTTGAACTAATTTTATCAATTGCCATTTTAGAACATTATTCCGTAATGTCACGATATTTGCGATTGCTGCTGGGAATTAACGAATAAGCTAATAGTAAAAATTGGTTTGAGTAATGAAGATATATTTTCTAGCTAGAATATATTTTAGATCTAGAAATAAGTAGGGGCTTAAATATCTGGAAATTGACGTTCTAGAAAATCTAGAAAAATCAAATCATGTTTAGAAACTAGAATATACCGGCTCTGTGGGATTTAACAATGTTTAGCAAAGGTTGGAAATCAGGTAGTCTAATATATCATTTATCAGCAGAGCAGCGTTATGGCAGATCCGCTGTTAATAATTTTTTTTTACCATTTGTAAAAAATTCCGTGGTGATAGATTTCAATGATATACATTGTAAATATATTTCCTATCACAAATACTCGAGTCTTGGAACCTACAAACCTTTTATATCAGTTGAATAACTTTAACGTCGTCACATTTCTGATTTCTAAAATTTTCTGAAGTCAATGTGAAGCATATAAAATTTTAAATGTCATGTTCCAGGTATGAAAAGGTATAGAAAAAAGGCAGCGAACTAAAGTCATCCCGATTTGACAAATTGTTTTCAGTTTGGCAACTAAGGAAAACCATTTTCAGAATTGGCAAATTTTTCCCAAATTAGTTACTACACGGGTAACGAAAATGTTTCGAATTGGAAAATTTTTCTTAGTCAGCCGATGGTAAATTAAGGAATTTGTTTTGCAGAGTTGAAACTTTTTGGCGAAGAATTTCCATGCTGGGTTGAAATATACTTTCTTGCAAAATATTTTTGCTCCAGCTCTTCCCCGTTGTGCAGTTACAGTTGACATAAATTGCTAATACACGTGGCTACAAAACTACAGTATCAAGATTCATTTAAATATTTTAAAATTTTGCTATTTTTTAGAATTCAGGAAATGTGGTTCCAACTGTGGCATCCCTGCGAAAAAGCGCATTCATTTGTATACTCTATCCAACATTTACTTTTGCCATATTCGACAATTCCAAGCGGAAATTCCAAACATCGTGATAGGTATACTCACGGTTAGTCCCAAGCTCAAGCAAGTTATGCCCAGTGGAATTGTTCACAATGGGTTACAGCTTTTTCAAACATTATACACGCAAGTATGTTCTTAAATGGCAATTGATAAAATTAGTTCAAAATAATTTATTTCGAATATTCATTTTCAGCTGAAAATTGAACAAGCAGTTTTTCGGGTCTGGTTACAAATGTGCAATGGCCAACTCATTCCAGCATTGGTTACTGTTATTCCTAGAATGGTCAATTCCTAACCTTAATGTCGTTAATATACCCATTTAGCTGATTATATCGTTGGCAGAAGAAGCAGCAGGGTAGTGGGATATGGAATACCGTTTGACAAAAAACGTCAACTTTTTGAAGGTGGGGGTACGTGAAACTTGTAATTCTCCATGTTAAATGCCATTTAAAAATTCCAGTTTTGAATTTCAGGACAAATTGACTTCGCGCCAATTTTTTTTAAAAAACTACGAAGGATTTTTCAGGCGGCAGGTGTGACTTAAAGCAGTACTCAGGGTATGAGCAAACTAGTTTTGGTTAAATTTTGAAAATCTGGAGGGGACACCAAAAAATGTTTACTTGTAAGTGCTGTAAAAATATGCACGCGTACTTAGACCATTTTGCCTCTTCAGCGACGATATATACTGTACCACTGTGCGTTGCCAAAATAAATCTGTCCCAGAAAAGCTTCAAAACGACGGTACACTCTCTGTAAGAACTACTTCCAAATAGTAGTCAGTGTCATGCTCGTAAAAGGAATACCTAATAATCTGTGAATAGGGATTCAATCGGGACGAGACATTTCGAGACGAGAATAGTGTTCCTATTGGGATGGGACGGAATCGGGACAAACATTTTTGTATCAAAGATACAGTATGTATGTCGGGAAAGACAAAATCATTTGCACCGTGGATTAGTGTTTCTGAACGGTATCAAAACATGGACTCGACCCGACTCGTTTTCCCGAACCGAAAAAAATCCCAATTCTGTTCCCAAAACCGGAACCGATATTTTCGAGTCCGGGGCATTTTTGGCTTCCCGGAACCGACCCGGAAAATAAAAGCGGTTCCCGAACCGGTTCCTTTCCGAACCGACACAAAATGTACATAATTCATTTTTATGGTAGTCAAAATCATGTCGCCTTTTCAAATGATATTTGACAAATGCTGGCCAAATGCAAGTTTCGCGTTTTCATCCAAAACGGCAGCTTTAACGAACCCTTCCCGAAAACTTTCGGTTATGATTTTTGTACCCGAAATCGGACCGAAATTTGACGGTTCATAAACCGATGACCCGAAACCGGACCGAAATATAACGGTTCTTTAAAACGTTGACCCGAAACCGTACCGGAACCGAAACCGAACCGGAACCTCGGGAATTCCCGTTACCGAACAGAAACACTACCGTGGATGTATTCTCTTTAAAACAATGAGGATAACACTCCTTATAACAGCATAACTTTATAGTCATATTTTGCCACCATATAAAATGACAACCTTTATAAAGATTGGAGTTTGGAGTGTTTCTGTCAACACTGGGGTTTGCGTTCGGGTTGGGACAATTTCGGGACGCAAATAGTGTCCCCATGTCATTTCGGGGACCCAAAATCAGTGGGGGTTTCACTAATTAGGTAACGTTCAAAAACGTTTGAATGGTCTGGTGATAATTATTTATTCGGCCAATATCATGAGGACGGACAAGCAGAGAAGCACGCATTAAGATGATAACAGTAGGGAACGTTTTTCAACTTCGCCTGTTTAACTTAAAGTTTAAAGTAAATGGTATGTAATGTCTAGAAAGTTTGGTTAAGCTTGAAAGTACCGACACTTGTGTAATTTAAGCGAAGTATTTATTAAGTCTCGTAATGACGAATTACTCCGTAGCCAGTTAAAGATGGTACAATGAACTATAATAAAATTCCCATTTTGAATCACTTAGGGGGCTTCCACATAATTTCGTAAACATATTTTTATAATTTCCGCCCCCATCTTTTCAACGTAATAACACCCAAACCTTTTTCAACGCTATCCCCCTCCTTATGTTAGTGCAAACAATTCTGACGTAAATAAAAACACAATGCGTAAAAACGAACATATTTTTTTGCGGTAATAAACATTGCTTCAATGTTTTTAGCTTGTGCGACAGCAAATATTGACCTACTGGTCTGAGTCAAAATATGTTACGCAGCAGTCATGGGCAATTGGTTTTCCTTGCCTTTAACATTGACACGAAACTTAAATACAATAACACCTTTCTTATCGCCTTTCCGGGATCATATTTCACAGTTTCCCCTTATCCTAAAAATAGGCAAATATTTGAGCCTTCCTTGCCTTATTGTACCATTTCAAAATTCCTTGTCTAGCCTTAAATGCCCTTTTCGTTGAAAAATAGTATTGGGTGCCTGTAACATGTGCCTGGGCCTGGGGTAGTTTGCGGTATGATGCAATTATGTATTGAACGTGCTTGACATGGACGTCAATCAGTGTTATCCTGTATACCAAGGCAGTTCAAATTTATTTAAAAAACCACCGTTCCGCGATTATTTTATGCTGTCGCGTAGGGCGGCTCAGCTACGACCATCTCTCCTTATTCCCTATATTGTTTTATGACTTATTTAAAAAAATTATTTTACAAATTTAAAAAAACTGTTTGAATAATTTCTGGAAAGGTAGTGGAACACAATCGGTGGAACAGTTCAGGAGAAATCAAAGATTTTCTTCCTTTTTATTTTTTTACGCACGAACACGTGAACGACTTTCAACTTATAACAAATTCATCTTAGGAAGTGACCAAAATAATGCTTACAAAATTTTTGAACAAATTCGGTCGATTAATAGTTTCGGAGGAAAAGTGAGAAGTATCTACAGATTTAATTTTTACTCACGATATGCTGACTGATTTCAATCAATAACGAACTCATGCGAGTTTTCGTCCTAAACAATGTTAAAATTATTTTGACGAAATCGGTCAAGTAGTTTC
This sequence comes from Allacma fusca, assembly GCA_947179485.1. Classification (NCBI taxonomy): domain Eukaryota; kingdom Metazoa; phylum Arthropoda; class Collembola; order Symphypleona; family Sminthuridae; genus Allacma; species Allacma fusca. The sequence continues at coordinate 60,332,586 of OX359247.1, read as the reverse complement.
GGAGGAAAACTTCAGGACATACAGACACACGGGAAACACTATTTTATAAGAGGTCTGACGCCGCCCTAAAAATGAGTCTCGCAAAGTATCGATTTATTAGTTTGCTAACGTCGTTTTTTCAACGTTATATTTTGAAAATATGTATGGAAAGTACGCCAAGCATTTATCTCGATTTCTCGCCGGCAGGTGCACTTGCAATGCAATTTTTGCTCAGCCTTACCTTAATCCTTAGCATACTGTAAATTGAGCCTTCCTATAACTTTGCCTTTAGTACCAAATTTTTCAAGACTTTCTACTTATAGCTCCTTATCGAGTTCGAGTATACCGGCGAGTATCGAGTACGAGTACGAGTTCGAGTCGAGTACGGTCAAATTTTTGTGAATACTCGATACTTGAAATGGGTTTCGAGTACGGGTAACGATTTTTCACATACTTACGAGTACGAGTATCAAACGAGTACGAGTCCAATAAAAATACTCATAAGGGTTATCGAGTTCGAGTTCGAGTACCACATGCTCAATATACGAGTACGCGTACACGTCACTGATCGGCAAAATTTTTGAACTCGATCTCGCACTCATGAGTGCTAAGAGTCTCTACGTGGCACTCAGAACTCACTCAGGCACTCGAATTCTGAATCAAACAAGAGCTCGCACTCGCACTCATGAGTGCCAATGATGAAATCTTGCACTCAAACTCGCACTCAGGAACTCTTAGTAGAAAATTTAAAAAAAGTGCCATTTCAAGGAATCAGCCAAAGAACAGCACTAAAGCCGTCCACTGTACTGACGATAGCTAACATTTTTAACGGGAACGAAATCATCAACGCGCTAAATGCAGGCAAAATGTATTAAATTTGTAAGTACATACACTACATACGGGGGCAACATGCATTCCGTTATGGAATATATGAGTTCCAAATACTGCCCTCGCACTCTCGCTCAATGATTGTAATCTATTTTTATGGCACTCGGCCTCACAAACTGAGTTCTGCTAGGAATGCCGCGGTCTCGCACTCGGCACTCAAATTTTGAGTTCTGAGTGCGAGGTGAGTGCGAGTTTTGCTCTCAAAACTCGTGAGTGCGCCGATCAGTGGTACACGTGCACACAAGTGTTGCAAACTTTTGAATTTCCAGTAAAGAGACGAAGGCGCTAATATGAAATTGTCATAAAAAATCGTTGTATCCACCAGTCACGACTCTCTCAGGTTTCAAAGTATAATCTCTCTCCATTTAGTACATTACTAATGAAGTTAAAACAATTAGTTAATTCTAATGGCTGAACATATTAACACAAACTCTTCGACATGAGTAGTTGAATTGATTGAAAATTTACAGAGACACTTTACCAACTGCATGTTTAATTTAAAATTTTGGGGGAATTATTTGTGAGAAATTAAATGAATCTAAAAAAAATCACTGTTCAATTGTGGTCGTTATTATTAAATACTCGAGTATGAAGACTCGAGTCACGGCACGAGTACGAGTACGGGATTTCGGTATTTACAGTTCCGTACTCGCGAGTATGAAACAAGTTCGGGTTCTGAACTGGAACTCGGTCGCTTATTTCAAGTATTTTCCTGAGTACTCGTATATGTGGCGAGTACGAGTACCTTGGATTGGAGTCCATACTCGATGCTTCGATTTCGAGTACGAGTTCGAGTACGGTTCCGCAAGGTAATCACTCAATAAGGAGCTATATTTCTACTGGATTTCTTTGTTCGTTTATGCCTTTTTAAGCCTTTCTTCTTACTGGCCTTTATTGTAGCCGTTTTTGAACGCCTCCTTTCCTTTTTGCCTTATTCCAAGGCCTTTACCAGGGCAAGGTGCTCATGATGTAAACAAATTTTATTTCCATAATCAAAATTTTTCAAAATTTCATAAAAATATACACAGGATATTAAACGTTTCCTAACAAGATTAGTGTGACAGTTGCTCGCTTGGCACTTCTTCAGGTACAATAAAAATTTAAGTAGTAAGTAAATATTTTTTAAATATAATATTTGTTAACTTTCATTAATCAAAAATATAATGGCAAACCAAAATTTTCTATCTACGTGTACTAACGTAATACAACGAATTAATATTTGTTAATTTATTTACCGCAGCAGCATTCGATAGCGTCTTAAATACGCCTAATTGTAATTCAATTAACCCTAAATTCCTGATGAGGTTTGAGAGACATGAAAGTATTAATCTCAATTTTCCATGTTTTACACTTGAATTTCAAATTAATTACAAACTGACACTGAGTGAGCGATGAAGGTGTTTCAGAAAGCTTTCTTGTCGCATGATACACCAGAACTTATAGATGCTTCGTACATGTTTTTTGATGTGTCAACAGGTAGCAATGAAAGAAAAGTGCCTCAAGGCGTCCCAAATATGGAATCAGAAAAAACCAATGCAATCCTTCGTCTGGTAGTCAACCATTACAGGTAATTAGGCACTGCACTAACTACAGTCAGCTACACTTGTTGCATATTACTACCTAAATGCTGTCACTTTACTACCTTATCTCGCCAGTAATATTTTCCGAGCCCCAACAGAATTACTTAGCTTCTACCAGCAAAGTGGCCTTAAAAAGTTATAATAATTGTAGCCCTGTAGCAAACACTGTTATGAATTTGAGGAAATTAAATTATAATAACGAAATTAAATAATATCATATAATTATTATTATTTCAAACTGTCAGTGTCTGACATTTCAGTAGCAGAAACAAAACGAATTTTTGTTCTGGCCTTTCCAGCCTAAAATTACCACCTAAAATGTAAAAAAAGGAAAGTTTATAATTAATTCAGAATTTTTATTCTTTGTGCAAGCTCAATCAAATCAAGTAAATAAAGTGCCCCGTTTTTATTTAGCTTAATAATTTTGCTAATTTGTTGGGACGATTAACACCTTATGATTCTACTAGATGCCAATGAGTAAATTGTAATGACATATTTTACAGACCTGGCGGCACACCCTTATTTTCAGTGGTCTTAAATAAAAAAAGTCATTTTAATGCCTCGTCGAACTCATCCTGACGTTGCTTAACTTTCTTGGTCACCGAAGACGAAAGAGTTAACTTAGGTTATTCTGATCTTTAAAACCCGTATAACAAAAATCGTTACGAATGGTAGCAGAACGCAACATTTTTAGCTGGTTAGTGGCTAGGACTACTCGCTGTTAGGAGGACATATGTATGTATGCATTGTAGGCTACTAGACTGTTAATGTAGAACCTCAAATGTGCTGCAAAGATTAATGTGTAAATCTAAAACGTGTATCTATTCATAGGTACAATCAAGCCACGAAAAGTGAAGAGCAAATCGAGCGTGAGAAATGGCTCCTGATCCCATGTGTTCCTTTCAACCGCTGGGCATTGCTTCTGGCAGCAGTGATGATTCAGTTTTGTGTAGGGTCTTTATATGCCTGGAGTGTGTTCAACAAGCCCATTGACATGCTAATTTATGGACAGAACTGTAATATGTCACCAGTAGCATTCTACATAGCGTGTGGATGTTTGGGGATTTCTGCAGCAGTGATGGGACCCTGGTTGGAGCGGAGAGGTCCATTCCTGGCGTGTCTTGTCGGAACGGGATTTTTCTGTACAGGTCACCTTTTGACAGCACTTGCTCTGTATCTGAAGCAAATCTGGCTGGTTTTTCTTGGCTACGGAGTCATAGGAGGATTCGGAACGGGGCTGTGCTACATTAGTCCAGTCTCCGCTCTCCAGAAGTGGTTTCCCGACAGACGCGGGCTGGCTTCCGGTTTTGCTGTGTGTGGGTTCGGGGCGGGATCTATTGCAATAGCCAAGGCTCAAATCCCTTTAGTTCAATCCGTGGGACTCCCTTTAACATTTGTGGTTCTGGGAGGATGCTACTTCGTGGTTATGACAATCTCAGCGTTGGTTCTCCGAACACCTCCCCCAAACTTTGTGGTTAATGGGATGCGATCGGATGGAAGTTTAGCAACTGACAATGAGCCTTCGGATAACAAAAATTTTCAACTCAGCATTGATGAAGCTACTGGGAATGAGACGAAGGGTGGGAAGTTAACCTTGGTTGAGTCCCTTACGTCTTGGGATTTTCGGCTCATGTTCTTTTTACTCCTGTCAAATATTCTCTTCGGTCTTTGCAGTTTCTCCAGACTGTCGAACATGGTGACGGATATATTCGGCCGGAGCGCGGAGGAAGCCGCGACGATTGTGTCCATTAACGGCGGGTTTAATTTAGGTGGACGTCTTATCTTCGCCATTATCTCCGACTACTTAGGGAGGAAATCTTCGTATGTGATCATGTTGTCAACTCAATTGGTAGTGGTGGCTTGTTTCTCCACCATTACAACGGCTGGGGCATATTGGGCTTTCGTAATAGCTATGTGGATTCTGACTGCGTGCTACGGTGGGGGATTCGGAACCATTCCTGCATTTCTGACGGACCGATTCGGACCTCAAAACACGGGTGCGTGTCATGGAGTCACGTTGATTGCTTGGTCCGTAGCTGCAGTAGCGGGTGGACTAATATACACGGCAGTTTTTAATTCCATCCTTTCATCAGGCTACACACTCCAAGACCCTTTCCCTTATAATGTCAATTCCTGGTGGATTCTTGTAGTCATCTTCACTGGATGGATTTCCTTAGTATTTATCACACCGACTGATAAAGATATTCAATTTAGAACAAAAGTCAGTTCCCTCTTTAAGAAGTCATGGAATTGCAGCGACAGAAAGAATTCCTATGATTTGTAGCCCCCTTTGTAACTTGAGACTAGTCCAAGGGTAATAGCAATAATATTCTTGTTTCTATTGTTGTAGTGACTTTCACAAGTGATTAATACTGATTAACTGCAGGATTATGGTGTTCACGACTTTTAAAAATATATAATTTTGTGATATTTTGAAAAACTCAGTAGCAAAACAAATTTAAGATTTTCGGCAAAAAATAAAGAGAATGCTATGAGGCACAGTAGGTTCAGTGAGTAGCAGATGTATGGCATACCGTTACAATGTACAATACTGAACTTTATTTAGTGTACAAGTTTCCAAAATTTAAAAGGAAAATAAATGATTGAGGTTGTAATATATTTGAGTGTGTGACTGTGACTGACTGATTGTGAGAGGGAAGAGACGAAATTGAGGAATAAAATTCTTTTCGGGGATTTAGAGTTGACTTCCTTAATTGTAAGAAAAACATGATGGATCAAGCCCCGAGCAGGGAGTCAACAATAAAATTGCTATGTAAGGTATAGTTTAGAGATTCAAATTTAATTCTCCATTATTACTGGACAGTTACATTTACATATGAATGAGATATATGTACATAAATTTATTCCAGATACCGGTACAAATAATTTGTACTCCTACAGAAAGGCGGCCGCCTTTACAAAGTCTTTTTTTAAAGTTTATACAAAGATAAAAGGGTATAGTTTGCTATGTATCCATTTTAAATGGAAAATATATAGGCACAAGAGTAACAAATTACTAAATCAAAGTTTTTTTGAGCATATCTAAGTTTAACCCCACTTGACTCCAACACATGCAATAAAACAAGCTTGTATTTCCTTATCCGATAATTTCCCGCCGATTCCGCCTAATTTTGCCTCAACTCCGTCTTTAAAGGAAAATCCCGTGTCAAATCCGACACCTCCATTAATGTCCACTGGTCCTGCGTGAAGAGTTCCATCGTATGCTGTCAACCGTGCCATAAGTCCCCCGTTATCTACAATTAAAAGTTTCACGTATAAAATTAAAGTCACTGCTGTGAAATAATTTTAATGTAATTAAACAATGTGGTACTTAAATGAGAATACCAGATATTTTGCGCATTTAGGGAAAAAATTTATTAACCAGGCGTACATAGCAGCGAGGATATATATACTGTTCACAAAAATGCATTTGCTTTTTATCGATCCGTGTTTGTCATTTAAATCGATTTTCTAAATAACTGTAAAGAAACAACTGGATGTGACAACATTACTCACTCTCAATACCCGCGGTAAGCACATTGTGGCTGACTTGAAATCCCTCGACACCTGCTCTTTCTTGCTTTAGAAATCCCACTGAGGCGTTTGCTCCATTAGCCTTGGAGTTATTCGCATCTGCAAAAAAAAGTGCTCCACTCCCGTTTGGTGTTTTCCAGTCAGAGAATGCTGTCAACAATTATTATTATTTTTGTTAAATCACAGAAATATAAAACAAATAATAACTAGGATAAAAGTGCTATGATTGGTTACCTGCCCGTGCAAATTCCGTTCCATCATCCCTGCGACCAGACTCTGCAACCCCAATCCTACCGACGGGATTTGACTCGGCAGCCATGAAATCAGAATGTCTCAAAATTCCTGCCACGTATAGGTGATAGGAATACAATTAAAATGCGTTTTTTGAAGAAATTATACTTTTATTCCTTGCTCAAACATTTAAAAAGTTTTACAACTACACTTTAATGCTTGTAGAAACGTTGAAGCACCGATGACATTAGGAGATTGTTACTGCTTTTATAGACCCTATAAACAGTGATGGGCATTTCTAGATTGAAATCATCTGATATTGCTGAAAATAGGCCAAAAGAGTAATCCTATTTGGGTTACTTTCAGGAAAATTTTGCCGGGGTAATCCTTAACAATAATCGCATTCCATAATAACTAAAATCTTAACTTAAAATAGAGGTATACAATTCTGCATACTCCACAATCCTGTATCAAATGTACTGGTACATTCTAGTTTCAGTAATCTGCATGCAAATGCAAATATAATCCAGAAATCTTCTAGAAAAAAATCATCGCTTTGCGAGAATTTGTTTGTAAGACTTTTGTTCATAAAAATTAAGGTCATGGTTTTTAAATACTTTGAAGCAAAGACACATGTACAGTCGGTCTTGTTCTCTTGCGTACAATTCTAGAAATGCAACCCGGATTGGAATTATTAAAGAACCTCTAGACTTTGCAACCATGTCTCTAAAAATCTGAATTGAAGGAATCCTAAATTGATATTTAGTGGCGTTTATTTGAATAAAGAAATACCGATCCGATCCGATTAATTATAATTTCGGATCGGATAAGTGCTGCTATCCGATCCGATCCGCAGATATCCGAAATTATCCGAATTGATATCATTGGATGATAATGGAAAAAATTATTAGGAATTTTCACTAAAAAAAGCATTAACTTTTTACCACATCAAAATAGTAATCATTTTTGCATACATTACAAACTGAAGAAAAATATTACAAACACCGCTGTAAATTTGAAGCACGGAATTAATAAGAAAACACGTAAAAAGAGGCACAGTTACTCGTTGGACAAATTGTTGTTGCACACTTCGTTCTTATTGGTATCTCGAAAGCGCTAAAAATTTGATTTTCGGATATCCGTCGGATTATCCGATATTTATTATTTGTGATCCGAACCGATCGGATAAAGTCGTTTCCAAATCCGATCCGATCCGAATCCGATGACCGGATAAGGGGTACGTATCCGATCCGATCGGATTGAGTTCGGATCGGATAAGTAGTGTATCCGATCCGAAATTTCGGATATCCGATCTTCGGATATCCGCGGATCATCCGATCGGATGGAAGCCTTACGTTCTTGTATGCATGCATAATCCCGTTACTTAAGTATTTGAAGGTAGTCTATACTTGGTAGTCTCTTATAGGAAATTTTAATTTGTATCTTTAATACGTAATCACAATTCGAGATAGTTAACATGTAATCACAATTTAAAAATATATTTTTTGTAATATTATAAACAGGTTTTAATTACCGAAATCTGTTCAAGCAAGACTAAATCACATCTACAAATTCAACATTGTTTCATGGAATCTACCCAACACTGCTCGTATTACCGTCACATTACTGGTATGTGTCATTTGAGTCGAAGACGACAGACGACGGATAAAAGTTGAGTCATACACATTCATCTTGCTCTTCATATCAAATTGTGTGGCGTCGAAACGACTTTTTAGCCTTGTAGTTTTTCATACAATAAGCGAAACGTTTCGTAAAATTATTTTAACTCCAAGTCATGTATCCCATTTGTTGTGTACATATGTATGTACATAGGTCTTTTACTCTCTTACAGAAGCCACAAAGTGGCATAACGTATGCACTTACACGGAGACAAGGCGAAACTCAACATCTGGAATATATACGTTCTGCGAAATCCCATAAGCCAGAACTTACAGGAGAATAACGTTATTGTTGCATTGAAATTCGTTTTATCTAACTCTGTAGAGCAAGGGTAATTCATGTGTACAATCCCACAAAAACGTATTGGAAATGTGAGCAATAGTTCGAAGTTGCAACTGTGAACTATTGTGAACTTGTAACTGTCACTAAATGAGCACGTTTTCATTTTTAGATATAGTTCAACGATGAGGCAATTCTTCATAGGTGAGGCAAATCAAGATCTGTACATATGTACATGATGAAACAAGGAAGGATTTGTGGATTCTGAAAACAAAAGTTTCTGTTGGAAATAAGCAGGAACACATGTAAAAGTTCATAGTTGACTGAAAGTTCTCACGCGTTAACTCACAAGCAGTATAATTTTAATTACATTTCTTGAAAATACAGTACTCTCCTTGCATTGTAGCTGTATAAATTAGGAATTTCTGAAACATAATACTCTTCGATGCAATTCAGGGGTCGGATTTTTATGATTAGACGGGAAGATTCTTCCCAGTGGGGGGGCAAATCAGGGAAAATTTCAATGGAAAGGGAATTTGTTTGTGCACACGGATTTTCAAAATTATTGACGTCTTTCGGCAAAAATTGTTTTGTAATCAGGGATTTTGAAGTACGCTGACATTTTTTGCCAATCGAAGATCAGAGATTTCAAAAACTGGTGTTGTTTCTTTCGGCAGGGGTTATCGAAATTGTTGAGGACTTCCCTGCACGGATTTACTATTCAGCAGGGAAATTTAAAAACGATATTCCAGAGAGATTTACAAAATCCGACCCTTGCGGTGTATCATAAACAATAAACGGTACGCGAATGATTCTCTCGTGCTAATGATTCACAAGTATGTAAACTATTGTAATACTCACAACCAGAGAACATCTGTTGAAGTAATGCTACAAACATTAAATACGTTCTCTCTGAATTACAAAAGTAATAATTGTGTATACCGAGCCAATTCATGTATGCTATCAGCTCTAAAACTTAAAGTCTGACAGATGAATACATCTTTATCTATAGGTGTGCGGTTCGTGTAAATACACACAGTAAAAACATAACGTACCTCGTACACATAAAAGCAGGTTTGACAGCTAATTGCAAGTACATGAACAAGTAATAATTTGGCATTAGTATGAATGCACATATAGATTTACCATCCAGATTTAGATTAAGGCAGAAGATGCACATGCTGTCACATTTTGAGATGAGGAATCTTGTTCTTGAAACTGAACCAGGACTATTAAATATGTCGTAATGGCTCCACATATCTGCAAATGTCGATAGATCTGCATGTAGCTGAATGCGGATACTAATTAAGGGTTACTCCTAATAACTATGTACATTTCTTAACTTGCAATATTTGAGTTTATAAGATTGAGACTACACACTGTAAGTATACAGGGTGTCAAGAAACGGTACACTATATTACAAACGCAAGTAAGAACTTACTGAAGTCACAACTCCGCGACTAATTTTGAAGAAGCCGTTTGCAGATAAAGATGCAGGGTTTGCTAGCAGCCGTGTTTGTGAAGTAGTTATCTATATGTAAAGCATGTACAGTGAGCACGGTATATTTATCCTCCCCTGGTGCGTTCAATTTCGAACAGCGAGGAACTTCTTATTAATTATAGGTAATAGTGTTACTAATTTATTTCTGTGCAATAGTTCCACAAATACTCTATTTAACACTTTATTGGGGTCTGGATAACAATGAAATTTTAAAATTTTCTTAAATAATTTTTTCCCCTTTATATAGTTTCTGTAAACCAAATATTTGCCTGAATTTACAATAATGATTTTTTTCAGGTCCCCAAGGGGTAATCACATTAAGGGAAGATAAACTATTTTTGCGACATTTTAATATGGTGCGTCGCTTTGGTGGGTTTAAATTTAGCGGGGTAAAATTATCATAAACTATTGCACAGAAATAAATTGGTAACACTATTACCTATGCCTATGCCTATAATTTAGGACATTTGCCGATGTTCCCTGGCACATGAGCAAGAAGTTCCTCGCTGTTCAAAATAGAATGCACCTGGGAAAGGTAAATATACTGTGCTCACTTTATGTACAAATCAGAGCTCTCATAGTTCGGAATATGCCCAATGGTACAAACAATCATACTCCTAAAAAGTGCTTCAGTTATTACTAACCTCATGTCTAAGAATGTTTCCAAGACCCAATGATGGGATGTTTACAAAAGCGTTAGACACTTTCAGAATTTGTTTTTCCAGCGTAGAACCAGTAGTTCCGTAGTTGCACAAACTCAAAGTAAACAAGGCCGTTGCTCCTGTGACAATCAGGGAAACTATAACCGAGTCCTGTTTATCCAAGCCTTGCTCTATTATTAACACCACAAAGAAGCCATGGCACAAAATTTTTATCACGCAGTAACCCATTTCTAAAAACAACGTGGTCCCAAAGTGGTCGTTGAAGCTCTCTACCTGTCTCTCGATACTGGCCACTAATTGAAGACAATTTGAAATCCGAAATCTAACGTTCCAACCTTCATTATTGTGTAAAGCCCCCATGTTTTCGTGTAAACCCTTATTGTTTGCAGGGGACACACAATTTCTCTTAACAAAATCCGTCTGCAGATTCTCAAAATGTATCCTGATCCAGTCGGTTTCCTGACCCAACATCTTCCTTAAAGTGTTTAACTCGTAACAAACTAACTCTAAGTATGTGCAATAGATATCAACAAATACTGACGGCCAGAGCCTATACCCAACGTGGAAAAATCCTGCGAAGCTTTCGCAAATGAAAAACCAAACCATCACAAGCACGTCCAATACCTCAATTCCTCCAATGCCTTGGTTCTGGCGTATCATGATCCAACTAGTGCCCCCTACAGCAGGAATCGTAAAAAGAAATACACTAATCAAGAATAAATTTGTAGATCTGCGATTTCGTCTCAGTAGCTTATCCATCTCCTGCTTTTGTTCATCGGAATTAAGAAACCCCAACTTATTTACCTCTTCAAATAACTTTTCGTTTTCCTTCCAAAATTTAACAGTTTTATTTGCCCTACAAAGACTATATACTTTAAAAAAAATACAAACGAACACTGTTGCGTAGCCTTCCAACGAATGAGAAAGAACTTCAGTTTCACTAATAAGACCGAATACCTTTTGAATTGTTCCAGCATTCAAACGAATGTAGATCGGCAAAGGGAGCATGGCTGCTAGAGTCAAGCAATGGTAGACAAATTTGGATGAGAAGTTTCGTAGCTTCAAAGTTCCAGTCTCAATCCTTAATGGTTCGTAACCTAAAACTCCGGCTACTCTTAATGGACCTTCTATTATTTTTAACAAAATAGACTCTGATAAAGTTTTGCTTTCCATTCTATAATAATTGTAATAATTCACCGAGCTTGACCAAGTTTGAACTTGGGCAACGAAACGTTTCCCAAATTGTCACAATATTTTGTACTGAAAAATTCATTAATTTGACCGGAATCATCAGTGCACATTTAAAGACTGGCATAATGAAAACCCCATTGGAGGAGAATGAAATAAATTATTGGCATGTACTAATAATGCATACACACGAAATTTACACACAAAATGATGGTAAATATTTTATTTAATCTGAAGACTTACATTGAATTCCATTTTACGATAGATTGCACTGTGTAACAAGAGGGCGTACAATATGACTTGGCATCTGCATTGATCATGATAAAACATTTCTTCGTGGCCTACGCCCACACTTCGAACTGACATGTGGCCAACTGCCGCCTTAATCGTTATTTCTTACCATTATTCTTACTGCTAATCTAAAACAAATACAAACTGTCACATGATGACATGACCCAAACATATTTCTTTCTTTCAACCTCGAGATGACGATGGACACATAGTGCTTTGAAGCCATTCCCTGACGTTAGAAATCGAGTAAGTTCAGTGTGAATAGCTACCTCGGTTTGTTGTATAAATGAATTTATGCAATGTACAGATAAAAGCATCTAACACTTTACTTTTTTGAAATTTGTTTGTCCGCATAATCAGGTGTGACGACTGAGTTAAGGACATCAAGATCTTAGAAATAAATTTTTGTAGTTACTCAAGTAATTCGAAACAGCTCTCTCCAGACCTTGACCCATGGCATAACAACTGGTCAGATTGAAAAGGAGATACTTTAGTCAATCTCAATGGAATTTTTCTAAAATCTGCTTTGACGAGGAACGTCTACTACTCTCTGGAAGAGATCAAGTTACACAAAACGCTTTCTCTATATACACTGGGGTCCATTAGTGTTGGAACAACGTAAACTCTGAGACTCAGGGTCTAAATAATCTTGGAGTTTAGTACTTATCTATATTGTTTTTTCTTGCTTTTATTTAGTTTTTTATGCTGATTATAGATCTGCAAAAACATTTTGTAACAAAAATTTTTTTATATGAAAAAACGAACAAAAACGAAAAAGCATCCAATTATACCTGTGCATTAGTGTTGGAAAACGACTGATTACGGTTCAATCTGAGCCGGATAACTGAAGGTAAGTAATTTTATTTTAAACAAAATAAATCACAAACACATTTTAGTGTCTTTTAGAATTCCTTTATGCATTTTCACACATTGTGGTCAAAATGGAACCACGAAGAAAGGAGGTTCCAATACCGGCGAGAGATCTATTGATCGAGAAGTGGAGGAACGACGAGAAAAAGCCTCCAACGTTTAGGCAAATTGCCAAAGAAGTCTGGCTAAGACCCTCGACGGTCTTAATTATTATAAAAAAATACAAGACGACTGGTACCGTCGAAAATATGCCCGGGAGGGGTGGAGACCGCATCGTCACCCCCGCGAATAGCCGACAATTATCTTAAAGGTCAACAAACAGGTCAAGACTGACCTCATCTAAGATCCTCTTCCAGGTGCATTTTGAGATAGGAAAGATTGCCCATCGGACCACAATCAAAAGAATACTGTATCTGAGCGGAACAAACTTGCTTCGAGCCAAGAAAAAACCTTCAATGCTAAAAACAGGAGAAAGTGGACCCTGTGGTCCCGCAAACACGCCAGCAAGTATGATAGGTTTTGGAGTCCAGTTTTGTGGTCCGATGAGAGCAAATGTAGTGTCTGGCAGCGATAGAAGAACCGGGGTCTGGGGAAAGCCAGGGGTGGGTCTGAAGACGGATCTTACTTCTTACTGTAAAGCATGGTGGTAGTAGTGTTATGGTTTGGGGCTGTATCAGGGTGGGAACCATTGATTTTATGGAAGGAAATATGAACCAACACTACTACCAATCCATAATCAACCGAAACGTGAAGCAATCAGCCCAAAACCTGGGACTTGGACGTCGATTTGTGTATTCAGAGGAGAACGACCCCAAGCAAACGGCAAAGTCCACATGGACCGATTTAAACAAAAACCAGATACCAGTTCTGGAATGGACCCCCAAAGTAAGGATATCACCTCTATCGGTCTATCGGTCCTCTACGGTCCAAGTACGGGTCGGTCCGGTTTTTAAAAAATACTTGACAATTTGATCCGAGTACGCCTACATTGTACTTTTACCCATACCTTGAGTACCTAAGTTTTTACTCGTGCTTGAACGAGCAAGTCCGTATACCCCAAAAATTCAAGTACGGTTCCGGTTCAAGTTCAGTATCAAATATTACTTGAATCGTCCGGAGCTCTGTTATCGTGGTAAATAGGTCAAGTCAATTATGATATATTTAAGTGACATCTAGTTTAATTTTGATTGCTGATTTTGAACTTAAAAACTAGACTAAGACTAAACCACGCTTTTTACCTAAATAAATACTTTCCGGTGTTTTGAAGGCAGCATAGGCAGACCTTTCTGACAAACGATCTAGATAAGAAAACCAATCATATAGCTATACTTACAGTTTTTGTTCTTTTTAATTCGCACATTTTCTTCCAAAATGTGCCAAATATGCTTTATTGTATGTAAAAACCGATTTGCTTGTAAATAACTATTTATTTGAATTGTAATTTTGTCATTAAAACGGATAATTAAAATAATCGCTACACAATAATTTGAGCCTTCGTGTAAGGTGGCGTCAGGTACTGCATTTAAAGTATATTTGCAAAGTAAATTTAAAAAAAAACAAATTCCATCCTACAGAATGAATTTTGAGTTTTTTTCCGCCCGAATGGTTTAAAAAAATTATCGGGTCGATTTCCGCCACATAGGCAACAAACATTACGAATTAAGAAATATTCACAAACATTTTAACTGAAACTAGTAGAAAGCCCTGCTCAGCAGGGATAGTTACTTATAGGTTCGGGATACTCTTGCATAGACGCTAGAATATGCATTACTATAATGAGAATTAAGATTTGAAATATCAGTATAATGCAACAAAATATCATGATTGAGTGCACTGAGGAACTTCCCACCAAGGCCCTGCCCATGCCCCATGTTTGACTCGTAGATCGCGACTGGGAGTTAGTCCCGCTTTGACATACAAATGTTATTTTATCCTTTCAAAATTTCTTTAAATACATTTGTCGTAAATATTTTATCTCTTCTTCTTTTGAGTGTAAATGGAATGTCAGGGTCAGATGGAATCAAATCAATTTGTGGTATGAACACTATAGCACCTTGAGCACTTCCTGAATACTTCTGTATGAATGATATTAACTAAGTGCTTAACTATTAGCACAGTATCATTACATAATCCTCTCATTGTGTTTAAATTTCTCGAAAGCATAATAATTGCTTGACCATGAGTAAAAACAGGGTTTGATAACCAAATGTATACTTTACTAAACCTTTGACCCCGCGACTTGGTTATGGTCATGGAGAAGTTTAATTTAACAGGAAATTGTCTTCTTCATAAGAACAATGGATATTCGCATTCGTTTTAAGCATTTTTGGCTGTTCCAGTTCCCTCGCAAGGTGCGTAGATATAGAACAGCGTGATCACAAGACACTTAGTGATTCAGAGCGGCATGAACATTTGCCTTTTGATGGTCGCCATTTTCAGTGCAAAATTCCTAGCGAACTTCCAAAGATTGAAATTAATACCACCAGTAGATTATAGACAGCAACTTCTCATACATACAACACACAGGAGAGTATTCAAACGTATCATAAAATAAGAAATGTCGTCAAATAGACCCTATCGGCAAACAAAACAGGTCTCGCCTTTGTTTACATAATAGGCATTGAAATTAAGTGTGTAGACATTTGAAACTCCGCCACTAATCAGGCATACCATTGGCTGTTATCAATGACTTTCGGAAGTGAGTAAACTACGATGTCGGCTAATTTTGTAAGATCGTTGTCGGGTAAATAGGGTGTATGTCAGATTGCTAAGTAGGTAGGACAAAAAAGTAAAAACTCAGGTAATTTTGTGTGTGAACAAAATGTGCCTGGCAGTGTCGAGTAATTTTTCCCGATTGCTGTCGGCTGATTTGTAAATTCTGTCGGCTTCCTATGTAAAACAAGTTTGCCATGTGATGGATAGATAGAAATTATGCCAGCCTACTTTTTGGGAAAACAACATGGTCACCGGCACGTGTCGGGAGTCTGATAGATTGTATAGAATAAAGCAGCCTCCTTGTATGGAAAATTGCATTTTCCCCGACACGTGTCGGGTATCAGATAGATTGTAGAAATTATGGCAGCCTCCTTGTCGGGAAAATTACATATTACCCGACACGGATAATTGTTGTCGGATGATTTGTAACAGAAATTCTGTGAGGTTGTGGGTTTCCCTGACCACTGTCGAGTAATTTTCCACGATTCCTGTTTTGTGTCATAACGTCTTTCTTCCACAAGTAGTGTTATCACCATACGTTTCAGGGTCAAGTATTGAGCCAGCCAAATTACCACCTGCAGATGTCCAGCTACACCCTGCTCCAATTGTGTGGGAGCACGAATTCAACATTCAGTCCATTTTATTCCTTTAAGCCTGTTTGACAGGTATTCAAGTCTAGTCTATTCAATTTGCTCTCACATCCTGTGTTTACCGCTCGAGTCCCTATTTTATTTTACTCCGACTACACTATGGCAGCGCTTTAAATTAGTGTAATAGTTGTATAACCTTTGACGTTTGACATCAAATTTATAACGTATACCTATACGAATTAATGCATTCATACAAATTAGTTAAATCTATCAATCAATAATTTAATATTGTACCTCGACTGCAGGAGCAATGAAATATGGAGTCATGAAATATTATAGGAATCTCTTACAAGTCTCTAAACAGCCAACGAGATTTTATAGAGATTCATTAGGAAAGACATTTACGTTTAGGATCATTGTCCGTTCTTATTTGTTCGCCAAAAATATGTGAATCTGGCACCGGAAAGAAAAAACGTTATAGGTATAATTATTTTAAATATTTGTAATGAGTTATTACTTTGGAATATGAAGGAATTTGATTATGTACTATACTTTTTCAGTAGCATAAAGATTCGGAGGAGTGGATTCACAGAGCGTAATTTCCAGTAAAACTCATTGTTGACAAATTTAAATAAAATCATCAAGTTGGTGGGTGATACGACATTTGGCGACTCTTGGACGAATACTATTATTATTTATTTAGCTTAATTTAACAACTTTCACGACCAGGGTCACCAGGAATTACTCCAGAAGTCTTCACTTAGTATTTAAAGACCAGCATACGGATCTCCAATAATTAATAATATTAAGAATAATGGGTATTTGGAAATTGTCTGCTCAGCACGTGAACATGGCGGAAAAACTGTGATTATTACACTTCAAGAAGCGGCAGGGCTAGAGCCTATATATCTAGTATCATATCATACCGTCACGAAATAACTCAGGAACAATATATAAGCACTAAAATCGTTCCGTACAGTCCCGAACATCTACACCGAAGTGAAATCAGAGTGAAAACTCTAAAAGATTTAAAATTACAGGCGTCGTGTCTGTCCCGACATGCAGTACACTCCAATCCGATTGAAACTGGTATTCAATGCAAGTTGAAGCGGATCTGACTGTAACAATTTTTAGTTGAAATAATATTAGCCCTCCACATCTAAATTTTTGCACTAAATCTTTCAAAACGTATGAGTGAATTCATTTTAAACTGATGCTACCCATAAATTGGTGATTGATGGGTAGCATTATATCGTGATCAAGAATGAAGATTATTTTGAAAGTAATCGTTAATTGTATTAAACAAACACGGCTATTTTGGAACTTATAGTTAATTGTAATCATCAAACACGTCGTTAATTGTCACCGTCAAGCACGACTATTTTTAAAGTATTCGTTAATTGTAATCACCAAACAAAATTATTACAAAATGAATCGTCAATACTTGCTGTCATCAAAATTAATTATTTTAAAATTAATCGTTAATTGTAATAATCATTGAGCATTGCTTTACAAGTAATCGTTAACGGTAATCACTGGCATTAGTGATCGTCAATCGTAATGATTAATTAATAGTTATAAGCCAAGTAATCAGTAATTGTAATAAATTCATTTTGTTTTTGAAGCAATCTTTAATAATTATTGGCACGCTTTTATGTGTAGATCATTTTTGATAATTTATTACTAGTTATCCCAATAAAATATTGTCAAGGTAGGTTGGCGTCACTCACAATTAGACTGTCAATCACCAAAGTGTTTACTTATTTATCGTGCTGATTATGAATTAAATGAACTAAATCAATAAATAAACCGGAACTTGTTACACATACAATTCTGAATGAAATAACCCGAAGGCTGATTATTTATTCAAGGAAATGAAACGAAAAGAACTTAAAATCGTTTAGCTAAAAAAACTGCAAATCTAAATTAGAATACAAGAATTGAATCTCAGAGGATTCAAAAAGATAATGAAGGAATAACTCTCAATTTAAGACTGAGTCTCTAAGTAACTTTTGCACACACATTTGCTTGGGCTTAAGCAATTCATTACGTCATTCGCATATTCACATCACTGCTTAAAATTTAACACTTCTTAGAATGAGAAGTCCTTTGTCAGGAATTCTTCTCCTCTAGATACAGCTAGAGATCTGACCTTCAGCACTCATAAAACTTATTACATTTTAGAAATTCATTTCTTAAAAACTATTTAAAAACTATTTTTCTTACGAATTGTATTCGTACCTAACAATATGACGAGATTCGAAGATATCGTCGGTAAAGAGGCAAAATCGTCTAGGTTCATGATCGATTAGAATCAAAATGATATACATGCAGTTTCACTAAAGTCAAAATGAACTACTTGCATCGAATTTTAAAAGCAAAATGATCCAGATGTAGTTTCTCTTGAAATCAAATTGATCTAGATGCAAATTACCGGGGTGAGTCAACTTCATTGGAAGTTGACGTAGGGCACCTTAACGTTTAGCGCGCTTTATTTACAGTTACATTATTTATTAATTGTTTTGATAATAGTATTATATATGTGTGTACTGAATACCGACGTGCTACTCCCGCGGATGCCTTCACAAATAGCTACGGAAGTTGAAGGTATCTTTAAATACCTGCCCGGGAAAGGTGTGACGCCGTGTCAGGTCAAACATGATTTTAAAAATCAAAACATCAGTGCTTCCCATCGAACAGTTTCCAGGGTAGTTAATTCAGTGGGGAAAAGACGGTTGCCTCAAACATTGGGACTTTCACGACCAAAACACAACTACCCTAGAAATGTCCAACATTCTGTATTATTAAAACTGGATAAATTCACCTCTAAGGTTAATACTTTGTACTAAGAGCCATTGCCAGAAAACTACACGTTTCCCAGAGGACTGTGAATCGGATTATTCATTAGGATCTGAAGGTGAAGACTAAAAAAGACACGAGTACACAAGCTGATCGCTAAACATAAACGGAATTAGTGAACCAACTCCTGGAAGCTGTACGACGAGCATCTGCCAGGGGGAAAATCGGATTTTGTAATAACTCTTGACGAAGCATACTTCTTTCACAGTGAATGCAATGCTGATCGCCGGATTTATTATTCTAAGGCACCCGTGATCCATAGGAAGGAGAGGTTCAGCTCGAAAATCATGGTCGTAGGAGCGATGACTGGAAGGGGAGTACTACCTTTAATTAAAGTGCCTCCAATAGTTAAAGTCAGTGCTGCCTACTATGTTGACCGCGTTTTGAAGCCCTCACTTAAAAAGGAAGCGCCACGAATTTGTGGAGATGACACATCAAAGGTCTTCGTACAAAACGACGCTGCAAGCTCCCACATTGCCAGATTTACCCGAGTATATTCAGAAGACCTACAACGGAAAACTTGTACAACGTTAATTTCGCATATAGAAATACCAGTAAAGTTACCGGACATCAGTCTCGTGGACCTTTTTGGTTTCGGTGCTTTAAAACAGACCCTTGGAAAAACAAGTGTCTTCCATGTCGGGAGTTTGGAAATGTCTAAGGGAGGAGTGGTTGAAGATCACCCCTAAAAAGTGCTCCGAGGTGTATGCGGCTTGGACAAGAAGACTTCGCGTCTGTTCTAAGAGACATGGGGAGCACATAAAAAATACTAAAGATATTAACATACGCGTACTTCAACCTAGAAATTAAATAAATTTCTATGTCGAAGAAAGTTTAGAAGATTAATAACAATGTATATGTTCACAAAGAATATGAATATGCGACGAATTAAAAATCTTTTTTATTCCTAAAAAACTTAAGCTACATTCTGCGTGTAAAGTTTATAATAAAAAGTGAAACAAATATTAGGAAGCAGCAAAACACAAAATTTTTGTTTTATTAAAAGTAGTGTAATACTGATTTGTGGTTAAATTATTTATTTATATTGAAACGGGCTTGTTCCTAGTTCATTAGGGGAAACTTTATGTAGATCATTCTTATTCTAATCGATTTTGCACCTAGATCGTTTGCCTCTTCATACGATGATATACCAGATTAAATTTAGTTAAAATTGAGGGGGGCGTCATGGGGTGCCAAACAATTAAAACTGAATATTGTCAAATCAAATTCAGAAATTGCAGCAATAAAAATTAAATGACTTGCAAGACCAATGAGTACTACTTTTGAACCAAATTACTATCTCAGAAATTCAAAATACTGACCTCGAGATGTTCAAAATAGCGTCGATACCGGTAACGTGAACTCAGCAGTGATGAAACTGGCCTAGATTAGAATTAAAGGCTTTGATGCATAATAAACAGTAGCCGAGTTTGGTTATAGTTTGTAAACAAATAATATGTAATATTTCTGTAATTGATCCGTAATAAGCTAGATCTGTTCACATTGTACCAGATAGTAAAACTCGTGACCTTATGTCCCGTCAGTGACCTTATGCGTCATTAAGAGAATACATGTCGGGTTTCTTAGATGAATTTCATGAATTCAAAAGCGTCACAATATTGACTCCGGTGTTACTTACTGAATCATTGAACTCGAATCACATTCGTAGGCAATTGAGAATAATAGTTTTATCTAGTTTATTGTGCAGGGCAGAAATAATGTAATAAATAAACTATCGGACTTGGAAGGGCTATGTCACCAGATAGTTGGTCAATATGCCACCAAGATAAAACAACCCTCGAAGAATTGTACCTGCATAATATCTAAGCCATTTTATAATGGACCTTTGATCCCCGGTGAGTATAAATGTAAAACAAGTTTTTTAAGAAGTCATGAGTTCCCAAATGCAGTCTATATTGGAATTCGTCCACAAAATTCATCTAAAATACCCGATATGTGTCCTCAAAAGACGCATGAAATCACAGCGGGGCCTAAGGTCACAAAGTACGCAGAATCTATTACAGTTATGAAGAGAAAATCGCTATAGGTTTAATATTGATATACTAGGTCACAGATGGGAAATCGTGTTACAAACTGGAACGCGCATTTTGTCTAATCGCATCCTTTAATTCTTATCTGGACCATTTTCTCATTTGTTTAGATTAAGAAACCTGTGTAGACGCTCTTCGACCTCTTGCGTCAGAATTTTTAATTTATGGGATTCTAGTAAGATTTTGCTGGCCGTTATTTAATTTCTAGTGCTGCAATTTTATAAGCTAATTCGCCAATTTTCAGTTTAAATTTGTGGTACCTTATGAGCCCCTCTACAGTTTTTGCTAACTTTGACCCGGGATATATCCGAATCTCTGCTTCACATTTCATTCAAGGCAATTATAAAAATGATCGACGCATATTGGCGCACCCTACTGTGTTTTTACTTAAATCGAGCAGCGGGAAATTTCACGTTAGGATTTCTCGGTTCCCTTTTATGATAGGGTACGAACTATGCTGATAATTGTGGGATGAATAGAACGATGATTTAGTGTTGTATTAAATGCTTATGCTGAAGGGAAATGGCAAAAAGGCTTGAAATCCATAGTATGGAATTTATTGTTAGAAATCATATGTGCAGGACGTGGTGGGTTGCTTTTTTACATAATTGTCTCATAGTAATTGCCGGCTTAAAAATTCTGCAGTATAGATGCGGTCTCACCGTTCCGCGGTTTACTCAGTTTTTGGACGCGTTTGAGCAGGATTCACTCCCAAGTATTACGCAATGGAATCTATAGAACCCTTGGAAATACATGAAACCCCAAATTCGGCAAATGGACATAAAAAAGAGGTAACTACCGACACTTCATCGAGCTTTGATGCAAAAGAGCTCAACGCCGATTCTAGTTTGGACGCCTTACGAAATATACCTACACAAGAGGATAACGTATTAAATGTCGTGGACAACAAGTTACCAGCCTTGCGTGCCTCAGCTTTTCATACAAGCGGTGAAGATTTTAAAAGCGGTCCGACCATTTCGGATTCTTCGTTGGCATCGGAAGTTGCTTCTATGACAAGTTAAGAGTGTTGCCAAATATCCTGAGGGATCTTTATCCCTGTCCAGTTGTTTGTTCAGACATGGGACAGCTTTGGTACGAAAGAGGACGACGTTATGTTCCCCAAAATCCGTGCGTAACAAGAGGGTTAGGTTAAATCCGGTGTGTATTATGAAGAAAGTTTTGGATTGCAAGTATCAAATAAAGTACTTTGCACATTATAATTTTAATATTAAAATTCATTTTCTATCTAGCAACTAATAAATCTAGGTGTCAAAGTGGCGAACCTTGGACAAGATGCAGTTGTAGCCCTAGCTCATCACCAGACGAACAAGAACCTCCAACACCTTGAACAACTACTGAAATCAGCTTGTCAGAGCGGGAACAACCTTCCAGAACGGATTCCCAATTCAGTTTGGATAAGTCACCTTCCAATTTCTCTATGAAATATATTTTGCAATCTGACAGGTTTAAAATTCCACACCGTTTATGCCAAATCCCTGGAACTCCGCCATTTAGTTACCGGACTATCCAGTTTCACCAATTTCGAGCATAACTTGTACAGTTTTCCCGGCTTCACGAAAAACCTGCAAACCTGTTACAAAGACAACCTGTCGAGCAAATGTATTTGCAGAATATTAGAAAGCAAATTCCAAATACATCCTTACCTTTCCATACCCCAAGGAACTTGGATATGTCAGTTTGAAATACCGCAGAGTGGGAGTGCTAACATACAAATACAGGTGCGCTCGCTTACCTTGTTTGAATGGTCTAGGTCGAGACGAGTTCCTTTAAATTTTTATCTAAAAGATGGTGAATCCTGAAATGTTCTGTTGTTATTGGTCAAGCAGAGATGTTAGAATTTATTAAGATTCTGAATAAAAATGGAGTTTATTCTGTCTTCATTTAGCCACCACAAGATTGTGAGCTCACATCTGGATTTATCAAAAGCATAGAATTGCGTAACGCAATGTCGCATTCGAAATTTAAATAGGATTGTTATAAGGTAATAAACTTCATTTCCACGTCTAGAAGCTTTCTTGAAATTATACATGTGAATTGTTTTCTAATTTTGCAAGATGATTTTCTTGTTGTAGTTGATGAATTTCATTATTGGGGGATAAAGCACCAGGAGCCGTATGATAATAACTGGCTTTGTTGCAGGTTTAGGTGGTAAAGCATGCGGCATAGGACTAACCAAGCCATTCAGAGGCACGAATTTTCTAACTTCTTTTTCTAATACACTCAAATCGTTACAAAAACTTTCCATCAGAATTTCATTTAACTTCAGTTTTGCATTTTAAGCTTTCAAGCCCTAGCAAAGGAAGATTCGGTTGCTTTTGATGTCATTTATACTACCATACGCATGATTAAATTTGTGTACAAATGTGTTGAAACGTTGCGATTGAAATGTTTGCGCATTTTCCCGGAATTCAAATTTCATTGTAATGGTTCAATCAAGGATAACGCCCGCGAGGTTCCTTAAGTTAACACATCATGATAATAAGTATGTTCCAAGTAGCTACAGTAGTTTGGAGATTTACCCCTGAGGAACGTTTTACTTAAATACTACGGTGTGAAATACTTTCCGTAAAAAGACGTTTTGCAATTGTAGCACCAGTGCCACAGATTATTTAGTTGGTGAGGTCCAGGGGCTCAAACTATATACGTATAAATTCATAATCTTAAGCAAAACGTTCAAGGAAGCATATGGCATTTAAAAATATCTACCGATAGTCACAGTGGTATACGCTCAGAGCAAAAAAACGCTTCGAACATGCTGTTTGCCAGACGGCCGAAATGCTGAATTCTGGGTAACTATTTTAATACAGTGTTTTCGTCTGAAAATAGTATGCATCACTATATGTCCCGGTTAAAATGTTAAGATAGAGGAATTGGAAGCAATAAAAATGAATATACAAATCAAGAGTGAAGAAGAAAAGCACCAAAGAAAACAGCTGAAAAAGAAAGAGGCCGACAGTGCAAATTAAACTTAAACCGCCTGGAAGCGGAAGTTACGTTATTGCAAAGCAACCAGCGTGGGTTACTGGAACAGATATGTTGGGAAGGAAAAGTGGAGTAAGTGTAATATACAATGGACTGACCAAATATTGTTCGAATGGTCAACATTCAAGAATTTGGTATTTGTCTGGCGTACAAACTCCATAAATAGTGTAGCATTGCTAATAGATATGATAAATCCGTCTACAGGACTAAATCTTCGCATCAATTATCAGAATTATTTCAACACTTCCGTCAGCTGGTACGAAAAACAAAACCAACGGAGAGCAAAAAGATTGTTGGATTCGTTGTTGGGTCGTAGGATGGAATCCTGAAGTGTCATACGCACAAACCATGGTGGTCTTCAGTGTCTTGTCACAGTCTCCGGCATCTGAATTTCTCGAAGTATAAATGCACTTATTTGAAGGACGTCAGATTTAATCTGGGATCTCTGTTCTTTAACACTTATTTGCCAGTTTTTAAAGAACTAATACCATTTTATCATTCGACGTGTTTCCTTTACAAGTAGCATTCATGTCAGGAATGGGGGTGGTAACTTATCGTCCCCACAACACTCAGGTAAGTATTCAATCATGTCATAAGAGACCAAATATCCTCCAATAGGCACTATCGGCAACAAAAACTTGTTTTTGACAAAGGACAAGTAAATATTTCCCTCATTCGTTTATATCATAGGTATTAGCATTAAAGGTATGTATGACGTTTCAATGTACATTTTTTGGAAGTGAGTATACTACGCTTTTGGGTAATTGTCGTGCTCACAATGCTCAACAAAGAAACATGTATAAAAATAGTCGAAAATTATTGTTTCTACAAATAAGTGCTACCATTTGTTAAGAGTAAATAATTCAATAATCAACTATCACGATGGGACTAACCAACATTTTGAATCTAATTGGATCACATCTGCTAGGGTGATGCTTGATTTATTTTACACCAGGGATGGAGAATTTAACACAAGTATATTATAAGTAAAATCGAATACTACAAGTAATTCCAAATGTAGTCTTCATCATTCTTTTCAAAACTAAAATAAACGCTTCGTAATTGCTATTTAATTGTCAAAATAGTTCAGAATTCTGAAATGAACAGGCTTCAAATTTAAAAATTCAACAGCCGGACGACAAGATAAATAAATTATATTCAAACATTTTGGATTGACATCCACAGTTTAACACCTAAGTCCCACCCAATTTGACCTCATTCAAGGGTAAGACGTCAAGGAAGATAAATGTGGGTTTGGTTCACCCATCAGGTTGACGCTAGACCTTTCGATCTTCAGCTCCAGCAGTACTCATGCGGCAAGGAGGAGGCTGTGGTTGTCAAAACTGGAGCCCGGGTAATCAATACCTGCAGAAATCTGGGTGGCCCGAGCCCGATACCTTAACTCGATGAAAGCATCCAGCTAGCCCGAGAACCTTGGCAAAATATCCTCCGGTGCTTTTACCTAAACCAGTCACGCTAATTTGTTTTCACGAAATTCAACAGATTTACAGGCATAATCATAATATTTTTGAGTTTTGTTTGTTTTGTATTTTTTGTATTTTCTGTTTTATTGTTATGATAATTCATGTTGTATATAACTGTTTACATACAAGTTTTGTATGGAAAATTTGACAACATTCACAAATTAAGCGAAATGTTTTTAAAAATAGCACAATAGTTAAGAACTTTATTACTCACAGAAATGTGTTATTTCGCGGGATCGACGCGGCGTTCTGTAAAACGATCTCGATAAAGAGCTTCCCAAATCGCTTCTGAAAATCCTCGAACTTTATTTGCATGGTTTTCTTCTTTCCTTGGGTTTCTCTCGCGAACGTCTTACCGCTTAGAAACCCTGTAGCTTAATTATTCGCTTTCTATGCTTTGTTTCTTTCCTTTATTTTTCAATCCCTTTGTTTCATATATTCTGCTTCTGTTTGCGCACTGTAGCTAGTTGTTGGTACTTATTCATAATTTTTGAACTTGTTTAAAATATTTCAAGAAACGTTTTTCGATCTTTTAAACTGTAGTCTAAACCAAAGCTCAATGAAAAGGCTTTTATTTTCAAGCTTTGCAACGAATCATAATAGGTCTTCAAAAAAAATTGAGAATGCTAAAAGGAAACAAAAATATCATTCAACTCACCTTTAATTTTTAAATGGGTTTATACTAAGCGTTCGTTACTAAATCCCTTCAAAAATCTTATCTAAAATTATACAGACTACACCGTTTATTTCAAATTGGAGTTTTGTACACACATTAAAAATAAATTAGCTACGATCTTACGACCAATGATTTTTTTAATCCGTAGATTAATGCATACTCTCGATAATTGATGCCATTCCTTAAATCTTGAACACGCTGTGGGTACATTTCAGTTATCAATTGTCAGCCCGATCAACGCAGAGCCAGCTTTGGTTAATACAGTTATTTAAAGAATCATAATATAGCATGGTAAAAGTACTGGGCCCCACATGATTAAATAAACTTTTGTAATAAACCCGACGAGGGAGAAATTGATATCTAATTTAAAACTCCAAAATAGGTCAATGCCCACGTCTACTGATCAAATACACTTTAATTTTAAACGATTACACTGTCACATGGGTACCGACATGCCCCATGAAGTAGAGCTACTTGTGGGAACGAAAAGTTTGATCCCATTCCCGAACCCGATCCCGAAAATCGGGTCATCAATATTTTCGGACTCAAACCCAAACCCGTTCCCGAAATACTGGGATCAGGTGCACAAAAACCCAGATATTAAATATGCTTCAATCGTTGATCTAAAACCCGATCCCGATCCCGAACCCGAAATCAGATAAAATTTGCTCCCAATCCCGATCCCGAAACCCTTGAACCCGGACTCGTTCCCGGGACCAGTGCAGTTAGTGTAAATCAATTTTTTTCTTCGCATTTTTATTGATTTAGCAATACTTATGCATGCGTACCATGCAACAATAGATTTAGGCACTATTAAAAATGGTCATCAAACTAAACGTCTGGTCTGCGTTGCCGAAAAAGCTGCAGGAAGACTGCTTAAACGATTCCCGCTATGAGTTTTGCAATGACTTTCATCTTGCAAGTTAGAGTAGGCGGTAATCACTACTATGCGATCCCAACTGACAATATGCGAAACGGCTCAAGTCGCTTATGTCAAATTATTATCTCAACACTTTAACGAGGGAAGCAAATCCCGCTGAGGGTATTTTTCTCCGTTAGATGGATGCGTAGTTCCCGGGAACGTGAAGCGTGTAACGGGTGTGGGAACGAAGATGTTCCCGGTTCCCGACGGGAACACAAATACCTTCATCTAGCTTGAACCCGTTCCCAAACCCGGTCCCGATCTCGAAATCCCGGGTCTGCTGAGCATGTTCCTGAACCTGGTCCCAAAGTATTTGGGAACATTAATTAGACACCCGAACTCGAACCCGATCCCGAACCCAATTCCCGGGTGTATCCCGATCCCAAAAGTAGCTCTACCATGAAGTGCCCACATTGATTTAAATGGTATGGTAATATTCGAGTCACTAATTGTTCTGTCCGTGAACAACGCGATTCCAAAATGTCATATTAATATAGTACAATTTCAAATGATAACTCAAACAGTAATAATTCAACAGGGAAGTAACATTGGTTTAAATGCAATGGTACGACCAGTCTGCAATTATGTATGTCTGCGTGACGTACTGTACTGTCCCGTCATATTCCACGGAAATCCAATGTAAGTTGAGGCGCATTTGACTACGAAAAAACTTGGTAAAAATAATTTAGTGTACCACATCTACAATTTTGCAATAAATCTTTCAACCAGGATGAGTAAATTCGTTTGAGATTTCAGGAAAATTGAGGGCAGTGACAATGATAATATTAAACTGCAATACGATTTCGGTTAATAATTCTTTTGACTGACGTAATTCAAGATAGATCATTACTTGTGATAACTGGTTTAATAATTTGCATATTGGTGCAAATTTGTTTCTTTTTAGCAATGACGATTCACCAAAAATATATCAGACCCTAGCAGATTTGCCTTATCACGATGGAAACGAAATTAGTCAGCAGGAGATAATTATTGCACTTATCGTAGAATCTCACTTAGAAGAGGATTTGGTTTAAACGTAATTGGTAACAACTATTGTTAATTTAGTTATGATAATCATATTACCTTTTCTTATTGTTATTGTTATCATGATTGAGTGCTCCCCCTTTGGAAACATTTTCGCACGAACCTAGTATTAATAATTAAGAAGTAGATACTTACAGTGGAATAACTTATGAGTAATTTGACCAAATTGCAATTGCATGACTAAATTAATGTGTAGGGTGTTTTACGGCAAAAATGTTGTTATTGTATTGTTATTAAGAATGTATGTTTATGTACCTTTTGGAGAGGAGTTCGCGAGAAGCAGCGTTTAACTTTAAGATTACGAAGTAATGCACAGAGGAGAGCTCTGCTTGTCTGCGGAGCGCCTCGCCTCTGCTACTCACACAGCCGTTGTTCCAGTACACTGGTGTACATATTGAAGATCTAATTTAATATTACACTGTGAATTGATTGGTAGATGTATGAATTGTAATGTAATGTAGGTGTAATGCTATGAAAACGTGATTGAGGAATAGGAGGAAGAGGAGATTTTCTGGTGTGAGGGAAGAACGACGTGTGTGACTGTAATAAAGAATCAGTTTCCAGTTTCTCTACATTTTACCTACAAAAACCCTTTTATTTTCCCTTACACTGGGTAGCAAAGGCTACCACTCATAAAAGGGTAGTTGAGTTTGGGTGAGATTATTGAATAAATACTAGCACTAATAGCGATGCTGGTCCATCGAAAACAGACGTCTCACCCCGGGGTGAGACTTGAGTGATACGAGCTTTTATTTTACAGCAATCTGAGGATGTAACACCCCATGTTTCGTGTAAACCATTATTGTTTGCAGGGGACACGCAATTTCTCTCAGCGAAATCCGCCTGCATATTCTCAAAATGTATCCTCATCCAGTCGGCTTCCTGACCCAACACCTTCCCTTTAGTGTTTAACTCGTAAAAAACTAACTCTAATTGTAAGTATGTATAATATATATATCAACAAATACTGACGGCCAGAGCCTATACCCAACGTGGAAACATCCTGCGAAGCTTTCGCAAATGAAAAACCAAACCTTCACAAGCACGTCCAATATATCAATTCCTCCAATGCCTTGGTTCTGGCGTATCATGATCAAACTAGTGCCCCCTACAGCAGGAATCGTAAAAAGAAGTACACTAATCAAGAATTTTGTAGATCTGCGATTTCGACTCCGTATAGCTTATCCATCTCTTGCTTGTGTTCACTGGAATTAAGAAACCCCAGCTTATTTACCTCTTCAAATAACTTTTCGTTTTCCTTCCAAAATTTCATAGTTTTATTTGCCCTACAAAGACTATACTTTAAAAAAGATACAAACGAACACTGAATACCCTTCCAACGAATGAAAGAACTTCGGTGTCACTAATAAGACCGAATACTTTTTGAATTATTCCAGCATTCCAATGAATGTAGATCGGCATATGGAGCATGAGCATGGCTGCTAGTGTCAAGCAGTGGTAGAAATATTTGAATGAGAATATTTGTAGCTTCAAAGTTCCAGTGTCAATCATTAATGGTTCGTAACCCAAAACTCCTGCTACTCTTAAAGGGCCCTCTATTATTTTCAACAAATTAGACTCTGATAAAGTTTTGCTTTCCATTCTCTAATAATTTATTGTAATAATTCACCGAGCTTGACCTAGTTTTAACTTGGACAACAAAGCGCTTTCAAATTGTCACAATATTTCGTACTGAAAAATTCATTAATTTGACCGGAATCATCAGTACACATTTAAAGACTGTCATAATAAAACACCCGTTGGAGAAGAATGAATTAAATTATTGGTATGTACTAATAATGCATACATACGAAATTGACACACAAGATGAAGGTAAATATTTAATTGAACCTGAAGACTTACATTGAATTCCATTTTACAATAGATAACACTGCGTACCAAGAGGGCGTACAATATTGTTAGGTTAAGATGAATTAAGTATGTTTTTCCATACAATTATTTAAGGATCATTTTAAAGTACAATTTAGCCTGCGAGCTAAATCATTAAAAATTATTATTTGCTGACTGTATCCAGTCAGCGGCCTTGGTAACTTCCGTTACCCATTTATCATGTATGTATTAATTTTAGAATTTAGTGATCATTAGGACTAGTGTATCTAGTCCAGAAGATTTGTAAGAATATATTTTTAGTCTTGTTCTGGTCTTCGGATCAATCCAATCAATCATTTAATCTTTCTTTGATTTCCCTTTCAGTCTATTTTGATTTCATAAATAAATCAATTATATTTTAATCTTCTCATTATTCACAGATCAGCTTCTATGGTTTAATTTATTCGTTGGCTTATCGTTTTGATTCTCACAAATTATTAATAGTGTTTCTTATATTTATTCAATATTCATATATTTTGACATCTCCTCTTGTCTCATATTGATACACGCCAACATAAACCAAAATGGTGGCCCATGAAAACTTTATATCCCAATTCCAAACAAGACTCCCCGGGTGCGCGCTATTTTAAGTAATTGATTTGATAAAGCAGGCTTGATTAATTGTGCACATATTCCCCTTGCCTTTTGAGTTTGAATATAGAAATCCAGTTTGAAGAATAAAGCAGCTGCCAGGAAGACCCAATGAACGTAATATTGCTCACCTTCCTAATTTTGATGTGACCTAACTAGAGGCACCAGTGAAAACAGTTCCCCGTTGTGATAAAGGTAATTACAAGTATACTGGATAAAAATCCCCTACCTCAGGTTTTGCCAAAGACAACCCTGTGAGTCAGAGTGGATTACTGGATTAAAGGTACGTACAAAGATTAAATGCATTATTCCCCAATGACATATGTCAGATAAGAAGCCCAAAAAAGAGATTCCTTCAACCATACCCAAAACACAAGGTAGACAGACTCGTTCTAATTCCCAGCCCGAGCTAGATGCAAGTGCGTTAGATAAATTATTAAGGTTACGCGCAGATAAACGCAAACGAAAACCCTCCGATCCCACCTGTGAATCTGTATCAGAAAAGTTAAAGATAATTTTACCACCGATTCCTCCCCCTATAAGTAAACTTTCGCAACCTACTCCATTTGTACAAAAAAGCGCACTAGATTTTCATAGTCAAGTTTTGAACGGTAAAACATTCCTAAAGACTCCCGAGCCCGATCTTTTAGGTTTTTGGGATTTTGTAGATAATATCCCGATTACACCAGGCCCTCCACCCTTCCCATCCATTCCTCCTAAACCTTTGAAAACTAGAAATTTTAATCCCCTTTCTTTTAATTTAAAAATCAGATTTGTCAGTAAAAATTTACGCAAGATCATGACTACTACGGCTACAACCACCGTGGTTGTTAACACAGCTCCCATCCATTCTATTGTGCAATTTAAAAAGTTAAGTCAGTTTGACCCCACTTGTCATGATATCAATGATTTTGTACTTGACATTGAAAGAGTCCTCGCCCAATATTCTTGGGATTGGAAGACTCTTCAGGGTCATATGCCCAATTTATTGGTTCGTGACCCCTATACTTGGTATCAAGCAGAAATCGCCAAGCAACCCCCCACAATCACAGATATTGCATCATTTTTCAGAGTTTTTAAGGACCGTTATGCGAAAGACCGCACGGTTTACCTCAATCAATTAAAAACTCGCTCCCAAAAAGAAGGCGAAAGTTGTGCAAAATTTTTATATGATATTGATTATATTTGCACGCGTTACAACCCCAGTATGTCAAATGAAGACAAAGTTGCATGGGGCATTGAGGGACTACTCCCTCATATGAAAGCCCAAGCCGCTGGATATAGTTACACCAGCATGGCTGCATTAGTCCGTTTTTGCGAACAAAAAGAATTCGCTGCCGTCTCTGCCCCTGCTAATACGGCTGAGACAAAAATTCAGGCTCTTGAAGAAAAAATTGCAAAACTTGGCATTAGTGATGCTCCCAATTCTCAAGTAAGCTTTGCAAACAATCGTGGTAGAGGAGGTCGTGGCCGAGGCCGTGGCGCTCCATCTCATTCTAATAATCAGGCTCAACAAGCCAACGGAAATTTTCAACCCTCTCGTGGGGGTGGAAACTTCCATCCCAATAATAATTATAATAATACTTCTGGAAACCAACCCCAAAATCGTTCCATCCAATGTTATAATTGTGGACGTCAAGGTCACATGGCTCGCGAATGTCGATCGGGAAACGCTGCAAGGGGCTCTTACCATCAAGGTCAGGGCCCCCGGCACCAAAACTATTACCAGAATCCGAATCGATTTCAAAACAATCGACCCCCTCCCTTAATGCCTCAGAATTACAATCAGTCCAACAACCGCCGAGGCGGCTACAACAATCATCCCCGCTCGAACGTACAACGTCTCGAGATCTCCCTCACCCCTCCTCAACAACAACCCCCGGTACAGACCCAACAGCCTCCACAACAAGCTTATCCATTGATAACATTTCCTCAATAAATGTTTCCGACCCATCTCATTGCCCTTACGTCCTATGCTCATTTAATGATGTAATTTTAGACGCTCTTATTGACACTGGAGCTTCTCATAATTTAATTCATAGGCAAAGTGTTCCTCCTGATTCCATGCTCGTTCCTTGCCCTCCCCGTTATATTTTAACTGCAGATAAGAATCATTTATGTACACGATTTACCGTAATGTTACATTTTCATATTGACAATGTACCCTATTCAGCACAGGCTCAAGTTTTGGATCTTCTCACACCCTCATTCATATTAGGTTGCACTTTCCTTTCCCAGCATAAACTTACTGTCGACGTTTACCATCACTCCCTCTTCAACTCCACACACTCTCATTATATACGTAGAGACGCATTTACAGCCCCTTGTACTTCGCATTGTGGTTGTTCTGTACCTATAAAATCTCTCTTTACTCTCCAACTTCCTCCGCGTCGTCAATTCTATGTTCCAACTACACCCATTTTTACATCTCCATCACTTTGTTTTGTCGCTAACTCATCCATCTCCACACAGTATAATATTTTTCTTCCAGCTCTCGTCAATATGCCGCCCCGTCATGTACTTGTGTGTAACATGTCTAATAAAGTTCAGACCTTACCAGCAGGTACAACTTTAGGCACGTTAAATACATATGAGGCCGTTGCTCCATTAACTCTCCCTCCCGACATTCCTACAAATGTTTCTCCACTTACTCCAGCTCAACTTCAACACATACATATAAACTCTCAACTTACCCCTCCACAAAAATCTCAAATCATTACCCTTCTGAACAAATTTTCCTACTTATTCGCATGGTCTTTACATGATTTAAAAATCTGCACTTTTCCTCCAATGCGTATTCGTTTATATTCTTCCACCCCCGTTCAGGCTAAGCCTTACAGACTTAGTACAACTGAACGTGACTATCTCAAAACTGAACTTGAAAAATTAATTGACAATGGTATTTTTGTTCCCTGCGATAATTCAAACTATTCTACTCCCGTTTTTCTTGTCAAACAGAAGACAAAGTGGCGTTTAGTATGTGATTTCAAGAAATTAAATAAAATTACTGTTGATGAACTTTTCCCCCTCCCTCGAATTGATGACCTATTATTTCAATTACGTCATGCTGCTTATTTTTCCCCTTTGGATTTATTTAGTGGTTATTATCAAGCCGCTATTCACCCAGACGACCAACATTATATGGCAATCATTACAGAATTCGGTCTGTATATGTATCTCCGTGTTTGTTTTGGACTTAAAAATGCTCCCGCATATTTTCAACGCTTAGCTATGAAAACCTTGGGTAATCTTCGGTTTACCCATGCTGTTTCATACATTGATGATATCATTCCGTATAGCAAAGATTTTCCATCCCATTTAATTGCCCTCGATTTAGTTCTCACAGCCCTCTCATTAGCTAATTTACGCCTCAATCCAGCCACATGTAATTTTGCCATGCAAGAACATGCCCTTTTTGGATATTTTCTTTCCCAACAAGGTCTTTCCACAGAATCTGCCAAAGTTGCTGCGATCATGCAACAAAACCGGCCCTATAACATTGACTACCTCCGAAAATTTTTAGGAACTATAGGTTACTACCGACGTTTTATTTCTGGTTTTGCACAAAAAGCTGCCCCCTTACAACAATTATTAAAAAAACATTCTCTTTATCATTGGTCCACCGATTGTCAAAAATCTTTTGATGAATTAAAAAATGCTCTTTGTACCGCCCCTGTACTTCGTCATTATGATGAAACAAAGCCTTGTATCTTATATACGGATGCTAGCAATGCAGGGTTAGCAGGTATACTCCATCAGGTATTTGAAGATGGAGAACACCCCATTTTTTATGTATCACGCTCCCTCACCCCAGCTGAAAAGAACTGGAGTATAACTGAAAAAGAATGCTTAGCTGTTGTTTTTGCTGTCAAAAAGTTTCGTGAATTTCTTTATTTACACCCTTTTACTATTGTCTCTGATCATCATGCATTATGTTATTTAAAATGCCAAAGGGATCCATCTGCCAGTCTCACTCGTATGAGTATTATTTTACAGGAGTATCGTTATGTTATTAAATATAAAAAAGGCTCCCTCCACCGCAACGTGGATGGTGTCTCCCGATGCCCCTACGCTCTTGCAACTTCCACAGATACGGATGCGGATTTACATATCCCTGGGCTAGTTGCACTTGAATCATCCCCTTCAGTCCCTCTTATTGACCCCACTAATCTTCTTGCTGCCCAAAAACTTGACCCGACGATTTCTCGTATAATAATTAAAAAACGCTCCAAATTATTACAAAATGACGATGGAATTTATTTTATCCAATTCAACCCCCGAGCTCCCAAATTACTTCTTGTTCCAAAGGCTTTGATTCCAACCCTTTTACACAACGCACATAATCATCCCCTTTCTGGCCATTTAAATTTTAAACGAACTTTGGCCCGTATACGTCCTTACTATTGGTGGCGTGCAATGACAGCCGATACCTTTCGTCATTGTACTCAATGCGGTGATTGTCAAAGTCGCCAGCATTTAACAAAACTCCGTATGGATAGCCTCAAACCCATTACAGTCAAGACTCCAGGCAGTACATATGCCATGGATTTACTTGGCCCGTTCCGTGAAACCATACGAGGAAACATTTACATTTTTGTTCTTACAGATTTATTCACTAAATGGGTGCACTCAGCACTTTTACCGTGCCGAGAATCATCCCATATAGCCATGCAGCTTGAATCTTTTATTCTTGCATTCCCTGGAATGTCCACGCTCATTTCCGATGGAGCTGCGGAATTTAAGTCTTCAGCAGTTTCTTCCCTTCTCCAACGTTTTAATATTACCCATAATGTCAGCATGCCACATCATCCCCGTTCTCATGGTTCAGTTGAGAGACTCAACCAAACCATTGCAATTATGCTTAGCAAATTTGTATCTGATAATCAGCAAGATTGGGATATTTTTACTCCCTATGTCAATGCTGCTTATAATACCTCAGCCCATTCAGTAACTAAAATTTCTCCCTTCAAAGCATTTTTCGGCCGAGCTCCTCCAGCTCCTCTTCTTAATTCTATTCCCAATAATCTTATGTCCTTCCAGCAATTATCTCCCAGTAAAGTGCAAGCCTTGCATCATCGTATTTCCCAACTCATCAAAAGTGCTCAAGCCCAGGCCAAAGCACGTTTTGATTCCATGTATACTGCCCTCGACTTTAAAATCGGTTCTCACGTGAGATACTTCCTCCCCCAACGCAAAATAGGCTTATCTGACAAACTTCTTTGTCGATGGATAGGTCCCTATACTATAACTTATATAGACAAATTCAATAATGCTGACCTTGTATTAACATTTCCTTCCCACAAACTCCGTCCGGTAATAAAGTGTCACCTCTCTCAACTTAAGATTGTAAACATAGACTTGGGTGATGGTATTGTCCACCCTGAGTACATATATACGACCGATGATCAAGATGAATTTCAAGCTTGGCAGGATTATATGCATTCTTCACCCTCCGATTCCCTCTCTCAGTCGTCCGATAGTCAGTCAACCAAAACTTCTTCTTCCAGTGCTTCTCCTAAAGTTGTTAAACCCCGTTCAAAAGTTCACCCTGTGTCTCATCCCCATCCACGTCGTTCTGCTCGCATACAAGCTCAAGTACCACGTACTTAACTACACAAATTTTTTTTTTCCCTCTCTCATCCACCACTCATTGTGTCTTCGGAGTTTTTCTTTGCAATTTATTTCAGTTATTTCCCAGTGCTGTTCCATTTTTCTACATAAACCCCCGTTTTTGTGCTTCATTTCTTTACAAATTGCCTAATGCCTTCGGATCATGTCCAGCTTTCTTCCACCAACAAATCCACTCCTCCCGTCTTACCCGACGATTCCGGGAGTCCAAAAGTTCTCCTCGACTCTAGCAATTCGGACCTCAATTCTACTGGGCGAAAATCCCTGGATAGAGCTCATTCCAGTTCAACTTCCGGGACTTCCCCAGACACCGATATATTGCCCCGTGGCCGAAGCCACAGTCCGGATCTTCCCCTTTCAGTACACCAGCCTACAGGGTCAGATGATGACTCACTCGGATCCTCTTATTCCCATTTATCATCGGACTTTTCGTCATGTGGCGGCGGGGATACTCCTCCCCTCCACAATTCCCCCATTAATGGAACAACTTCGAGCAACATACTGCTCAGCAAGCTACTCTTATGCAGTACAATCCCGGAATCTACTACAGGAAATGAGGGATCCACCCCCTCTTCACCTGAGTGCAGTTCCCGTGATCCAAGTGGACGCGCAGATTGTCATCTCGACATTCCTGAGGGAGGATCTGATGTCAATGGACCTCCTGACCCGGCAGAGGAAACAGTCAAAGAAGCTATTCGGCAAGCCCAAGCATACGATTCTAGCGGTCAAATCTCCACCCCAGACGTCCGAGGAAATAGCCGTCGGACTCACCCCGTTCCACAATGCCCCCAATATACATCCATTGGCAAGTTTTCAACTAACCCTAACAAACACCGCGGAGCATTCAGACCCCAACAAAAGGTGCGAAATGCTCCTCAATCAACCCCAGAACGAATTCCCCGGTATCGTGATTACCCAATCTACGCCGACTGTACCCCCGTGCCTCAACACGTCGTCAACGCTCAGAACTCCTCCCGCAAGCCCCAGGGCCGTCCAAAATTCCAGACACAAGGACGACCGTTCATTACAAACCCCAACTTTCCTATCGCCCGAAACTCACCTTCATTCAGACCCCCTCCTGCAAATAACACCGTCACTACTACCATCCACACATCTCTACCCCCAGCTACTACTAAACGAGGCAGGTCAGTTCATAGGTTCTCGTTTACATACACAACATTCCTCGTCTGTGTGTTCTTCTTCCTCTGCTCCACCGGATTTGAGGCTGCTCCAATCCCCGGAGGTTGGGGAAGCCTTCCCAACCTCGCTCAACTGATGGGATCCAACAAGAAAACTACCCCCTTGAAGCACGCATCATCGGCCAGCTCCCGTCTTGCCTTACAACCTCTTCACAACTCCATCAGTATCCAAACACTTCCGGACACCAAATTGTACGATAAGCATGATAATTTTCATTTTGATAAAAATTCCAAGAATAATGTAGCTAAGAAAAATTCTGGTGTAAAAATGTTAGCTGCCGGAACTGGACTTATGGTTGCTGCTCCTGTAGTGACCAAAGTCTTAGACTATATTCCCTCCCCATCCAACTCCTTCCCGGAATCTCCTTCCACTACTAATTCAAATTTGACCATTCGCCATGAGTATGTCATGGCAACAGTCCCTCCACCCCTACTTGGTACGACACCTTCCTATTTTACCAACGTTGATGACGGAATTTCCTCTTAAATTCCCTCAACAATGTTACCAACAGTTCTCAAACAGGTACAATTACCTGTCACCACTTCTCCTCCATCCCCTCCCCCTTTGGAGTTCGAAGTAAATTCTGGCCCTTGGACATTTCTTTTCCGTATTTTTTCAGTCCTCGGTTTTCTTATGACATTTTTAATTGGAATAGGCCTCTTCTGCTACGGCGGATGCCGAATTTTCTTTGCCCGCCGTATCACAAGAAGGCGAGAACATGCTCTCCCAGCGTTCTTTACCAGCGATCCGTCCACTGGAACGCAAGTTATGCTTCCTTTAAACCCCTCTTGTCAGGTTACTACCCTCTCCAAAGCGGTAGATCATCTTTCCCAATAAAGTAAAAATTTTTTTTGTTGGTATTTTATTTCATTTTTGTTTGTTTCTATTCAAGTTAATTCTAGTTTGTTAGTCACAATTTGTGCATTCTGCTAACACTTGATACTTTGACCTTTTATTTTACTAACTCATTTTTAGTTTGTTACACTTCATTACATTGTTTTCACTATTTACATATTATGTTTTCTTTTGTTATGTACTTCGTCAAAATTTGAGGCCAAATTTTCTGTTTACGGCCCGGGATGTTAGGTTAAGATGAATTAAGTATGTTTTTCCATACAATTATTTAAGGATCATTTTAAAGTACAATTTAGCCTGCGAGCTAAATCATTAAAAATTATTATTTGCTGACTGTATCCAGTCAGCGGCCTTGGTAACTTCCGTTACCCATTTATCATGTATGTATTAATTTTAGAATTTAGTGATCATTAGGACTAGTGTATCTAGTCCAGAAGATTTGTAAGAATATATTTTTAGTCTTGTTCTGGTCTTCGGATCAATCCAATCAATCATTTAATCTTTCTTTGATTTCCCTTTCAGTCTATTTTGATTTCATAAATAAATCAATTATATTTTAATCTTCTCATTATTCACAGATCAGCTTCTATGGTTTAATTTATTCGTTGGCTTATCGTTTTGATTCTCACAAATTATTAATAGTGTTTCATATTTATTCAATATTCATATATTTTGACATCTCCTCTTGTCTCATATTGATACACGCCAACATAAACCAAAAATATGACTATCTGCCTTGATCATGACAAAACATATTTCTTCGGGGTCTACGTCCACACAAGGAACTGTTACATATGTGGCCAACTACCGCTTCAATCTCCATACCTTACCAGGAATCTTACTGCTAATCTAAAAAATACAAACTGCCACATGGCCCAAACATATTTCTCTTAACCTCGAAGCAACGATGGATACAATGCTTTGGAGCCAATGCCCGACGTTTGAAATGGAGGACTTTTATGCTGTCTACAGATAAAAGCATCTAACAATTTAGTTTTTGGAAATTTTGGTGTCCCCGCAATCCCACGTGAAGACAAAATTAAGGACATCAAGATCTTAGAAATAAATTGCTGTATTTACGAATGTATTTAGAAACAGCTCTCGACACCAGGCATAACAACTGGTCAGATGGAAACAGACACTTTAGTCACGCTTAACGGAAGTTTTCTAAAATTTGCTTTGACGAGGGATGTACAGATATAGTACTCTCTGGAAGAGATCAAGTTACACACAAGTTTTCTCTACGAAGGAAAAAAATATTTGAGCACATTTCTGTTTACCCCTACGTTAATTTTTGGTCTTATCTGTATAATAGCATACAAGTAAGAATCAGTGATGTTCGGCCCTGGTGCGAGTGTGTAGGGGCACCAGCGCTACGAGTAGAACCATCAGATAGTCAGGCCCAATTCATGATGCAAAAAGCCTACCCCTATCCATATAATCCTGAAAATTCTCCAATTGAAAGGAGAAAACTGATTAACGGATTTCCAGACTTCACCCGCACATTTTAATAGTATAGAATCGTCTTACAACATGCAAGGCCCTAATGCAAGTGTCTACTTCATTGGATATCATTTGGCTGAATATGTACATACACAATTTTTGAAGGTAAATAAAACAATATTGCCATTGGTATGTGCAGAAAATGTACTAAGTAAATGCTTTTATAACGTGGTCGATTTTATTGTTAACGAAAGTTCATGATCTGTAATGTATTTGGTAACGTATCATACACCTACACATAGGTTTAGTCATCTAAGGATGTTTTTAGACGGTAAAATTAGATGTCTCTCTAGTTAAGCCAGATGGATCCGATCGGATTTCTGGTGTAGTAAAATTGACAGCGACGGTCCAAGAGCCAGGTTGAGCTTGAATAGTGAACAAGTTGCGGAGGTCCTCTCGTTCAACTCCTCCTCGCGACCATTTAACTTCCAAAGTCTCCCCAGCGACAGCATTTCTTTCTGGTCTCAAAGCTCCGAGCTTCAAAGTATTCAAAGTGACATCCTTGGTTCCATCAGGATTGGCTACTGAAGAAACGTTGACAGAATCAATAATAGAAATGCGTTGCAAAAATTGCATCCACATTCCCTCTTGGCAGACGGGACAGAAGCTTTGATGGGTCATGTTTCTCATCAAACAACCAGCGTTGGTGGGTCTGAAAGTTTTTCGGCCGTAGATATCAAAAGTGGGGTAAGCTGAGACGTAGTCATTATCCATGTGGAATTCATCCTCAGTTCCGAACTCATGCAAATTGACGCTGCAAATCATTCTTGGGATTTGAGGGTGTGTGGATTGAGTTTTGGAGCGAACGGTGAAGGTGTGACTTCCGGAGGATAATCCTTCACTGCCATACCAGTCATAAAACTCACGATCATCGAAGCCACGTGATTGCCAAGGAAGCGCCTAAAGCGGAAAAATTAAAATCATGAGGAATTGAACTTTTAGGAATGAAATATCTCCTTAAGAGAACCTTTTAGCATTTAATTCTGAATTAAGTAATTACCACTCCGTCAAGGACGAATTCAAGAGAGTCGGCTTCTCCAGCAGCGCTCACAGACACAATCAAATACCAGCGTTTGAATTTACCATCGGATGTGAATCTGAAAGTCTGTGCACCATTGGCCAGATCTGCCCATGGGTATTCAGCCAATCGGTAGACAGCGAGCTCCTCCTTTTGCTCACCAGAGAGCCAAGCTTTCCATCCCAAACCAGCAACAGTGCGAGCTGCATTGACACCAGAGTAGACTTGACCGTTATCGTATTCCTCTCCAACATCAACAAAGTTGTGACCCATCTCGTGACGAAGGACCACAGTGCCGGTTCGGTTTGAGCGAGTGGAGATAACAAATTCTCCTCCGAGACCTCCGTAGAAATCATCGTTACCAATGATGGATGGGTAGTCACAACCACTAGTTCCTGTCAGGCGGCAAACCTCTCGCGCATGAGCAGAGTTACCAGGGAAGATTCCACGAAGAGTGTTACCCTCACGGTATAACCTGAATGGAGTGTTCTTTGCCCGACTGTTGTAACCAATACCGGAATCTACGCTAGCTTCGTAGATGGCCCAGCTAATAATAAAGGTCAGAATTAGAAAATTGGTTTATAAGATACAATAAATTAAACACTACAAAAATGTAAACATTATACAAACGCTTTAGTGTACAGGTGTGAATGTATATAACGAGATTGTACTAAACAGTGACTCTTGCCAAAGAAGCATTCTACAAGTAACCAAATTTGAAACTGTGTATTTGATGTCTCTTTTCTGAAGAAAATTAAACATTTTGGTAGATGCTTTCAAATTTTCTTTGTAACTGAAGAAGAAATCTCTTACAATTCTAATAATTGCAATGAAATTAAAAACAAAAACATTGGAAATAAAAGTCGATTGCAAGGAATGTAATCAGAATTACTTACATGTTAAAAACAGGGAGGTAGCTTCGGAAGGTGGTTCCTTCGAACATGTCCTGGGTGAGTCGGGTCATGTCATCAAAGAATTCCTGACGTTCAGCCTCTTGGTAGCCATCACCCATAAACACTACGTCAATTCGATTCCTCTGATCACCTCCATCGATGATTTTGACAATCTCGGGAGCATGAACACCGGTAGTAACTTTGAGGTCTTTGACGTAATCTTTGGAATTGCAAAGGACATCAATGTGAGCTTGAGCTATGGACTCCTTGCGTGCAAAGATTTCAATAATCTTGGCGTTGTCGTAAATAGCAAGTTTGGAGTCGGCTGGGCCTTGAACTGCATTTTTCATGAAAATCTTCAGTTCATTCTCGTCATCGGTGGCGAAGCCACGGAATTTAGGGATGGCCTCGTCAACGAGGATGATGCAGGAATGGTCATCGTTGGGCTCCTGCCGGAGTTTCACGTAATGGACATCTCCATTGCTGAAATATTAAATATATTAAATTATTACCAGTTAAATTTAGTATTTCACATTTCTTCAACCTTCGCAATTTTTTTTAAAGGAATTTGTATTTCCATTACATTTGGGCCAGGACTTGGGCCAAAACAAAGACTGCTGCTACTGCCTTCATGATTGGGAGCTATCGATCCACACTTTGATCCCTCTATTTCACCTCTGTTCGCTGGACTAATTGCTTGGGATTTACTGGACACCTATAAGTACCCGTTGTCATTATCTCCTTCATTGTTTTCATTAATGATGCTGTGAGGGTGGAAAAACTGTGCCAAAACCATTTGATGCAGTTTCTTACTGTATACCCCTAATTAAAGTGAATATATTTGTACAGGGACGCGCACAAAATTTTGTAACAAAATTTTGTTGTGTCGTCGGGTGTTGTAATTGCAATTGCCATGTGTTACTTCTACTCTCTATTAACATCATCGCTCCTACAGCAATTAAATCTTGCAAATATAAGACTGATTTCAAAAGGAGTGTCCAGGGTTAGTAACCCTTGTATGATTTAAAAATTAAAAATTCAATAATAATTAAGAAATTGCATGCTGTCACTTTTGCATGATTACTGCTTCTACTCTAATTTCCAACCCTAGCTGTGATTTGAATTTTCAGTAAAAAAGATCCTACAAATTGCTATACTCTAAAATTCTAAATAAATATCCGGGACAAATGTCCTTATAAAAAGATAGCCGCAATACAACAGTGTATAAAATGTGTTCCAGAAAAATATTTCTGTGCTACCCTGTATATAAATTGGTACAATTGTCATGATTAGCTTTGCATTATTTTACCTTAGAATATTTACTCCCACTTTACTGTCAGATAATTACATACATACATACATTGTATGGATAAGTCTGGATAAGGCTGGAAAAAGTTTCCATCAATCATTTAATGTACCAGAAATCTGACAAGTACAGATACCCTGAAATGGACGAGTTTGACAGGTATTTATTTTTCGGTCCACCTGTGAGTGTACACGTCCAGTGCATTATTGATATTAATAATCAATCTCATGTGATGGCACTTACATGCGATTAAAGATCACAGTAGCAGCAGCTGCTTTGCACACGACCCGCTGGGGGATTTCCGAGACTCTGGTATTGTATGTTTACATGTATGTACATATGTATCGACACAGAGTGGGATTAGTCGATTAGCATTGTGATAAAATACATAAATAATAGTACATTTATACTGACAGTACTAGGACAGTTTTAGGGTCGCCTTTCTGGAACCTGATTCTAATGGTCTCATTTGACTTGTTCTA
Organism: Allacma fusca; assembly: GCA_947179485.1. Lineage (NCBI taxonomy): Eukaryota > Metazoa > Arthropoda > Collembola > Symphypleona > Sminthuridae > Allacma > Allacma fusca. The sequence goes on along the minus strand of OX359247.1, from coordinate 60,289,193 downwards.
TTAATGGACTACCAATGAAGCTACAATTAAGTTAATTACAACTATTGCTAACACCATGTATATCTGTATGAGTATGAGAGCATTTTATGTAAAGAGAAAAACATTAGTTGGACCCAGTGCTGTTCACCCCACACCAAGTGGTCCAGTATCCAGACCAAATGCTTTTTAGGACCTTGCAATAGCTGTGTACATTAGGGCATTTGAGAGTGTACATATGTACTACTTCACACATGGGTTGCTGTTCCCAAATGATCAAATTCCATTAAAGGATGAGTTGTTTCATTAAAATACTGAATGAGTTAATGAGCTTCAATAGTAACCTGCGATGTGGTTTAGTGCATTATTGATGCAATTAAAATGTGCCGTTGACCCATGCTGGAAGAGTTACCCTATTGATTTACCAAAACACGTTTTCTAGAGGGGTAAAAATATTAAGACATTTCCATTTAATAACACTCCTTGTAGTAATTGGAATTCGTAAAGTATGTTTAAAAATCTTTTTTTTCATTTTATTTTTTACATTCCCATTTACCACAACGTTAATTTTTTCCTGTAAAAAATAATTCTTTCTGATCCAAAATGTGTTTCTTTTTTGGATAATTCCATATATGTACATACATACAGCCTTAAGTATATCGTCGCTGAAGAGGAAATATGGCCTAAGGGCGTATTCTTTTGTACAACCCTTCGACTATTTTGCCTCTTCAGCGACGATACATATATTAAATCCTAAAATTTGACGTACGAGGTATGTATAATTTTTATTCACTAGCAAATTAAAGGAGAAACAAAACTAACGGGTGATAAAGTGATAGGAATCATGAGAGCATTATTTATCCTGAAAATACAAACTAACAAATCTACGTCTGGCTTTATTGTTGCAAGAGAAGTTTTGTTTTAGGGAGAGTCAACTGGAGACAGTAACGGCATATACGCAACTTTAGAAATGTTTAGCCCTCCATTAGATAATGCTTCCACAGCTCTTGTGTTTTATTCTATTTAATTCCGAACAAAACCTCGTGTTAATGCAGTCAGGGATAAATGGATAATTTACAATGACTTGTGCTAAAAAGGTGCTAAACTCAATGCATAAAGAGCTGGAATCATTTCAATCGTGACCTACATTTCTACCTCCGGGTTTCACTCACACCAGTCAAATGACCCATATCTTTTGAAGCAATTACTATTTATTCAAGAACATTTTCAGATAGAAAACTTTTAGTTCTTTCCTTTCTTTAAAATGTTGGTAGCATGGCTAAAATTTTAAAAGCAAGTCTGAATGTTTGTCTACTATGGTTGATTCTGGCGGATGAATATTGTGACTCCCTCTCGTTTGAGCGTGTGAAAGATAATAGTCCGCACAGGCGTGTCAAAAGGAGCGGTCTGATTGGTAAAAATTACAGTTCATTCTTATAATAATGACAGCCCTGAGATTCTCCCTTTCCGGCATCCCTGATTTAAAAATTTTAGTTAATTCAATAGAAAAAGCTCTCTTACAGTGAGTGCACTGTATTTTAAATTGTGAAGATAAATGCTCAGCAAGTAAAACAAATTATATATTTAATTGGAATGTTTGAAAACGAAATGTATTTACATGCAGACGCTGAGATTAAGTCAAATGATCAAATTGAAAAAATACCGATAGGAAAACCGGAAAACAATTTCTTTATTTACAAGAAGCGGGTAATGGTTTGCAATTTTGTAATTCCTTTGCTTGATTTGTTTTAATCCCACTATGTTTAGTTCAGCCCAATTTTAAACTCTAAATTCTATAAATTTAATTTGACAGTTAAATTGGAAGACTGCCCATGACGTTTGTGAAAAACTCGAGGGATATTTGGCCAGCTTCCACACAAAGGTTGGTGGGAATTCAAATTCAGTGCACTCTCTTTATAAGAGCACAGAGGACCAATGAAAGGGGGGAAATTTGTCTCTTACAAAAATAAAAATTAACATTGTGCTAAATTCGAATAAGTTTTTCAGTAATTACTTTTGCTCATTAGCGACTGTCCTCTTATAAGGGAGCTCTTATTGCTAGAGTGCACTGTACTTTACATGAATAGTTATAAGTATTCATAATGGGTAATACATTTTAAAATAAGATGTCGCTGCTTCTGGGTGGTTCAATTCAAATGCATTTAAAGGCTAACCATTAAACATAAAGGCAGAAGCAGAGGACGTTGTGAACGCCATCTTTGCAATGAGCAAGTTCAGCGAAGATTATGACTGGGGTAGGACACAAGAGGAGTTTGGTCTCGACAGACGTTACTGGATCGGTCTGAGTGACCTATTCGAGGAGGGCAAGTGGACTTGGGTTGGTCAGGGGAAATCCTTGGGGTATGGCACAATGTGGTATCCGGGTCAACCAGATCATGTCAATTTCGACGGGAGCATCAAAAGTGGTCGACACCAACACTGTGGCAGCTTGTGGAATCCCGCGTATTTTAAAGTAGGTCCTGATAAGAAACCCACGGAAAAACACACATTTGATGATCTGGAGTGTGATCGGGAGTTGTACTTCATTTGTCAGAGGGACGAGAAGTTGTTAGAAGCCCGGAAAAAGGCTTTGGAGGGATGATTCCTTTTTCTAATGCTGCAGTGTGTATTTATGGGAAATTAAGAGAATTTGCTGGATTTTTTTGTGCTCCTGATGCAAGAGTTAATGGACGTCAAGAGTTACCATTGTTTGTTAAGCTACCAATTTAGATTTGCTAATTTGACCATCTCACTATTGTGCACTCTCCCTGCAAGAGATCTTATTGTATGGGAATTTTTTACACAAAGCAATGCATATGTAATTACATACTACTATTTTATTTGCACAATGTATTCGAACCCCTTGTAAAAGTCAAATATTCTCATTTTACCAGAGTCCTGTTATAAGGAGAGTGCCTTGTATTTATACTGCAGTCTATTAGTTTTCAAGTTGCAAGGTTTAAAAATTCGTTTGAAATAAATCAAAACAAGCCTGCCATAAAATGTACTTGTTTTCACATAACTACATATACCACAGTTCCAGAGAAATTGCAAAACAGTTTTTGCAGTCGGTTGTGACGACTGAACTACAATTAAATGATTATTTTTATCAGTCAGAAATTGTGACTTTGTGTCGGGGCAGTCTCGTGCTCGTGAGCTGACACAGTACTGATTAAAGAGACTCAAGTAGTGTGGTTTCGGATTATTGTATTTAATTATAATCGTCGTACATAACTACACTATATCTAACATTTGTGCCCGCATTATGAGTAAAAACGGCTGAGTTCAAAATTCATCCAGTGTTTTGTTCACGCTAAATCTCATGTGTCCAATGGTCAATGGTGGGGTTGGGAAAAGTTAGAGATCTCCGGAGGATAAGTAAGAATTTTGGAAATTAAGATTCAGAAATTTTACATGCTATACTTTGTCTGGCATGATATTTGACCAAATAATGAACAAAAATTAAATCCCAAAATTTCTCAGAAATGTAAGAATTTTTTCCAGAAGAAGAAACTTTCCACTTAATTTTGACTAAAAATTTTGACTAGCAAAATTTTGACTTTAAATATTCTACGAGCTTTTTAATTTAGCTAACTGGTCTGTTAGCAATTGTGGGAATAGCAGGCAAAATAGAGAAAGTTTTGGAAAAATTCGAATGCAGGACAGGAGGGAAAATGAGGAGAATGTGGTTCTTATGAAGATCTTTCAAAATACCAAGGTTGGAGTCATTAGGAGAATAATTTGTTCACTTTATTTCATCAGTTGAAGTCAAATATTGAGGCTGAAAGTGCCAAAGATTGTGACGCAAGGTTGTGAACTGAATTTTATATAGAATCATAACAGTTTTGAGGAGTTTGTGCTGTTTGCATGGCGAGTCTTGGAGGAGGAAATAATCCTTCATTACTAAAAAAATCTATAATTTGTATAAAACCTCGAGAAACTAGTTGCAATAAATTTTGGCGCTCCTAGGAAAAGAAATTTTTAAAAGGGGGTTAATAATTTTATGAGAAATCAGAAAGCCAAAAACTTTTCCCAACCCTTCGTTTTGGTTTAAAAACACTTGTCATATTGGCTGGAATTAACGCTGGGGAACTCATGACTGTTCAATGACCTTGCACATGATAACTGCAGCTGTCAGTTTTCATGTGTTGAGGCACTGTAATTTTAAATGAAGTTTCGCTTCAAGCGCTCCCCGATTTTTACCTCTAAATTTTTAACTTGACGTACACACTTAATACAAAATAGCATCCAGTTTAAATTTATTGTTCCTAGAGTGCTTTTAGGCAACTTGTGTTTGTGTGCAACATTTTTGAGAAATGTCCAACGGTGTATGGAATCTAATTAGCCCCACTTCAAACAGTATGGCCCCATCATTCATAATGTTTGACGAGCCGAAGAGCACCTTCATCGGAAGAGGTGCTTTACTCAAAGAAACAAATCGAAGACTGCTCCTATGCTCTACTCAAAAAACTTACTTACAGCGGATGGTCGTGCTTACGGGAATGCCTGGCATTGGAAAAAGTGAGCTCGCTAGAAATTACGCTAAAACTTACATTAAATCGCATTTAAACATTGCTTGGATCGATGCATCGTCAGAGAACAAACTTAAGTCCAGTTTTGTGGCCTTAGGGCATAAACTCAATGTCTGTGAAAAAATTCTGGGCAAACCGGAAATTAATTTTGAAGACCTAAAATCTCTTGTTGTAAATACTTACCAGTATTTTTCTGACAACGTCCGATGTGGGCTGTTCATCTTCGACAATGCCATTCAGATGCGAAGTAGTAGCAGTTGCTTTGGAATTTTCGATTTCCTGCCAAAACAGCCCTTGGAACATTTACCCCTGATACTAGTCACTTCTCAAAATATTAAATGGGGGTCATTGAGAGACAAAATCCAGACAATTCGAGTCGAAGAATTTTCCCCGGATGAAAGTTTACACTTCCTTTCTAATTACTTCCCATTTTCGGAAGTGACTGTAAAAAAACTTCACCCTCAGTTATTGACATTGGCAAATCTTTTTAATGGTTACCCATTGGGCTTGGATATTGCCGCATCGACTATTGCCGATCGGGCTGGGAATTCTTTGGAAGAGATCGAAGTTGAAATTAAAAGATACATTCACAACTTCAATCAACCTAACTGTACTTGGATCAATTATTCCTTCCCGGACACTGATGCATCGAACAATGTTTCCAATCTTTGTAATGTTTGGACCCCAACATTGGAAATACTCCAGCAGAGCGATGCGGGCTCTGTGGCAATCGAATTGCTCAATATTGTGTCTTACCTTGAACCGGAGTCGATTATAGTGAGTCTATGTAGCGCCATCTGTGAAAACGAGAGACCAGTCCTTGTCCATGGCAAGTTGGAATTTGTGGACGCCAGTGAGGAAATCATGCAAGGTTTCAATCTCCTCCAGAAGTTCTCCTTGATTCAGATAAAAAAAGGTCCTAGTAACGAAGTATACATCAAAGTTCCCGGGATTTTGCAGAAATGCATGATGGCGAAGAATGCCAAGGACCGTGAAAATTCACATTTACTCAAAATTCTCAATTATTTTCAAACCAATCCCTTGGCTATCGTGCCTTTTTACGAACATGTTAAAAGCGTGCATGATGCTGCAAAGGACAGAAATTTCCCCGTTGGGACGCTCCATCACTCCCTTTTCTTTTCTATCAAATTGATGAACCGTGGGGGGAAATATCGGGATATTGGGTTCGAAATGCTGATGCAAGTGCAGCATTTTGTTAGCTCCAATCCGCAGCGCTTTGATGGGGGTCACATAGAAGGTCTGTCCTTGCTGGGATTGAAAGTGGCCCAGATATATGGGAAGCTCTCGTATTCATCCGATTTGGTCCATTTGGTTACTTCCACACTCGAGATTATGAGAGCTCATGAGGAGAATCCTTGGATTCAAGATGTGGGCATTAATTTCCTTGACCGATTTTTCTACCGACAATACAACAAAAGTTCCGGAATCGAAGTAATCCAATGAAAAATCTCATTGTCAGTAGACTATAGTCGTATACGAATCAAATGGAGTCTGTGCACTCAATGAAATTTCTAACTGGGCCTAAATTTGTTTATTTTCAGAAATCCGATAAAAATGCTAATTTGAACCATGATTCAAGTGGTAAGTTATAGCTATGGTACAGGCAAATTTGAATACAGTACACTTTTCCTGCAGCAATAACTGAGCTAGCAGCAAAATTTGGGGATTAAATGGGGAATACTCGTATAAGGGAAAAAATAACACTCAACAGAATAACAAAATCAAATCTCCACCACTGCATCGTCGGATTATCTTCTGCAAAAATATTGTCCTGTAAATTTTGTCTGCTTCGACTATATAGCAACAAACAAGATTTATTGGAGTATGCAATAAATAAGTTGTAGTAAAAATTCGTATGAGGGAACCATAAGGGCGTCAGAAAGTTTTGTATCCCAGTTATATACGAAATGCGCATGTCTATTTGAAAACGTAATTCTGCCATTTTACCCTCTAAATTCAATGAGATTTTAGGAACTTGTACACTAAATACAAAAAATAGCTAGTATGTGATAAATACTGACGCAGGTATTACTGCTTTTGTACTGCCACATAATATGGCAACAAATTTTAGAGTATTTACCCGAAAAAATTGAGGAAATGTATTTGTTTTTGAAGTTGCCGCCATGATGAATTCCTTCATGTCCCAAAAGGGGTTGGACTTTCTCAAAAGGCAATTGTCTCGCTGGATCGGAGTGAAGGACACTGAAAACTCTTTGTATTACCACAATCTCAGTCTAATTCGCTTCCTGTCCTTCGAAGGTGGTTTCACTCGAAGCTTCTTGAGCTGTGATGACTTCCTGAGGACATTTAAGGAAACTACTCGAAGAGCCAATGAGACTCAAGTAATAGGTTACACATGAGCTGTACTATGCAGAGTTTAACTCTGCATTACTTTAATACTCCACTTTAATAATTTTGACTACTTTTTATTGATTTAGCTCAAAAATTTGAAATACTGGACTTTCTTAACTTGGTTCGCTTTATTTGCACGGAATTCTCATCCCACCTTGTCAATTCGGGTTGTGGAAGCTGAAATGAATGTATGGTACTTGAGTATTCCCAAAGACAACATGGAGGCACTGACTGAGTGGAAGCTGGAGTACGATGACTACAGGTTTGAACTCAAAATGAACTAATTATCTGTGCCATTATGTATAACTCACCTGTACAACATTAATAATTCAAAGGATTCCCACTTAAATTCTTCAAATTGTTTTAGGAATGGGAAAAGTGACGCCGAAGTTCTGGATTCATTCTTGAGTTTGAATACGGACACTGCAGGGGTGGCCCATAAATGCGCCCTCAAGCTCAAAGAAATCACTGACCTAAGCTTCCATATGAAGGATAAAAGTAAAGATTTTAATACTTCCATACATAAGCCGATCTAGACCATCCCCGTTCTGGAGATCAAAATAGTAGTTTTAAAATAGCAACAACTTGTAAATATTCTTATTTTTTGCATAACGTATCAATTTTAGAGCAGAGTAAGTAATTTTTAATTACGTGTCAGTCCTTCCCATTTAACTCGGAAAACGTTCATTCTACAGTAGAGCCTTTCACAATAAAAGTGGTAAAATTTTCACACAAGGAAATGTCAAAGCATAAGTTAATTTCATTTATTAAGATATTGTACATACTCGGACATTTTCTTTTGAAAAGGAACTGCACCTGCAGTTTTACAGTACAATGTTTTTCATTATCCGACAATAGATAGATAATTAAGTCTTATTAAAACAAACCAGACCTTCCTTTATTACAGATTCGCAGGCAAAGTGTACAGGAACCTAACGCATTACATACAACAAGTATCATCCCAATGCTGTACAAATTTGCTCTTTTCTACAGAATGCGGATTGTGTTGTCATTTAACACACATCCCCACAAATATATGTATTACAATTTGTATGCTTTCTACATATGTATCTCAAAATCTACATAATTTGTTCAATTTTAGTCTTTTTTACCTTTTAAATTTATTTTGAGATGAAAAGAAACCCTTGTACAACAATGATGACATTGTGTCAAATTCGTAAGCAAGTATTCCCTTTTTCTGACCTCGATTAAGTTAACAATTCATGGAAAATGATTGTACCTACTTTTCCAATTACGTTACAAGTGCAATTATGAGAAACGATATTGTATTTATTTGTAGGAAACTTTTAAACAGAGATTTTTTTTACGGATGAATTTTCAAGCTGCATGGCAGGGATGATTAAGAACTGTGGTTTGGAACTGATTTTTTGCGATTTTTTATTTTAAGGAATGGCACTTTAATCTTCAATCGAAAGGGTTGGGGTGGGAAAATCTTAAAAACGTAAAATAATTTTAGTACAACAGTTGGCAGAATTCTATCTAGCGGTAGCTGGGAAAATTACATAGATTCTTCTGTGCACATTTAAAAAAAAACAGAAATTTGTAGTAAATTACAAGAAATTAACATTCAAAATGTACATACACCAGATTTCCTTCAAATATCAAACTGGTCCTCATCTCCTCTCTTCCCACTCCTCCCACTCTCCTCACCCGTTGAAGCCAGAGGGTTGGAGAAACTCATCCGACTTGGCTCACTCCAAGCTCGAGCAGTCCATTGAGTGAATCCTCCTCGTTTAACGAACCATGCCACCAGAGCTATAATGACCAGACCCTGGATCACTAGCATAATCCAAATGCCCACGGTACTGCTACTTTTACTACTGCCCCGACCCTCATCGGGACCTTGTACAACCTGGACCTGCCCACTCTCCACGTCTGTCTGAAGCTCGACGATTCGCTCCGCCCTTCCCTTCTGACCCCCGACCTCCGCCTTAGAAAAGAATTTCGGCTCCATCATGCTCTTCTCAAACACCCCCGTAAAGCTTTGATTACTCTCTGCGGCCAAGAAGCCCTCATTAAAAAATTGTATCGGCATGATCAGCTGAATGCTCAAACTCTCCCCGCAAGGTTGCTCGGGCAAGTACACCTGTGACCTGAAATTCAAGGAGCAGTCACAAGGCAGCACTACCTCGAGCGATCCTAACTCATCTGGGTTGACTAGTTGGTCCCGTTTCCCCTCGCATTTAATTACCAACTCTAAATTAGAGTTCCCGGTCACCGTGAAAGTGTCGGAGCGAACTTGACGGAATATGGGGAGCCGGGGGTAGAAGCCATCAATAACCTTCTCACATCGGAAGTTGCAGTATTGCTTAATATCGACGCTGGAGCCCGCGAAGTACGCGGAAGCACAGAGGTTCGGGATCGGTATCCTGGCTGGGTTCTCAATTTGACATAATTCTCCGGATCTACAATTGGACGTTTCCAAATAGCCTGAGACAGAGTCATGAATGAAGATCCCTTCCGCATCGAAGATCTGACAAATTGAGTACGTTTCTCCGTCATCGTTGAGCAAAAACGGGATGGGCTGGAGCTGGACTAATTTGAATTGAGAGGTACGTTTCTTGATGGGAACCAAAACACGGACTACGAAATTTGAATCTTCGGAAAAGGTGCAGTCCGTCAATGGGGATATTAAGTAGGTCCCTGTCTCATTGGCTGGGATTGATAAGGTGAACTTCTGCTTGGACGCTTCTTCCTCAATGGTTCTCAATGCTGAGGTCAGGTTTCCCGGTTTGATTAAAGTTGTGGGTATTTGTTGTATGGAGCAAGATCTCGCAGCATTTTCCCAACGATTGTGTTCCACCCAATAGTTGAACATCATAAGACCCTGAGAGGTGGTTATGTGGTTCACATAATATGCCGGACCGACTCTGTCCGTAGTTCCTCCTGAACTGGCCCTATTGGAGAATTCTTGCTCGAAACGACTCAGCATCCTTTTGTAAATGTCTTTAATATTATAGACATAATCCATTATTTGTGGCTGAATAACTTGGCCTTGAACTGGGCAAGTGGTCCAGGATTGGAGGTAGACATCGAGGGAAGACTTGGAGGTTAGGAGGGAATTGAAATGCCGTTGAATTTTATTACATTTGTCGGTTATGGTATGGATGAGGGCTGGAACTTGTTGGGCAAATTGTCGAGTGTTCTGATTTACTATTTCCCGCTGGAGTCTCTCAATGAATTTTTCCAAGTAGAAGAAGACGGGGCAGGTGTAGCTCGGGGAGAATTCATCTGTTTGACAGACAGTCCGCCAGTCACGGAGGGTAATGTCCAGGAGGTTCCACGTCGGATACTTGTACTCGTGAATGAGGGGGATGAAAGTGTCATAGAAGATGGGGGAAGTCAATTCCTTGGGGTAGAAGCCTGAACTGACCTTCGAGGGATAAGACCCCCCAGATGTCAGGTGCAGGAGGAGGTTAATTATTCCCAGGATTGGTAGTAGCCCTGTAATTCCAAAAAAATATTAAATTAATAAATAGAAACTTACAATTTGATGTATAACAACTCATTACATGTTACAAAAATTATTGAATTATTATTTTATTTTGTGTACCCCACACGTTGTATTCTCATATTTTTTCCTCTAACAGAAGTCTGAGGAAATATATGTATTTCATCCTAAAGTATACGCAACGGAGTATAAGACTATCTTTACTATTACATTCTCAATTCCTAACATTAATTTGAGTAATTCTTAATTTTGTTCTTCAGTTTAATTCTAATAAAATATTTTGTGGGACCTTGTTTTGCTCAAGCAATCAGCTATAAATAGATAGATAGATAGATTTATTAAAGGTCGATTTGGCCTTAGCCCTTACAACCCGCTTATTATCTTATTAATTACAAAAAATCGTATAGTTTTAATTAGAGTAAATGAATTGTGAATTGTATAAGGAAGTAGAATATATTGAAAAAATCAGCTATAAATAATTACGCTAGTTAGTAAGTAACTAGCAAGTGATTTTTATCTCCATAATGTTTTTTCCGTACAATCAAAATAATTCCAGATTTTTTGTTGTTAAATTATTACACTATTGACTATAGTACCTTTGAAGTATTAAAAATTTATAAAAATTCTTACTCTTCATTTTACAGCTGGCCTGGGAATATTTCCCTGTTGCTTCAACCTGAATGGATTGGCTTGGGTGGAGACGTCAAACAAGTCAGTTTAAAGTTCAATTTGGGGCTAAGGGAGACTGGAGTTAGCAAACGTGATGTTATTCACTATAAATCGTAGTGGTAAATTCAGGATAATTGCAATAAATCAAATCGTGTATAATTACTAGAAGCACCAAAACAGGAGACAAGCCTTGGAACTGAGAATTATTGAGTTAGTTCATCCCTCTCACAACAAGGAAGGCACACTTATAGGAGCAGTGCAGGAAGGATGGAGATGTCAATATTTTTCTTAGGCTAGAGTCACACTATCGCACCGGATGCTCTCTTGACTTTGTGCTATGGTTTTTGACACATTAAGCATATTGTTTATCCCTATCTTTGGTACTCTCTCAGTTCAGCTTGGTCTTCCTATGCTATTTAATACTATTGGAAAATCACTCCTTGTTGCATTTAAAAATATGCTGACTCTTTGGATATTCTGAATGGACAGAGCGATTATCAGTTTCAGAGAATCCTATATACTCTTTGGCTATTATCACGAGAAGGAATCCTGAACACTGAAACGGAAAAATGTTGTCTTGTCTTTAACCCTAAGAGCGTATGGGAGCTCTACACACATCTGTCCTATCACATAATTATATACATAAAGACATGATATGGTCTGGGGCTGTGAATAACGGAGGTCCGAATCTTATTTAACTAAAGACAGTGCACGAAGCATATGTAGCAAATACATGGCCCTGGCCTTAAACAGTTGTATGTACAGTTCCTGTAATAATTTCATTTTAAATGGCTCCAGCGTACTTACAACTCTTTAACAAAAATAATACACGATAGGGCTTGTACTGTATATACGTGTTTCTACACGTTTATGTACATACATACTACTGGAAAAGGTGGCTAAAAGTGAAAGGATAACTTATTCTGGGAAGTAACTGTGTCATTAATAGTGTCTCGCATGCAGGGCTCATTGTCAGTGGCAAAGGGTGATGTACTTTGATTTTGTGTAGTGCTCTCACTCTCTATAAGAGCAGCTACCCCAAGAGAAGAAAAACTCGTATTAATGGAATGTTCTTGTAAAATGTCAAATTAATTTTGTGGTAAACGAGAATGTGCCCAAACATGTTTGAGCCTTTAAAGTAATTAATTAATTCTGCTATAAAGGATCCCACAAAGGGAGAGTATACACTGTATTTGTCCATTTTTAATTCCCATCAGAAGTCCCGGTGTTAACACGGGAATGTCTCTTGTTCGTTCGTCGATTCCACTTATATTTTAATGAAGCGCTTGCCGTCGATTTTGATACGAAGTTGTATGTACATACTCCCAGAAGATCCACTACTATACAGTACACGACTAAAATGCACCGTTATTACAAGCTTTCAAGTGCTTATTTCCCGTCTGAATTATATGACATATGACTCGCCCTATCTACCCAAGCTATTTCTCAGGAAACGTTAATAATATGTACCGTTAGGTATGTACCTATTTGCTTAAAGGATTTTTGTTCCACTTGTCTCATAAACCTTGCTTATGTTCCTGGGTGGTGAAATAATATGGAATTATTATAATTCCCAAGAGTAAAAACCTTAATCATCCAATTCTTAAAAAATTGACAATATTTAGAATTTATTGCCTTGTAACCGATGTTTTCTATAAGAGCAAAATATTTAAAGCATTCGCATTTATCACTGTTAATTTGGGAACTTAAAATAAGATTCCCCTATTGAAATCACATTTTACGCTTTGCACTCTATGCATGATTTGTAGATGAGGAAAATGAGTGATGTCAGATTTTTGTAGCAACTAGGGACGTTCCAATTTCCCCCAAATGTAATTAATTATTTTTTCAGTATGACAGCAAGTCACTATAATATGCAAAAGTCAAGTCCACCTCTTTTTAGAGATTCTCTTCTTAAGGGAGTCATTGGCTCCCTGAAACAAAATGCAGGGAAATGTCATTTTCTTCCATAAAATCCATACTTTTATTAGAAATTTACGGAAAATTCTGTGGTAGCGAATGGAATGCAGTGTACGAGCTTTATGAGTCCATGTCAATTGGTGCGTACGATATTACCAGTTTTGGATTTGTCTTTATTAAAACGTCGGGGTTTTTCAATATGTGTGATCTTTAGTAATATTTTTTTTTATTTGTTAAGCCATACAGAATTGGGTTGTTTAAGTACACTCTGCCCTTCAAAATAAATAAGTTTGAGTGTTTTTTAAATTAATTTCCAGGAAATATCCCTCTCCAGTGTAGATACATGCAAGTCCAAAGGAGCATGTTTACAGTTCCCCCCCGTCCTCCGAGAAACCTAGGAAATGTTACATGGGTTTCTTAGCCGCAGTGGCACACATGCATTCCGATGCCGCTCCAGGAGTACAGAATCCCGAGAAATATCCGTAAATGGCACAACCCGCGGGACAGAGGCAAGGGTCACATTTGAGGTTGTTGTAGAAATTGAAGGACTGGAACCATTCACTAAGGTAAGTCAAATCCCATTCTAAGTTAATATTTACATCCACATCCACGTAGCCAGTAGTATAATCATCCGTGACTAACGTGATTTCCTTGGGGTTTTGCTCCGTCTTGGCATCCACTTTGTCATCCGATGGTCTCGTCTTCAACTTCCGCATCACGGGATTCCGTTTTTCAATTATGAAGCCTAAAATGCGTTCAAGTTTCAAATGTAGCTAAGACCAGGATTCGGAGAGCACGGGATGGGCAATTGGTTTCTTAGTATTTTTTTTGTCCTTATACATTCTGCCATACAAACAACTCCAGATGCACAATGAAATGAACTACTACTGACCATGTTCTTACCTTTTTCAGGATTATTTCGGTAGCAGAAGCATTCTTTGGATTTCCCACACATCCCATGGTAGAATCCACCTGCAACGCAGGCATAGAGGCAACGGTTGTCGTCCTTGTTCTTGTTCCCACATAATGCTGAAGTCTTCCCCGAATTGACATTTCGGCAAGTCCTTTTAGGATGAAGATTCTGTGCTCCGGAATTTCCCACCAACTCCTGGGCGTCGGTTTGCTCTGTGGCCCAGTTATCCGAATTGGACCCAAAGGATTGAGAAACTATAGCTTTTTTGCAGACAAAAATATTTGTACGTCAGTTACTAATTGAATTTACGGACGTTTTCCTACACTTTCTATGCCAGACCATTTTTGTTTTTTACCCGCACGATACTATCGTATTTAAAATTTAAGGTATTGAATTATTACAAATCACAAATATTCCTTACCGAAAATTAAAACAGATTTTATTAAAGCCTTCATTGTAATAGAACTCACTATAATGGCAATTATGCACTTTTCCGGCCAAAGGTTCAGTCAAGTATGCTGTTTCAATTACGACTAGGAATATTAGTGTTGAGGTGAGGGTATGGAATCCGTTATACACTAATTTCATCCTATTTTTAGTTTACAATCACCTACGGTACCTCCCAAATACAAGTTTTTATGCATCATGGAGCTAAATGCTAACTGGAATTCTACCTGTGGGAGTGTACTGCAATCCAAGTATGCCTTTCTTTACTGTCCGTCACATTTTCCCATCCCGGACGGTACTTTCGATTATAGTATATAATTTTCACAGATAAGGTCATTAAAGAAACGATGTATCGTTTCCCTTTGGGGGTGGGGTAGCGTCTAAAGTCTAAACTCTAAACAATTATTTTTGCTACCAAAACCGACATCAAAGACCCTGACGATATTGGAAACATTTGCCAGTTAACTACTAGCAGCTTCTATCGCTACGAAGTAGAAAAATAGTCGAAAAATGTAATAAGTTGTGAAAGTAAAAATATATAAAATGTTGAAGAATGGTTTGGCGCTTGATTTTTTCTGTAAATTTGTTTTTATACCTTGTCTGTGTTTTTCATATCCCACCGAAGTCACCCTTCTGTGACACTGAAAATGAATCCCTGAATTAATTATGAGGGCTTTTAACGCGGTTTTTACTTTTAAAAAATTCTATAGATTCGACCATATAATGATTGCATATTATTAATAGAGGATTATTGGACATTTACACAATAGAGTCACATTCAATTAATCCCCTTTAAATCAACGAGTAAGTTACATCTGCCAAAACGCAGCCGGACATGCCTTACTGTATAAAAGGCTAAATGCCCCCATAGATTTCTAATTCTGCCATTGCAGCTGGAATGTTGATTATTTTATTTCTCTAGAAACCTTTTCAATATATAAAGAGTCTATACTGTTCCAGTTGCAATTAGTGGTATATAAATTATCTAACTTTCATTAAAGGCACTGACTACAAAATACGAAAACCTTTTGGGGGAATAACTTGCAATTAGCAGTTGTGCATGGAAATAATGGGAGAACAGTTTACTCCGTCCATAAAGACATTCCAAAAGCGGTAGCACAAATTTTCCCCTTAAATGTTTAAGGAGAGAAGTTAACATTGTCGTAAATTATTATGCTACCAGACGTTTTTGCTCTAGTGGAGGACATACAGTAGTTTTAGTGAGCGTTCATTGTATATCCCTGATAGCTGTTCATAGTATTACGCTTGGCAGAACAAATTACTCATGCAAATAATCCAGAAATAAATTGATTAAATTGACTAAATGAATTGATCCAAAATTCCAAAATATCCCTTACTCTTGTACATGCATTGTATTACATGGACCTTTTGCTGCATCTGTCCCTTATGAAGATTTCCCTTGTAGGGCACGTCCTTATAGAGAGGGCACTGTACTTATCAATATGCAAAGTATGACAGATGCCGCTTTTACCCGCCCCTGTTTCCCTACTTTTCTCCTTGTATGAGCATACCACTAAAAGGATCAAATACAGTTTAGGGCGGCGGCAGCCCCCTTATAACATAGTGTTGTCCGTGGGTCCGTTTGTCCCGCAGTTTTCCTCCGAACCTACTCGACCGATTTCGTTCAAAATTTTTATGAACATTTGTTAGGCTACTTCCTCGGATGAGTTCGTTATTGGTTGCAACTGGTTCACGTATTCGTACGTAAAATAATAAAAACGAACAAAATCTTTGTTTTCTCCCGAACTGTTGCACCGATTTCAATGAATGTTTTTATACTTACCAGTCAGTACTACTAACACTATTTTTTTCAAAATGTAATTTTTAATTTTTCAAAAATGTGTAACGGTAATTTTATAAATGAGCTCAACATACTATAATAATTAAGGACAGATGGCGGTAGCTGGCGCCGCCCTACGCGATAACCTGAAATAATCGCGGAGCGATGATTTTTATGCATGCGCTCTTATAGTTGGCATGTATGTATGTAGTAGTAGGTAGCATACATAGGTAGTCTGTTAAAATTTCTCGCAAAATGCCCAGTAATTCTAGTAGTAATTTAGTGTTGGTTCTCCTCTAATCAGAATACTTTATTCAATGTGTGCCAAACTAAGAATAACTTAGCGTATCAACTCATATATTACACATAAAAACAATACATAAATCCGAAATATTTGTTCATTTAATTTAAAAGCGTCTGGGGTTGTTGCCACCGTGAGAACCACCTTTACCAAAACTGGGACCGGGGTTGTTACCACCATGAGATCCTCCACTTCCGGAACCGGGTCGACTGCCCCCAAAACCTGGGTTGTTTCCACCTTGGGATCCACCGCCACCATAACCTGGCCTGCTTCCTCCAAATCCAGGGCTGTTTCCACCTTGGGAACCACCGCCACCATAACCTGGCCTGCTTCCTCCAAAACCAGGGTTGTTTCCACCTTGGGATCCGCCACTCCCAAAACCAGGCCTGCTTCCACCAAAACTAGGATTATTCCCACCATGGGAGCCTCCAGATCCAAAGGAGGGTTGAGGAGGCGGATACCTTCCACCAGATGATCCTCCATAGTTCCCTCCACTCGCTCCTCCGGAACCAACATTTCTCCATCCTTTCTGACAATTCACAGCGGCCACCAGTGCAAAACACACAACCTGTGAAAACATTTAATTAGTGGGAATTATAATATTTGGTTGGTTCAAAACAATGTTTTAAGCATAATTGCTACAGATAAATAGGGGCGAGAAATATAATATTTAACGTACCAAAAGTTTGAAGGCCATTCTGTTCTTAATTTTTGTTAAGTAGATTATAGTAGTCAGTAAAATTGGCACGTAAAAATTTAAAACTACAAGAAAATTATGCAGAGGTAAGGGAAAATGTAGTTGCAAGGTAAGCAAACTTCTAACGTCCATTCATGCTCTCCACACTCTTTTTATATTCTTGCCCTGATCAGCGATCTTCCGACCACAAGTCCAAATAAAACTCCTCGTTACGTGCAGTGAATGACGCATACATAAATAGAGTAAACATTTTTGCCGAACTGACTCTTTCCTAGCTGTCAATATTTGCATAAATGTGGTCAGTGTTATCCTTCTGGTTGCTCATTATTTGATTTAAAGATTTACGTCTCACTTCTAACGAAGCGTAAGTCAGTTCCTTAAAGTAGTTTGTGTGCACACGTTTTTAAATGACTGGCGGCGGTATATGTGCTTAAGTTCAGTTGTTGTAATTTTTAGCCTCAACCGCATCTTTTGTTTAATTACACGATGCTTGCGTCATCACCGGGTTTTTTTTTGTCGTGTTTTACTGTCAAAATATCAAGATGCTATATTCTTGGAATTTCTTTATTTTTACAATTAGTCAAAGGAACTATTTTTTCAAGACTCCAAAACACATTAGGTTTTCCCAGTGGGTTGGTTTCCAATGTTTGCCACATCCTGGCAAGAACGAGTTAAATGAGCAGATGGCATAATGTTTCCTTAATTTGCATCACCTTAATTTTATAATTGTTTTTCCGGGAAATTATTCCCTTCCGAAGGTTAGAGTTTTCAGAAACTACTAGTTCAGAACTTTTAAAATACTTACGAAAGAAGTGACGGCGTGATGACACTTAATCTAATAATTGTTGCAGGTCGAATAACTACTATTTGCGTTTAATAAAGGCCTTACTTTATTATTTTCCGACAATTATTTATGAAGGTATGGTAAATCTTATTTCTGGCATTTGACCATCCACAAACCCGTAAGTAAATACAACATTTCCGGCATCATCACAAAACATTTGGACTTGACTTTTTGGCCGAACTCCCCATATAGTTTTTGGACCCTGGGAAAATTAATAATGCTTTAGTTACATTACTCCATGATTTAATCATGTGCATTACATCTATTTTGATTGCACAAGG
This sequence comes from Allacma fusca, assembly GCA_947179485.1. Classification (NCBI taxonomy): domain Eukaryota; kingdom Metazoa; phylum Arthropoda; class Collembola; order Symphypleona; family Sminthuridae; genus Allacma; species Allacma fusca. The sequence goes on along the minus strand of OX359247.1, from coordinate 60,270,967 downwards.
AAGTAAATTTAAAATTCGGGGGTAACCTGTAAAGAATAACAAGCCCTATAAAATACGTCAGGTTTTAGTAAAGCGGGGGTCTCAAATTTCACGTGAAAAGGTCTCTCCCGTTTGGCATGGATAATTTCATCTTTGAGTGGCAGGGGGTTTATGTTCTCACGATCTTCCGACTCATGCACAGTTAATTTGATTTTCACGTAGTATGTGGCATCATCTCTGATGGGTCCGTCGAAGCCAAAGCTCACGATCGCAATAGGACGATTGACTTTTATTCTGTGTAAAAAAATGGTAACATCTAAACGTTAAAAAAAATAATGGCTTGTTTTTTTTTCGGGTACAAATAATAATTGTGGACATGTAATTGAACAGAATTGCAAATCCATTCTTTGATCATTCCCGGCTGGATTTATGTGTTTTGACAAAATTGACAAAAAAGGCTTAATTTATCGGATATACCAGAAAAGAATCTCATGGTATTTTTAAATGATTAAATTTAGCATGTGGAGTAGTAGAGACTCACAAGTTGTACTTCCATTTCCCAATCCATACTTCCGAATCATAAATGACACAATCGAAGAAACAGACGCTATATGTCTTAGGAGGGGATATTCCTCTTCGCCGAATATTGAATGGAGCCTTCTTAAACGTTTCACAATTTCTAAAACAAAAAAACTATATTATTACAATTAGTTTTAATGATTCACCAAATATAAATCATGAATTTCCACCAAATGCCACTCAAAGAACTGCCCTCTGACCAACTATCACAAAAATGTCTACCCCATACAATGAATACTGAGAAACATCCATTCTGCCTCGAAGCCTTACTGCTACTGCCATTTATAAATCATTCTCTCTTTAGAAGATCACCCATAATAGATTCAAAATTTGATAATTATTCCGACAGTGTGAATACTATCACAGGGAGAAAGTTCAACATTATAGAAAATGAGATTGTGTCAAAATATCTTCCCGCCGTATAGAAAATTTTCCTCGAAGGTTTTTCTCATAACCTGCGGGGCCAAAGTATCCGTAACGTGTCAGTTGTCAAAGGACAGTTGGTCAGTATAAATCCCAAACGGTATAAGCTCACTAGATGGCAATTCCTGGGATGGCACTCGACCAAAAAATATGTTATGCATGTCATAATTAAATTACAAAGGTATTGAACAGTTACTTGTCATTATCAATAAGTAAATAGGGCATGACAGCATCAATCTCCTCACAAGTTAGCAGCTCACTTGGGGCCACGTAAGCGCTGAAGTCCGACAATGATATTAATGGGAAACGGATTAGACTCAGCATGCTTTGAAGGACTGACCGCATATTTGAAGGATTAATTTCCAGCATTTGCCGTTGGCACTCAGCCTCAGCCCATCTGAATAGGAAGTTAATTATAAATCTTGAGGGCTTTGACAGCTACACCTAAACTGTATCCTCATATGTGACATATGTAATTATGTATATTAGCTTATTCACGTATTAACAACCATGCAGACAATATATACAGACGAATAAAACTTTTCTGGTTTCCACTGACACGTACTTAAGCCAACTTACCTAAATACCCCACGAAATAGGTCTATTTCGTTAGCACAAATTTCGTCCAGTTGTAAAAAATGGTGAAGATTCTGAATGTCTAGGTTGAGAAAGTCATTGGATTGTAAAATCTCTGGAAAACGTCTGCAATTTGGGTTTAAAAAAGATGCAAATTCAGAGTTAAAGCGCCAGTGAAGACTTGGGAAATATTTTCCGGTTTGGGCCTAATTCTTCTGTCTACAGGACCAAGGAGAATAAGTTTAGCACTAAACGATCAAAAGTTGACCAATAGGTCAGGTAATCTTAAAATCAAAACAAAAAACAGTACTATTTTTATACAAACAATTAACCCTTTAAATCAAAAATATTTAATGCAATCGATAAGAGAATCCCAAAAGAAGCAAACAAAAACTGCTCTTAAATCTTAGAATGAGAAAAATAGCATTGTGAAAACAAGGAGTGTACGCACAAATTTTTGTTCCTACAGTAAACAATATTTTTTCACGAGGACATCTTCTAAGACGGTTCATCATGTATTTATCGTGTTTATCCGAACTTGTTATTTTAGAAACCTTTTCTCTACCCTGTAGACTTCCTCAAATATTGGCACACGTAATATTTGGACGAACCCTGTACTCATTGAACGAACATTTAAATATAATTACTTGATAATAAATCCGTAAGTAGTCATCTCAAGTTTGAGCTCGTTGAGTTTTTGAGCACATTGGTAGATGCTGATTGCATTGTTGGTACACAGAGCGTTTTCTAGGTAACGTCGGCATTGGAGCTGCAGAACAGTGGCGGAGTAGCGTTTCGCAATCTGTAAAACCTCAGCAACTTCCTCGACTGAGAATGATTGTGTACTTAAATCACTGTCTTCGTCCACGTACTGCAAAAAAATATAAATGTTATCATCCTTATAAGGTAAGTACAGGGGTTTAAATTTAAAAAAAAAAATCCTAAAGAGGAAATTCACCCTCAAAAAATTCTCAAAATGCTTTGGATGAACATCAGGCAACTCAATGACTTCGTGATGTCTCCCGTTGTTGCAGGCATCAGTGATAATAGCTCCTAAAACAACGGACTTCCTCTTTAATGAAACTCTCCGGGCCTTCATTTGCACCTGCGGACTTCCCACTGAAAACACAACTTCCCCCATTTCCACGCAACAATGCCGTCCCGAATTATTTATCAAGGGCTCCTCTTCATGAGCATGACCATTGGCTAATTTGTCTTCCATTTTTCTTCCAGCGACACTTCCTGATCAGTTTTAGAAACACTTTGGAGGTTTTCCTAGGAACATAAATAATTATTTACACTCAAAAATGTCCCACAAAGTGATTAAATTCTAACTAATCTGGATTTGCTCAACAGCATATTATTGTAATCCTTAAAGCTCCATGTTTGTGGTAGGATTTTAGTGTAATTACCTCCTATACTTGAGATTCCAGCTCTGCCAGAGCTCCAATTGAGCGAATAATAATCCTGAAGGCTTATCTCCTCTCCTATTGATTTGTTATTCAAGCAGTTATTTGCTGATTGTGAGTTTCAGTCAGTGCTCTGATAACGTTTATCAATGTTGTAGCAGTATTGACAGGAAACTTAATATCTACTGGCTTTGAGCTACAAAAATAATTTTTCATTCAACACGCGGCTGAAGTATGTGGGAATATTTGTGTAATTTATGCATTGAAGTACTTACTTAGAAACTCTTTAAGTCACAACAGGTACTTATGTAAACAACTTCACAAGGAAAAGCATATAGAGGAACTGTAAGTGCTAAATGACACAAAATAATGTATTTATAGTTATATAATTTCTACCAGTTCACACAAATACGTAATAGATCCAGGGTTGTGGCTAGTTTATTGATGGGGTCCCAGATTTGTCTCCATTTGTAAAATCCAAATAAGTGACCACAGCACACCAAAATATGCTTCATGGCATATTCTTTCGCAAATGTAATACCTATCTAGTTTCGTCCCTTTATTATGGTCTCGCGTACTAAAACTAGACAAAATTTTAACGGACTATTTCATAGGATTGGTTGTACGACTAAATACTAGAGGGAAGCAGTAAGACCAGGAAACCAAATATGGCGTGGTGTTTACAAGCTGAGGAACTGATGCGTTAATGTGTACAGCATTTCGCAACAAGAAAACAATTTTACAAGTTTTATTTTTATTTACGATTGTTTGTACGAATATGTTCCACCCTTATATTACGGGGATTAGAATAAATACTTAATATAATGTGGAAAAGTATTTCTGACCTGAAAATAAATCTTTCTTGTGGATTTTGTATCCCCCCAAGTTTGGTCCTGTCGGAGGTGATGAGCAAGTTGGTTTACCCGACCATTAAACCAAATCGTTATTATAATTTACATCTATATATGTATTTGTAGACAACAACTGGGTAATCAAATTGCCATAATCAAAATGTAATTACAATAATTATTATTAGCACTTACGTATGCACACAACATGCGAATATGTGATAACTGATCCAATAAGTTGTGGATTTCGTCTCAACGACCGCGTACCAAAAGTATGTGTCACCAAATCACGCCGAATGACCTTTTATCACTTGTGCTAATTGAATTATGCAAGCAATACTGTGAAGCCAAAAGCCGCTTTAATAATCAATAATTGTGAACATTGGCGTTTTATCGCAAAAAGAGCGAAAATGGATATCTGCTATTAATAGCAAAAATTAACTCGAGTCTCCTAACTTATACAGGACATACATACGTTCGTACATATTTTGTGCATTTAATTCTTAAGCTATAGTTGATTTTTTCCCTATTATATGCCACAATATCTATTTTGCACACGTAAGTATTTCTGGTGCAGATTGAATATGGGTAAGAATTTATTCACACGTTTGTTAAAAATTAAAACAGGATCGGTGCTGTTTACATCGTCTTATTGATATTAATTACTATTTACTATGTAGTTCTACCCAGAATATTCATGGTTGAGTTTAAGAACTAAATGGAATTTTGTATCTTTATAATGCGTCACTCTCCAGAATTCCAGCATAAATTCGAAGCGCATCAGTAAACTTAACATTGCTTCCTGCAACTTTTATCATCGTATTTTTTGTTTCTAATGTATTTTCATGGAAAACCCCCAGCGATTCTTTCTGCCGTTCGTATACTCTGGCGTACATTTCCAGTGCCTCTTCCACTCGACCCTGTATATTCAAGACCGCTCCAATGCTTGCCTCGTTTGCCACTGTCATTGGATCATTATCATCGAGCACAGCCCTGGCGAAATCGCATGCCTGCGCGTACAACCGAAGTGCCTCATCGAACCTTTTTAAGTCCACCAGAATGTTTCCTATGTTACGGTTGGTTTCCATAGCAGTTTCTGGATCCAGAACAAAGTACCTCAGCTGAATTTCCAAAACTTCAAAAAATATCTTCAGCCCTTCATTATGTTTCCCTTGTACGATCTTGAGATGTGACTGCTGTCTCATGGCATTAACTGTAACAGGGTGCGCTTTCCCATATTTTGCTACTGACGTCTGCAGCACTTCGGAAACTTCCTTGTGAGCTTCATCATAGTTCTCTGAAGATGTTAGCAAGGATGCCTTGAGGATGCGAGTATTCAGGGTTCCGACGTGGTCGGAACCTAGAAACTCAGTTTGTTTCGGGAGTAGCCCTGTTACAGTTTCCAAGGCTCTTTCATGCTCTTCCATTTGATGAAGTAACGCCGCAAGATAATACTCGGTTTCAAAGGTGACCAGCTCTTCCCCACGAGTCTTCTTCCTTCCTTCCAACGTCTGTTGATAGAGCGTCTCGGCTTCCTGATATTTCCCCAGTTTGGTGTAGACCATTGCAAGTCTGAAAGCTAGCTCTAATGAAGGTCTGCTGTTTCTTCCAAGAAATCCTTGCACAGGATCCAACATTTTAGCGAAACGAGAGGCTGAATCGGCATATTTTTTTTGAAAAAACAAGGAAACGGCCATATCATGTTGTGCCATAAGGGTTCCTCGATGCTCTTTCCCACTCATCGAATCATGATGCTTTGCAATCCTTTCAGAAATTTCGTAAGATTTCTCGAAGTATTTTGAAGCGATTTTTTCTTGCACAAGCTTCGCAAAATCTAGGTACACTAAATTTGAGTATTTCGTCTGAACATAGTGTTCAATGCTAATGGCGCAAGCGAGGACTTCGCGATAGTGCTTATCAGTTATTGATATCTGTTGAAGAAGACATGAAATTTCTTTGATGATCCAGTCTAAAACTTTATCCTCTCGGCTGTTCATCTTCACAATCTCCCTTATGGCTTCCTGAACAATAGGATGCATTTCCAGGAATTCGTCAACATCCTGAACTAGCGAGTAGTTAATGAGGATTTTGAGCGCTTCCGTGATGGACTTTGAAGACTCCAACGGGAAAAATGATGCGAGCATTTTCTTTGGAATTTTCACTGAATGCATGTAAGCCATAGCATTTAGAGAGTTCATAGCTATGCGGCTCAGTTTGGAATCTTCCTTAATTTTATTTATTGTTAAAGTTAACAAAACATGAAGATATGGATCGGTTTTGCTATCGGTTGGTCGCAGGGGTAGAACCCTTCGTTGAGATTGTTGGAAAAATTCTATGAAATCTCGCATAGGACTTTGTCCCAATCCAATGGTATCTTCCTCTACTTGGATTCGAATAAGGCCCACGGTCATTTCCAGGAACAGCGGCGACCTTGAAGTCATCTTTGTGATTTCAAGAGCCAACTGTCGATTCTCATCGGTATCTTCAATTTTTAATTGATTCAATATAAACAACGAGCAAATGTCTTCAGGGACCTGGTTTATTTTCACAGTGTTTGCCGTCCAGCCCGGATCATTAGATATAACCAGAATAACTGGCTTGATTCGGTCTTCCAAAAATGTTGGTAGAAATTCCCGTGCAGTTGGTGAACCTGCCGGGGATTTAAAATTGGAAAATTCCTGACTCAAGTTGTCCAATACAATGAGGCATGGCTTCTTCATGAGAACTCGAAATGTCTCTTTGGCCAATGACGACACCCGCTTGTACTTATCGGTGATAGCTTCATCATATATGTATTTCCCTATGGATTCCGCCAAGTTCAGGAAAGAATTCTGAACTGTGATTCTGCTCTCTGCATCGATCCAAACAATGTGATTGTACCGGTGAGAGTGTGCTTCAATGTACTTCCTGACTGTCTCGGTTTTACCAATGCCATCATGGATTACTGTAGAGTCTTGAGAGACAGTTGTGGTCATGAAGCCAATTTTTTTGTTGTCCTCTATAACTGTGTCCAGTTTTTGCACAATATCTGGCCTGGAAATTAAGGTGTCTCTGCTTTTCCGAACATTGAAGGTCAGGTTTTTAAAACTCGGTTCCGAAATCAAAGGCTTTACTTTGCATATGTAAGGAGGGATTTCGTTTGCCGGAGTTCTTGGAGTCAGCGGGGAAAAATCCTTATTTTTAAAATTAGCTTTCCCTGGCTCAATTCGAATCACTAATTTTCCAGGAGCCGCCTTTGTGGGGGACGTATCAGCAGGTGGGTGAGGATCTGGTTTTGCTTCGTCCTTGTCATCACTGCAACAGCAGCAGATCCAATCGCAGGCACCCTGAAAACAAAATTATTATACAAATCTTAAAATGAGGGAAACCCTTTTAATTTAGAAATTTAGAAATTGATAATTACCATAGAGAAATCAAGGACTGAGGTATCCCACTATTTTAACGTATTCTTTTTCAGTGATTCTTATTCTTTCTTGAAATACCTGAATGTCTCCAAATGTCTACAGCAAGGATCTGAAGGACCTGGTAGAACTTGAACTCATCGAGATTAGGTCAAAAATGAATACCTTGACACTAAATAAGTTATTATTCAATATTAATTGATACTGTGAGGATATGGGCCGTCCGGAATTTGGAGTGGTCCATTCGTGTGAACACTTACAGGAAGGTATTCAATCATCACAACATAACAGATTAATGCTAAGTACGTACACTCGCAACTTGATAAGATAAAAATAAAGTTTTCACTGAATATATTATTGCAATTCTAACTTCACACTCTGCAATATATGCCAGATCCTTGAATTATCTTGAATTATTGCTACAAACCAGCCAAAATTAGTGTATGATCAGACGGCAGAGTATTGTAACAAATGGCAATAAATTATATTATTTACCACGCCAGTCTCGACGTGTGCTCATGTAATTATCTGTAACTATGTTCTAGCAGGAATATACATAACTTTTTATTTTCAACTCAAATTGGCAGCGAATGATTACATATCCAATTAATTAGAGTAGCATTAAATAGCTGTTCCGAACGTACATTCACATGCAATCATGTTTCTTCGTACGATCATACAAAAAGGAATAACAAGCTTGTTATAAAACACTTTTGGCTACTATTTCAAAAGTGCTGTTATTGTCTCATCGAATGAAGTAACAACTAATTGTATAAAACTCAACAACAGACGAGTGACAGGCTGATTTCGTTAAAATGACACAGATGAGCATAACCTAACTACTGCTTAGCTTAACTTAAACACTGAATAACGTGTAGCTCTATCTCGGTCAGAAAAACTCAAATACACCTGTAACAATTTTAGCAATACTTTAAACAACGTGTACTAATACTCTCCATAATATACAAATATTAAACTGTACATGACCCTTTGTCTCATCTTCAACACACGAACAAATTAAATTACTAACTCGTAAAATTTGGAATTGAGTTGCACTTTAAATCCATGATTCAGACTTAAGTTGTACTTATTCCTGAACTCGTCTAAATATTTTGTTAATTAGCTACGTAAAGCTTTAATCAAAACTAGAATGAACACAGCACCAACACCAACTGATATAATAATGGGGCCGTACGAGGACCAGATAGATTCTTGTTCCCACGGGTCGTAAGAACTAGGCCCACTTTTCCGGTACTTCTTTTGGTCGTTTTGACGTTCAAAAGCCTCAGGGAACTCCTCTTCGTCTCCATAAAACTCTTCGTCATCTCCTTCATTTCTTTCGTAATTCATTTGAGGCAATGGGGGAACATCTGTACAAACACAACATCATTTTAAATGCAAAAGTAGATATTAAACACATAAATACAATACAAATCCCGCTCCCCTAAACACTCCACGAATCGCAAAGCTGGAGTACACAATACAAATATAAAATAGTAATTAGGACACAAACACATCGAACATCCTCACCATCCGGTGATCCTTTGATGACATAAAAGGCGTTAATCTTCGGGTTGTCGTGCTGACCCTATGTAAAAATCAAAACAAAATTATGTTCACATCATTACGTACAAATCTGAATTACATATGTAACTTAATTGGGCAAATCCAAATGGCACTTCTCTCCATTTAACCCCAAAACTAGTTACATACACGATTGCTCACAAATTAAGTTTAACTACCTTCATGAAATCCAGCCGGATCCTTTTATTTCGAATCTTGGAGACATCCTCACCCACCTCTAGTCTTGAGACTCCACCTTTGACTTCAAATGGAATGATCTCTTGATGAGCGACGGCGAAGCCAACTGTCCCGAAAATGTCCAGGTCAGCCACAATCACATGCTTCCCATTCAAGTAGACGTCAAAAACCTAAAAATGTTTTGAACAAACCTATGTATTTTAACATTACATCAATTTAAACGAATTTTTGTAATAATTAAAGTCCCAACCCGGTTCCACTAGTAAGCTGTAACCAAACCATCACAAAGCCACGTGTCAAAATATTATACACCCATTCGAAGTAAGACTCTTAATCACTTTAGAATCAAACATGTAATATTTAACCTTTTGACCCGGTTCCCGAAAATAGACCTCACAGAACTGCATCACCAGGACGTATTTCCCATCCTCAGGGAGATTGATATCATAGCCAAATGTAGATGTGCCATATCTCTCAGTTCGATACAGGATCTCATCCGCCGGATGAGCTCTCCCGATCTGATTCAGGTGCATCCCATGATCTGATGCAATCCCATCTGTCAGTGGATCCTTATCATACGGAATCCCGTGAACATCTATATGATGAGGTCCTCCAGCATTAATTGCCAGCAATAGCTTCACTTCATTTGAATTGTCTCCCTTCTTTGAATGAACTCCTCTAAGTGCGTCCGCAATAATAATTATTTTAAGCAACAACACTAGAAAAGTCATCCTCCGGTTTTTTAATAGGACAGATATGAACTTGTCAAAATTTTTAGAAGGTCTTTAATTAGTTTTTTTTTCTTGTATGTAGTTATAATTATTGTAATTATTGGGAAAAAGAGTCTGAGAGGAAGAAAACTTGAAAGAGAAGTGAAATTAGGGAAGTGGGATAAAAAAAGCTAAGGATAGTGTGAAATGCGTTGTGACGGTGGAAGGAATTCTAAAGACTGCGACAATGGAACATTCATTCTTTATTTGTGTGTGTGAGGGCGAGGAACATGAATGCAATGGAAATGGAACGAAATGAAATGAAATGAACTGAGAACTGAAGGGTAATAAAACCGCAACCTGATCGCTTGCAAAACCACGGATTGATAACTCTGCAAAGGAGCTGCTCCTTCTAGGAAGAGCCGAATAAATATGGGACGACTCCAAACAATTGACAATGAGTCCGAATGTAGCTCAAACTATTTTAACAGTATACATTAAAACTATTAAGTATTTAACTAGTGAATATAAAATACACTCGTACTCCAGTCTAATAAATATATGCTACAAAAAATCTGACTCCATTAGAATATGAAATGCTCTCATTTAAGGAGAATATTAGCGTTGGGGTTAAGTGAAACGTGTCCAAAGTACTTATGTATTTTGTGCTACTGTATATGAAAAAAACTTTTCGAGTGGCCCCTTCTAGCGAGAGAGTACTTCATGCAAAATCTTTGGAAATAACATTAACTATGAGTTTATATTATTTATATAATTATATATTAGGACTGAATTAGGCATAGGCTTCACATGTAGAAGGACTGTTAGATTTAAAATTAAGAAAGGCCATCATCGTCATCATCATAAAAGTTTGTCGTAAGTTAAGCATAAAATATGAACTGACAGTGTATACTTATTCTCACTGTAAAAAACCCGGTTGTGAGAGCATTATCTTTAAAAAGGACAAAAATAAGAGAAGTCTCTTTTTCATCCCATTTTAATATCGAATTCTGTCCCTTTCCGACGGCAATGTATAAAGTTGGTGTACTATTAAAAGCATAATAGCTAAAATGTCATGAGATTGTCCGTTCAGTTTATTTTTTGTTTCCGAATCATTTTAAAAAAAGTACTCTGCTTATGAAAGTAATCCTAGAAGAAGCAAAATTTGCCTCGTACTGTATAACACGCTGTTATAAGGAGAGCCATTACAATTTGGTAATTAGAAGTAGGTTTATATACATATTTTGTCCACTAGAGAAAGACTCGTTCAACTCCAAGGGAAAATCTTGTGGCGAGAGTATACTACAATTTAATGTATCTATATATAAGAGAAACAGTAGCACAAATATTCTCTTGCAGTAAAAGGCTGCTTACAATTAGACTATGAGGAAAATTAAGGCTGCAACAAAAGGGACTTTGTCCTAGAACTTTAACGTTGGCTAAATTTTAAGGTACCATTTCCATTTGGCAGTCTGCTTTTTAAACGGGATCTCCTTGAAAAGGATACTTTTTAAAATTTAGCTAACAATATGTAAATTGCCCCCTGCAAAGAAGCCTAATTTTTGCTGTTTTTGCAATACCGGGGTAAATAAATTAGCTAGATCATATAAAATACTGACATGTTCCAGGGCTGAATCTTGAGTTGTGTACAGTACTGTACATGGAGTTGTAAGTAGTATTAGTGTGTGTTGAACTGTACTGAAGGTTGGTCTATATGTTACTTCTAGGGTGTAAAGGACGCTCTAGGGTAGGTGAATGTTAATTACACTTAATTATCGTTAAGGAGTTCATTTTACCCATTCTGGTGAAGATTTAGGTGGACTATTGAAATTCTGGCGGGATCCGTATCCGAAACACCTGGCGTAAATTTTCTTGACTAGCTTGGCCAATAAAGGAGTAAAAGGTGCGGATTGGCCCTCAAAATCACTGCAACTAATAGATCTTTAACTTGCCCCTATTGCGGAGGAGAAGGAAGATCACTGGGAAAAAAAATCAATCCAACTCATTGATGTCCGATCTGGTGGGGCAACATTAGATCTGTATCTACCCAAAATCAAATGACAGTTACAGATATGTAGTGTGACTCAGATGCCATACGAAGGACCACTGAAGGTATGCCAAAGCAGTACGATAATTTAATTGACAATTATGATTTTTCACTTCATAAAAAATTAATTGAATGAGTGTTACAAATATTTTTTTTCACAAAGGCGTTTATAGTTGCGGCTTGCGGCGATTACCGGCCCTAGATTTGGCGGGTTCGGTATTGTGGTATAAATGTTGTATCCCCAATTAAATTCTCTAACTGGGTCAAAATTCATTGCTCTGCGACTATTGGAACCAAAGTTACCAGTTACGACATGTTAGGGTTAGGGCTTAGGATACAACTTATCAGATCCTGGTCCCCGTAACTGTAGCAGTATTACTGGCTTTGAAGCAGAGGTGTCCATCCTTCGAAGGATTTCCTTCAGAGAAGGCTTCTTTGAACGAATGAAGCGTTATCTTTGACAATTATGAAGGGAAGGGAAGGAAGGCTGGAAAGGAAACGAAGGCTGAACGAAGGCTTCTGCTCTTTGCAGAAATAATGGAATGTGAAGGAACATGTTGTTTTTACGCCTTCGAACGCCGCTGCAACTTGCAATTCCATCTACTATATTTTAGGCAAAATTCTTCCGTAACTTAAGTTCATGTACGTACATACACCGTTACTCAACTGAAAACTATTTTTCTGGCGGGTCGGCTTAACGTTATTCTGAAACATTTATATCACAAAGGCAGCATGATACCCGAAGCATGAAGGAATTTAAATAATTTTTGAAGGCTGAAGGAAGGATTATAGCATGGTTTTGAATGAAGGAAGGGCGAAGGAAGGATAAACATTCAGAAGGCTTCATTTTACGGAACGATGAAGGAACGGGTAATTGTAAACGGTTCTCCTTCTGAAGGATGAACGAAGGTGTTTTCAAATGGACACCTCTGCTTTGAAGTTATAAATAATACTAGTAAAAGCCCCGTGCTTCGCACAGGAGCAATTACTTGTGTAAATAAATAGTGTAAATAATAAAAGTGTAAATGGCAATAAATCTCGTATCAAGTTCTGTCGAGAAGGATTAATATTAATATCCCGCTTCGCCAGGCAAAGTAATCTCATATAAGACGTGAAGTATTAACTGCAAGACTAACAATTCGTTTCATATAGGTAGTTGGCAATTCATCATCAAAATATTATGGAACAGCTTCCGGCCCACTAAAGTTTTTTCCCAAACTCAATATTGACTATACACGTGGAATTTAACTAATCGCTTGATCAGTTTAATACCAACGTCGTTATTAAATCTTGCTGTTGCATCACTGTATGGTGCTTCACCCCTTATTGTTAGTGGATCAGCACACCGTGCTGATCAAATATGATTTTTTATGTTATTATAATTTGTATATAGATCCGTTGTACCGCAATATTGTAACTCAGACAACTAAGCCTCAGACACTGGACGCACTGATTATTTAAAATGAAAGGATTTCATATTAGCGCAACACATTTAACTTGCTATAGTTACTAAAGTCCATGGTTCCTACAAATCCATTTTACATCCTAATGATATTTTTATGGATATAAAGATCAAAACTCTGGATGCTAAGGCTTGTAATTATTCTTCCTAATAAGAATCCCACACTAATGTGAACTAAGTTCAGTCATTAAAATTCTCCTCTTATCAAATTATTCAGTACTGTAACCGAACGTAGTTTTTATCACTACCAGTCTTAATTTAATCCAAATTTGATGATTTATGTCTAATGTTTATAATAATTATGATTAGCGCTATTAAGTGATAATCTAAAATGGCGTAATATTGCGAGCTTCCAGTATGCTGCAAGCAGTTGGTATATGCCGAGAAGAACAGCGAGCTGAGCGAGCTGAAAAACCTCTCCACTGCGACAGAGTTTCAGCTTTCAGCCCGCTGTGCTTCTCGGCTTGTTGTATATACCACCGACTTGCTTGGCTGTATAGTAAATCAGCCGGGAGGGTTAGAATTCGTGAAATAAGCCGCGAAGGTTTGAATTGTACTACAAACGCGCGAAGGTTTAAATCAACAGAAGTGCTCAATAATAATATAAACTAGTAAAAGCCCCGTGCTTCGCACAGGAGCAATTGCTTGTGTAAATAAATAGTGTAAATAATAAAAGTGTAAATGGCAATAGATCTCGTATCAAGGCCTGTCGAGAAGGCTTAATATTAATATCCCGCTTCGTTAGGCTTAGTAATCTCATATAAGACGTGAACTATTAACTGTAAGACTAACAATTCGTTTTTATATAGGTAGTTGGCAATTCATATTATTTATAATATTAATAATATATATAATATATATATAATATATATAATTATTTTATTTATTCATTCAAAATATTATGGGGCAACAGCTTCCGGCCCACTAAAGTTTTCTCTCAAACTGAATATTTGGCTATACACATGGAATTTAACTATTCGCTTGATCAATTTAATACGAACGTCGTTATTAAACCTTGCTGTTGCATCACTGTGTGGTGCTTCAACCCTTAGTGGATCAGCACAACGTGCTGATCAAATATGATTTTTTATGTTATTATAATTCGTATATAGATCCGTTGTACCGAAATATTGTAACTGAAGCCTCAGACACTGGACGCACTGATTATTTAAAATAGACAAAATGAAAGGATTTCATATTAGCGCAACACATTTAACTTGCTATAGTTACTAAAGTCCATGGTTCCTACAAATCAATCCTTACTTCCTAATGATATTTTTAGGGATATAAAGATCAAAACTCTGGATGCTTAGCCTTGTAATTATTCTTCCTAATAAGAATCCCACACGAATGTGAACTAAGTTCAGACATTAAAATTCTCCTCTTATCAATTTATTCAGTATTGTAACCGAACGTAGTTTTTCTCACTACCAGTCTTAATTTAATCCAAATTCGATGATTTATGTCTAATGTTTATAATAATTATGGTTAGCGCTGTTAAGTGATAACCTAAAATGGCGAAATATTGCGAGCTTCCAGTATGCTGCAAGCAGTTGGTAAATGCCGAGAAGCAAAGCGAGCTGAGCGAGCTGAAAAACCTCTCCTCTGCGACAGAGTTTCAGCCCGCTGTGCTTCTCTGGTTGTTGTGTATACCACCGACTTGCTTGGCTATATAGTGAAATAATATAGTACATACCGGCTTGGCTTGCTATATAGTGAAATAAGCCGGGAAGGTTTGAATTCGTGAAATAAGCCGCGAAGGTTTGAATTGTACTACAAACGCGCGAAGGTTTAAATCAACAGAAGTGCTCAATAATAATAAAGGACATAGCTGTTCTAGTCTAGTCGGACTAGACTAGAAATGACTAGATTTGACTAGACTTTTGACATTATTTTTCGAAAATGATTAGACTAGACTGGACTCCAAAGACACGTGAGAATTTAGACTAGGAGTAGACTAGACTTGAACTGCTAAAAATATGTAGGAATAGACTTGGACTTGACTGTAAAAAAATTAAGTCAATTCAAGTCCTCATTTCAAAACCTTGAGTAAAACCATTAACCGAATACTAAACCCTGCGACGACAGCACAACGCTCATGCTTCTCGCTCAAATATCAATCACACACCAGGAAAACATGCCTCTGGAGTAATTTAATGTACAATGATCGTTTGGGGCACTTTGAGATGCCATTTTCAGCATTCTCATCTCTTCTAATGTGCGACCGTTTCGTACCTCATCATAATGCAACAATCTAATTTGAATTGATTGGTTCATCTCGAATCAATGAAACAAAATCTAGCTTTGGTTAAAATGAGTTACCAAAAACCAGGACGAAAATCTGCGCATACTTATTTCACCTAAAGTAAATTCACCTATCGACAAAAATGCCAAACCTGTGCCCAAAAGTGATAAACCAGCAATAATAACCAAAAGCAGGTCACGAAAACCTCCCAGAAACCAGAAGCAGATGACACCGACAAATATATCAAAAATGATAACAAAAAACAAACGTGTTATTGCCAGTACAACAAACGATCCTCTTTGAATCGACTAAATTAGCTGTTCCACCAAACATTAGCGAATCTTCATCAGGAAATACTTACGAATTCCCCAATACAGCGAATATTGGAAAAACGAATAAATACGAATTATCAAGAACTGAAACTTGCATTGAATAACTCCAGGAGCCAGAGCAATAATCCTGGAAACTGGCTTGCTTATGTGGCTTCAATTAGGAAGCATGCAGATTATGGAAATATATACTATAATGAAAATGAAACCTAGTCCTGTAAATGGTAAAAGTGACAATAACCGTGATGACAAATTTTATGATTCAGAAAATAACTTAGAAAAGTCCTCAAACATAATTGTAAAAGTCGGCTATAAAATTATATGCAGGAGAAGTAAAGAAACTTTTACATATGTTGGACATAAATTCGATGATACAAAAATCAAAATGGAGTTGTTGCACTGTGCTTATTGTGTAACAAGCAGTACGTTTATAGCAGCAGCGCTGCAGGAAGTTCTACTAATCTGTTTCGACATTTTAAGGTAATTACTTTAAAAAGTAAATTTTATTTTCCCAATTTGGTCTAATTCGGTCTTAAACGGTATTTACCAAAAATTTGCGAAGGAACCCTGCAAATCACTGGACATTTGGAATCTACGATAGAATTGATTGGGAAAAGTACATTAGTGTGTGAAGCCTTCCTTGTAACTACCTTTGTTTATTACTCATTTGACATGCATTTCCAAGTGTTTCACTTAGTTATACCGCTCTAGAAATATCAGTAATAAATTCAAGATCAGTAGCACCTCTAATAGCACATATATTGCGGACTAGACTTGAGACTAGACTAGACTTGAATAGTGAGTCACGTAAAACGTTGGACTATGAATAGACTTGACTTGAACCGCTAAAAGTGATCTGGAATAGAATAGGACTTGAATAGAGTTTTCCTTGTTTTATTAAGAATAGACTAGACTGGACTTGTGGAGCTCTTGAACAGCTATGATAAAGGATAATACGAGCACTGCACAGCCAGCATTTGCTGGCTCAGAAAGGCAGATGTAAATAGGGAAGGCAGTGTAGTTGAATTTAATGCAATAGCTAGCTGCGCATAGCTACATATGGTCGTCTATACAGCTAGAGCGCGCGAATATTTGATTCTTACGACCACTTTCACTTTCACTATCCACTCCTTCAAATTAGAAGAGAGGATTTCGTGTAAACGTATCTTCTACTTACCTAACCCATATGTTTCCTTGAACAGTATTAACAAAGGTGACTTGAACTTATGGAAATATACATACATATATAGACGCATGTATGAGTCAATTTTGTTGATCACTAATTGCTTATAGTGTGTAAAAACTCATCCTTTTAGGGTTGTTTTGATGTAACGTAAATCTAATTGGGGTACAATTGGTTTTGCAACACATGCTCAACGCCTTTTCAGATATTATAAATGAACTGTATCAAAAATTCTTAAAACTTACATACTACAACCAATAGAGAATGCTTGAATTGTACAATTATTATACATATGTAACATGCATACAACAAATTCAGGAACAAAAGGATATTCAAACTCGGCATTGATACAGCAATACCGGCTGTACCATCAATAAAAGCTATTAACGATCTTACTGGGAAATTCGAAGTGGACTTTATTTCACTTGTCATCAAATGAATACAAAATTGGCCCATTACCAAAAATCATAAAGGTTACAAGGACAAAAAGAGTCATACTCACATTTCTTAGTTCTATCACAGAATACTGTGACTCCAGCACATTGCATTTCCTGATCCCAGATGGTTCCATTGGGGAATAAAGTGCAAACGTGGAAATAATGACAGTCGTGAGGGTCAGGGAATGTGCCTGGCACGTCACAGTCGTAGATTGGACGACTGGTGCTCTGACCAGGTTCAGCTGACGTTGATATTGTAGTTGTAGTAGTGGTAGTTGTAGTGGTAGTATTCATTCTCACTGTTGTGGTTTCTGTTTCTTCCGGTGGCTCCGTTGTGGTCGAGGCTTCTTCCGTTGTAGGAGCTGGAGTTGGAGTTGGGAGGTCATTAGACACACTACCGATTCTGAATACTAAACAAAGTTCAGTAGAATTGTCTGTGGGTCCGTAACGGAGAACTTGCATGCTGTAATTCTACGGCCGCAGATAAAAATAGAATAGACACAGGGTCTCAATCATCCGAACTTATCAGGAGTTAATCAATAGGAAAAGTAAACTGATAAAGTAACTCACCTGTCCCTCTGGGATAGTTTCATTAATCCTGAAATTAGTTCCAATAAAATACTCTTCTCCCTGTTGCACCTCCAAAACTCCATTGCCTTGGGTGAGAAGGTAATCTGAAGACTTGTTCAAATTCAAGAGCCGAACTTGGTACAATAAGTTTTCGTAATTTCCTCCTATAAGGTCAACGTAAATGTATTATTTACAAAATGGCTCAGCTGGATTTTGAACATGATTTTACGTTAGCCTTCTAGAGCTAATAATTATTACAGACATAATTACAAATATTTTTGAAAACGTTTCGAGTTTTTATAGTGTCTGTGTATACAGTGCACTCTCCCTTGAGTCTCACCTGCAATGAAGTTTAGTACTAATCTCAATGGCTCTCCAGCTTCCAGGTTACAAGATTCATCATCACAATGAGTTAGCGTCACGGATTTCACCCTTCCTTTGTTCACAAGACCTGTTTTGGAAATCATAGTAATTTATATTTAGGTGTGGTCAGTAACGACTAACGACAACGACTACAGTATATGCCTTGCCTTTTTTCATGAATTCTTCAGAAATGTTTTAGAAATGTAGAGGAAACTACATTTCAGAAATAAAATCCACCATATTTACATAAGATTATTTGTAGGTAAAATTATCCTGTGATTATTTCTTTAAATTAAGAATTCACCTGAACAATTTTGAAACCACGTAACGTTTCCTTGGACTCCGAAATGAGGTTTGAAGACCTTGTTGCTTAATGCTTGCGCAGTCAAGGACAGGGTCAAGTGAAAAATTGAAAATAACAAAAAGTGGTGTACTAATTTCATTGTTGGAAGGAGATTATTGTAAAATCTATTTCACTAATCACGAAATAAATAGCTACTGGTTCAACCGTGCAAAACATTATTCATGAATACAAAATGCTGTCAATTCATTGAGAGGAACAAATACTTGATACTTATCTGCTACATGATTGCACACATATATAGTAATTATGTGTAGTAGGTGATAATATGCTGACATGCGTTCACACTTTTGTATAAATACATATTGATTTCATACACGTGTGGTAATAATTATAATTACCTATAATTTACGTTCAAATTCCTCGTGATAGCGAATGATTAACAATAATGTATTCGGAGTTAATATATATATATAATAGTATTGAGCAACACCTTTTTATCTTTTCTGCCCTGCAAGCTGGCTGGAGGTGGTTTGCAACAACTTTACATATGTACATGTATATGGTTTTAATAATTTGGCTCTGGGACGTGGGAGTTAAGAACAGTACCGAATCCCCACGGAGTAATTATTGTAAAAACTCTGTGTTTTTAATATTATTGTTAATATATTTCATTTTCCTAGGCATGGCCTATAGGCTTATTTGAGACATTGTATTCGTTCTTTCATATCTGTATTTGTACTCATAAAAAGTATGTACAGGGTACCAAAATTGAAGGATCATTTGGAGTAAATATACAAACCCGTATGCCTGATGTACCCAAGGAATGAATGAACACGTAGTCATGTATGTATCTGTATATTTATAAATAAAATTATATTATTTTAAATTACAATTTAACCCATCATGTTTATCCAAGTAATAGTTTTAAGCAGGAATTTAAAACTTAAGGATACGGTCACAATCTGTCCTAATATTTATACTTCAGAATTATTTTCTTGCGATTTCCAAATCCTCTGACCTTGTTCCGAGAACTGATTACCCTCTAGCTGGACTTCGTAGTGTTAGTTCTGGCGAGACGGTTTAATTGGTCTCGGTAATTGAGCGATAATAATTTGTGATACTACCCACATTTTTTACTGGCACTTCTTCAACTTTACCATGAAATACATACATGTTGTTTAGGCTTGACCTTATTATAGTGTAAGGTATACATACATAGTTGTAAGAAGTGTAGTTGTAAGAAGTGATTTTAGTCATGTAATAAAATTGTTATTAGTGTTAAAGGTCAGCTCTAGCTGCGTCTAGAGCAGAGTAAAGAATCCCTGACGAGGGACTTCTCACGCTCCACTTTTGGACGCGTCTCATCTTATGAAATGATGTAATGATGTATGAATCACACACGACAGTGTTAAAGTGTGTGCAAATCTTATTTGCGAACTTCAGTCTTAGACTGAGAGTTATTCCTTTCTGTTTGATTTTTGGAATCCTCTGAGATTCCCCTTTTGTTCTATTTTTAAGTTTCTGAAGTTATTGTTGAAGTAATAATCATTTCGTTTTCAGTTTCATTTTGAATAAACAATCAGCCTTCGGGTTGTTTCATTCAATAATTCTCTGGATTACATTTGAGACTTTTATTAATTGCTTTCATCCAATTAATTACATTTTTTTGCACGATTCATAATTAGTCAAGTTTGGAAAGTTACTCAAATGGAGTGACCTCATCTTGACCTTAATATGGTGGCCCATGTCAAAGACTTTTCACCAGTTTGCCCGTGAATAAGTCACCCGAATAGCTCTCAGATTAGGCTCCCCGGGTTAAAAGCGCAATAATTAAGCAATAAGTTTGAGATTTTGGCATTCATTTGAGATTGAATTTTAACACGAGGTTTGTCTAACGGTTGATTTTATTCCCGTCTCGAGAAATTTTTTTTTAAGGACTTGTAGATTGCAACTACTGAAGTCAGGTGGCCCAAGTGGCGACAAAAGCTGTCTTGGACTACCCCCGAGTCTACTCTCCTGGCCCACGGAGGTTCCGAGGATTGAGTCATACTAAGCAGAGGATTTGCCTGCCCGTACAAGATTTTGCAGAGGATTTGCCTGCCTTACTGGATTTTTGCAGAGGACCTTTACCTGCTTTCAAGTTTTCCACAGAAGATTTTCCTGTGTGTATTGTTTTGACAGAGTGATTTTCCTGTCCAAGTGTTTAAATGATTTATTATTTTGGTCATATCAAGACTTACTGATGTTTTACTGGAAAAAGGTACGTAAATAATTATGGTTTTTTATGTCTGGCTCAAAACAGCCTCCAAAGAAACCCCTTGCATCTCAGTCATCAATTTCACCTCCGCCTCAAGGGCGTTCAACTCGTTCAAATTCTAACCCTGACATTTTAGATAAAGATCAATTAGCTAAGGTTTTAAAGGCTGCTCGTAAGCGCCAACCTGTAACTACAGTTTCCAGTAGCACAGCTCAGACTCCTCCAACTACTACAACTGTTCCATTAATTCCACCCCTTAAAACCAAAACTACTAAACCTACCCCTAGTGCTAGTTTTACTCAAAGTGCTTCGCAGAAAAATGCAAAACGTGCTTCTCGTAAATTTAAGATCCCACCTCCGGTAATAAATTTATGTGATTTATTTCAAGAACCTAGTGGTTATTTTTCAACGGTTTATTATCATACGAATAAAATGGCGACGACAGTTCCGCCTACGATAGTGATTCAAACCCCTCCAGCGAATTCTTTTCTTAATTTTAAGAAAACTAATCAATTTGATCCGGCGAATCATGATGTTTTTGATTTTATTATGGATTTGGAGCGGATTATTGGTTTACTTAAATGGGATTGGGCAGAGTTACAAAATAATCTCCCCAATTTATTATTGCCTGATCCATTTCTTTGGCTACAGGGTGAAATTCGACGTGCAGGTTCCACTGTAGTAGATATTCCCACTATGTATACAGCTCTTCGAGAAAGATACGGTAAAAGCCGTCAAGTTTATTTGCACCAACTTAAATCAAAAGTTCAGGTAGAAAAAGAGTCATGTGCAAAATTTTTGTATGCAATGGATACACTTTGTTCCCGTTATGATGCAAACATGCCCGTCGCTGATAGAGTGGCTTGGGGCATTTCGGGACTACTCCCAAAATACGCCCAAGCTACTAGCGGCTTGAGTTTTACAAGTATCGCAGCCCTTGTTAGATTTTGCGAGCATCGTGAATTTCAACAAGAAGCTACTCCCATGCCCGATACTACTGCTAAATTATTAGCTTTGGAAGAACAAATCAAAAAGTTAACTACATCTGATGCCCCACATGCTCAAGTTAACGCATTAAATGGTAACCCACCTGCTCAACGGAATAATAATCGTCGCGGACGAGGCGGTGGTAGAAATAATAATAATGGTACTCCTCGTAACAATAATAATCAAAATAACGGTAATAATAATAATCCCAACCCTGCTCGTGGGCTCCAATGCTACAATTGCAACAAATTTGGTCATTTTGCTCGCGACTGTCGGTCGGGAAATGGGCAGCGGGGACCCAACAATCAGAACCAGGGTCCCCAAAACAATCAAAATCGACAACAATTCCAGAACCGCAACAATGGTCAACGGAATTACCAAAACAACAATTACCGCCGCAACAACAATTACAATCCCAACAATCGCCAGAA
Organism: Allacma fusca; assembly: GCA_947179485.1. Lineage (NCBI taxonomy): Eukaryota > Metazoa > Arthropoda > Collembola > Symphypleona > Sminthuridae > Allacma > Allacma fusca. The sequence goes on along the minus strand of OX359247.1, from coordinate 60,248,666 downwards.
TGTTCAAAGAGTGGAACTTGCTTTTGCGCCTCCTCAACAGGCTGCAGTTCCCCAGCAAGTTCAAGCAAATCCCACTCTACAGTCATACCCACAGATTACTTACCCTCTGTAAATGTATTAAGTGCTACACATTGCCCCTACATCATGTGCTATTTTACCTCAGTGACAATTGATGCTTTAGTTGATACTGGTGCTACACATACTTTAATTTTACGAAGTGCAGTGCCAGCTGAGAGTAAAATTTTGCCAGGCCCTTCCTGTCATATTATGACCGCTGACAAAACCAAACTTAAAACTTCCAGTGTAGTAACTTTGTGTTTTAAGTTAGATAATATAAATTACACAACTACAGCTCATGTGTTAGATACTCTCACCCCCTCATTCATTTTAGGGTGTGCTTTTCTCAAACAATACACATTGGTTGTAGATGTTAGTCGTAGTATTATGTATAATTCACAAGTGACCCATTATCTTCGTAGTCATGCATACAATGAAGTGTGCTCAGTGGAATGTGGATGTTCCTTACCAGTGAAGTCCTTGTTTACCATTAACCTTCCCCCTCGACGTCAAATGTACATTCCAACCACAGATATGAATTCCACTCATTCATGTGCGTTCATTCCCAGCCCTACAGTAGAAAAACAACTTCAAGTTATTTTTCCCCCTGTCATCAACCATAGTAAAAATGTTTTATTGGCTTCCAATGTGTCTCGCTCTCCTCAACTTATTGTTGCGGGCACAATTTTAGGTTACTCACAACGGTATGAGTTTGTTCAAGCCCTCTCTTCTGTCCCTGTTATTCCCTCTGAAATTAAACCATTGACTGCTGAACAACTTTCAGTTATCAATATTAATTCTCAACTTACCCCAGACCAGCGTCATGCTATTATTCAACTTTTAAATCGGTATTCTTATCTTTTTGCATGGAGCATTAATGATTTACAGGCTTGCATTCTCCCTCCTATGCGTATACAGTTGAACTCGGATGTTCCAGTTCAGTCCAAACCGTATAGACTCAGTCCCCTTGAACGTGAAATATTAAAACGTGAACTTGACAAACTCATACAGGCTAATATTATAGTCCCGTGTGAGTCTTCCAATTATTCAACCCCAGTATTTTTAGTTCGACAAAAATTAAATAAATGGAGATTAGTGTGTGATTTTACAAAGTTAAACAAAATCACTAAAGATGAGTTATTTCCTCTTCCCCGCATTGATGATTTACTTTTCCAACTCCGTCATGCAAAATATTTTTCCCCCTTGGATTTATTTAGCGGCTATTATCAGGCTCTGATTCATCCTGATGATAGACATTTATGCGCTATTATTACTGAATTTGGTATATATATGTACCTCCGCGTATGTTTCGGTCTCAAAAATGCTCCGGCCTATTTCCAAAAATTAGCTATAGCAACTTTGGGACGCTTACGCTATACACATGCTGTATCATATATAGATGATATAATTCCATACAGTCGTGATTTTCCTTCTCATTTAGTCGCCCTTGAATTAGTTTTTCAAGCGTTATCCCGAGTTAATTTTCGACTCAGTCCATGGAAATGTAATTTTGCTATGCAAGAACATATCATTTTCGGATTTTATTTGACCCAACAAGGATTAACAACGGAACCGGCTAAAGTGGCTGCTATAATGCGCCAGCCGAAGCCCAATAATTTAGATACTCTTAGAAAATTTTTGGGCACTATAGGTTATTACCGAAGATTTATTTTAGGTTTTGCTCAGATTGCAGCTCCATTGCAGAGCTTACTCAAAAAACATTCTTTGTACCATTGGTCCAAGGATTGTGATGAGTCTTTTGAAAATCTCAAACAGGCCGTGTGTAAAGCCCCTGTGTTGAGACATTATGATGAGAATCTTCCATGTTTATTGTACACGGATGCGAGCAACCTTGCAATTGCAGGGATTCTCCACCAACAGTTTGAGGATGGTGAGCATCCCGTTTATTATGTCTCTCGTGCACTCACTCCTACGGAGAAAAATTGGAGTGTCACAGAGAAAGAGTGTCTTGCTGTTGTATTTTCCACGAAAAAGTTACGTGAATTTTTATTTTTAAAGCCTTTTACAATTGTCACTGACCATCATGCATTATGCTTTTTAAAGTGTCAGCGTGACCCTACTGCTAGACTTACAAAAATGTCTATAATTTTACAGGAATATAGGTATGTGATACGTTATAAAAAAGGCTCTCTCCACAGGAATGTGGATGGCGTCTCCCGTTGTCCATATGCCCTGTCTAGTGATACACAATCTGAGGAGGATTTGATTTTACCCGGTTTTAACTCCTCTCTCATTACTCCTTTTGATCCGTTAATTAATCCTGACGACTTGAAACATGCTCAAGCAATTGATCCTGTTTTGCAGCGATTATTAACAAAAAAGCGCTCAAAAGTTACTTCCAACAGTGATGGTGTATATTTCATTCAGTTTAATCCTAGGCAACCCAATTTACTTTTAGTACCTAAGGCCTTGATTCCCACATTGTTACATAATGCCCATAATCATCCCTTAGCAGGTCATCTTAGTTTTCGTAGATGTTTGGCAAGGATTCGTCCCTATTATTGGTGGCGATCCATGACCGCGGACACTTTTAAGCATTGCTCACAATGCCCCGAGTGCCAAAGTCGCCAACATCAGACTCGTCTACGGATGGACAGTCTTAAAATAATTCCCATAAAAATCCCCGCTAGTACTTACGCGATGGATTTATTAGGCCCCTTTAAAGAAACTCCTAGAGGTAATAAATATGTGTTAGTTTTAACTGACTTGTTTACTAAATGGGTTCATGTTTCATTGCTTCCTGTCAAAGATGCTGCGAATGTTTCCATGCATCTCGAACAATTTATTTTAACTTTTCCAGGCATGTCCACATTAATTTCTGATGGTGCCGCTGAATTTAAGTCGGCAGTTGTGCAAAAGTTAACACAACAGTTTAACATTACTCATAATTTTAGTGTGCCCTTTCACCCCCGGTCTCATGGAGCCGTGGAAAGAGTGAACCAAACTTTAGCAATAATGCTTAGTAAGTTTGTTTCAGATAATCAAGATAATTGGGACGTGTATGTTCCATATGTAATTGCTGCTTACAATACCAGTGAGCATTCAGTTACAAAAATTTCCCCTTTCCAAGCATTTTTCGGGCGCCAGCCTCCAGCTCCCATGCTAAACTCGATCCCTAATTCCCTTTTAAGTATTACTCAGTTGAGTCCGAATCAAGTAAAAATTATGCATCAGCGAATTGCTCAATTAATTCGCAAAGCTCAGATTCAGGCCAAGGAAAAATTTGATGCGCAATACAGACCCTTTGAATATAAAGTTGGTTCCCACGTTAGATTTTACTTACCACAGCGTAAAGTTGGCCTTTCCGATAAATTACTCTGTAGGTGGATAGGCCCCTATACAATTGTAAGTATAGATAAGAACAATAATGCTGAGCTAGTTTTAACATTCCCTTCTCAAAGGTTGCGACCTAATGTCCGGTGTCATCTTTCACAGCTCAAGCTTATAAGTTTAGATTTAGGTAGTGGTATAATACACCCTGAGTATGTATACACAAGTGATGACCAAGATGAGTTTAACTCTTGGCTCAGTCATTTTCACTCCTCCGACTCTCCTGACATTTCCACTCCATCATCATCTTCTGAAAGTGCGACTCGTGTTCCAGTTTTATCCAAAGTTTCGTCTCCATCTAAACTCCCACTTCCGGTGCGAAAATCTCAGCGATTGATTGATAAAGCCAAACGTGTATAAATTTTTGCTATACTTACTTTAGTTGCCCTACTGTGTCGTTTTACACATGCATCGTCATGAATTCTTCATCCCCCAACTCTCCAGCACCCCCGCAATATCCCACTCTCCAAGGCCAACTGACTCCTATGACTACGCTGGGAGTCAGGCCAATTTTCAAATTAGGAGAGAACCCTTGGTCGCAGTTAACTTCGGTTACACTCCCTACTCCATCCAATATCCCAGTTTATTGTCCGGTGGCCGAGTGTATTGTAAAAATTTTTCCCCTTCAGTTTTCGGATGCAACTGGACAAGTCATTGCTGCAACGGATTGTTCAGTTCCCATCTACTCCAGAACTTTTCGTCACGTCGCCCTGGGACTTGTATTACCCAGTGCTGTGCCCTTGCTCATAGATCAATTGAGAGGTGCTTATTGTGCGGCAGCGTACCGCCAGGCTATAACATGGAAACAATTGTTGCATCAAATGAGGGATTCCCCAGCGGAATTCGTTCTGTCCACTCCAGTGATTTTAGTGGACCCTCAAATCCACATCGAAGTTTTTACCCAGTCAACACTCGAGCATCTCAAGGCAGTTCCGAAACAACGGAAGTTGCTCCCTACCTCGAGTCCTTTGACAAACGCGAAATATCATTGCCACAGTCGCCCGCCTATTCAAATGTCAGCTCCGAGTCACTCGCGAGCTCAGTTTTTAGTAGTTCCGCCAGAGATTCACCCCAACCCGGTACCTCCGGCGTGTCAAAATTTTTCCACCCCAAAAGTGACTCACCCCCAGTGTCAGTTCAAAAACCTGTCATTAATCCGACCCGCTCAAAGCGATCCAATTCGCGTGCGGAACGAGTCTCCTGCATATCGCCTTCCCTCCTTCGAAGTGCTCCGTTCGGGACTTCCGTCCACGACAGTTTCTTCCACAACGAACATGATGAGCCGGCCTCCGCCCTCTTCGGAGAATCCGCCTCATCCCCGGGAATTATCGTCCCACCATCCGGGGACTCCTCAGATGACTCAGTCACATATGTCTCAACAGTTCCTGCTAAACGACAGAGGAGAATTTGTGGCCTCTCCACAAAGTTCACCACGCTCTGTGTTTTCTTCCTCATCTGCTCCGGCGGAGCGGCCCCACTGCCCCCGCCCGGAGGATGGAACAGCTTACCATCCCTCACACATGGATTCAGTCTCTCCAAAATGAACAAGCAACAGGCTCTATCCAACCAAAAGTTGGTAATTCCTCCTCAAAGGTCAGTAAGTATTAACACGCTTCATTCTAAAGTTGCCCCAAATCCTTTTCTCACTGACATAAATAAGAAAAAACGTGCTAATGCATTAAAAGTGATGGCTCTTGGAGCCGGTTTTGTGCTTGCTCCTCCCGTAATTGCTAAAGTGCTTGATTTTGTGCCTTCACCTTCTAATACCTTCAATCAAAACCTTCCTCCTCATCAACTTCTCAAAGAAGATGTTACTAGTGCGAGTGAAAGTATTAATTTCAGCCCTAACGTGACCTTGTCTCCCATGGATCAAGCCATACAAGATTTCAAGTTGCTCCAACTCATGCTGATTGCCGACCCTAAAACTTTCAATTTCGAGAGCGTCATAAAGTCCACCCAAGCGACTCCAGCCCCTCCGACTGCACAAGAGCAGTCTTTCAAACTTCCAGTCATCCCTGCCGTCATTCCAACCCCTCAACTTGAAGTTGGCCTCGGCACTGGTGATTATAATTTGGAATTCAGAATTTTCTCCATAACTGGTATTGTTTTCTTTACTCTTTTTGGTTTACTTTTAATCATTTACGGTTGTTACCGTTATCGCCGCACTTCTTCGCGTCAACACGGACACCTCCAGCAGGCCGTCTTCGTGTCAACTCCTGAAGATAATAACAACGCCCAGCATCCTGCTCCCGTTGTTACCTTCCCCCGTGCTTATTGACTTTCATCAATAAAGTGCTTGTGTATATAAAAGTGTGGTGTTAAAAATATTTTTAGTCAGTGCTTTTGGTACTTAGAATTATGAAATTAATCAAATTGTCATAGTTTTAAGTGGCTTCCGATTGTGAGGCAAACTTGATAATGTCTTCCTTGTAAATTATCAAGTGTAAGTATAGATGAAAAATACAAAACCAATCTTTTGTCTCTCTTTTTCTCTTACTGTAACTATCTACTCTATCATTTTCAGGTTTGTACTTTACAAGTACTTATTATGTTATCATTTTGACATAATTTTGGTCATTTATATTTTATTCATGATAAAATTGTTCACATTTTGAGGACCAAATGTTTTTCCCGGACCCCGGGATGTAAGGTATACATACATAGTTGTAAGAAGTGTAGTTGTAAGAAGTGATTTTAGTCATGTAATAAAATTGTTATTAGTGTTAAAGGTCAGCTCTAGCTGCGTCTAGAGCAGAGTAAAGAATCCCTGACGAGGGACTTCTCACGCTCCACTTTTGGACGCGTCTCATCTTATGAAATGATGTAATGATGTATGAATCACACACGACAGTGTTAAAGTGTGTGCAAATCTTATTTGCGAACTTCAGTCTTAGACTGAGAGTTATTCCTTTCTGTTTGATTTTTGGAATCCTCTGAGATTCCCCTTTTGTTCTATTTTTAAGTTTCTGAAGTTATTGTTGAAGTAATAATCATTTCGTTTTCAGTTTCATTTTGAATAAACAATCAGCCTTCGGGTTGTTTCATTCAATAATTCTCTGGATTACATTTGAGACTTTTATTAATTGCTTTCATCCAATTAATTACATTTTTTTGCACGATTCATAATTAGTCAAGTTTGGAAAGTTACTCAAATGGAGTGACCTCATCTTGACCTTAATAATAGTAACCAAGTTTACTGTACAGAGTAATTTTATCCGTGTAATTCAATTTCTTGACAATTACCTATTTTTGACAAGTTGCTTGAATAGTCTTCAGCTCCAAAAAAAAACTAGTATTTACTTTCAAAAACATTTTGGAACCGTTGTGTTCGAGAGCTGGCTGCCAGCGTGAAGTTAAGATTTGTGCATTGAAAATACAAAGGGATCACTGAAGGTATTCCTGGGAAAAGCTACGAATGGCTTCTTTATAACAACAACCCAATCATTTAGCTGAGCAGTGAAATATACTGTTAAACGTTCTAGGTTCTAAAATTATCTGATTTTGTCTCGTACTTTTTGGGTTAAAATTAGTTGAGAAATTCATTTTTTGCAAATCCTCTGCCAGCTACTCCCACTCTGAAAACGATCCCTAGCCCTAAAAGGGATTCTTACATTCCACAATTTCTAAGAAATTCATATGGAAATTAAGCTAACTGCAAAAGTATCTCATATCCGTAATCTGGAGAATTAATTAATCTTCAAATTTTTTATCCCATATCTAATGACCCCGAAGTCATTAGTAGCACATTACAGTGCAACGTTGTAGCCTCCGGACACATTTTGAAGGTAAAAGGAAATTGACGACATTTACAGTACTAATGATGTAATGTATTAGCTAGTAAAACAATTTTACAAAAACTGTACACATCACTTTCACATTTATATTAAATTTGATCGTCTTCCAAAAATACTTGGATTAAACATATTATCCGAAATTAATTAAAGTAATAGTTCAACGACAAAACAATTAATAAGATTTCAACCGTCTATGATTTAATAAATATTGCTTGGAGTTACATTATTACTTAAACAATAAATATGTGCATGTATGGAGACAAATTATTACAGCAAGCCACTACTTTACGCATTAAAGCCAAATTATTTAACTAATATTTTTAACCCTGAGTAAGCATTGCAGGGCTACTGCGAGCTAATGCCAGACAAGTACTCAGCTTCACTGATGATATCAACATGACTGAATGGAAAAACGCCTTTCTGTAAAGTTCAAATGAGAGAGATTAAAAACACCAAACTGGCTGATTGGAACTGTTGGAAGTCATAATTGTTATGGGGAAAAGATTCAAATTCAAATTTAAAAGCCCCCCTCTGGGGGTAAACCTACTCATTTACCTTGCCGTTGAGTATTCCAACCCAATGACCAGTATCCCTTTTTTCAGTGACTTCAATGAGGTCCCCAACACTCAGCCTTAAAGAGATGTTGTCATATGCACTTGGACTCCTGTTTTTCGATACTCTAACATACACTTTTTCCTCGAATTCGTCTGGCCGTAAGCCAAAACCAGGTGGGGCTGTTTGTGGACGGCTTCGTCCCATGTTCGTGTCTGTAGGATAGGATGTCGGCCGAAGTTTCTTTGGACATAATTAAAAAGCTATGAAATAATTTTAATTCACCTTCATAAAATGTAAAAACTAAAAGTTCCCTTACATCAGGATTGTTTAGCCTCAAAGGAACTTTTTTCTCAATTGGTCTAATTAAAGATGTAGTTTCAAATATGTTTCGTTTGTAGAAAGATAACATTGATGGAATGTCAGGAAAAGTAAGATCATCTCGTAAGTAATACTGGTTTTCGGTTTCCACAACTTTCCAATGGATAGGAAATTGCTTCACCTCATTTTTTTCCCTAAACAAACAGAAATTTCAGCTAATTAATATTACCCAAGGTCTCATGGCGCATCCAAGTATAGCGATAACGCTATATTTGTGATTATATTTTGACGTACTATAATAAATATCGTCAGACTACAAAATTATGGACACGATAAAACACTGATTATTTCCTAGAAGATCATATCATCACTTATTACAATAATGGCTTTAATTGTAAGTAAACAAGGTAAATAAAATGCTTTACTTTAGGCACAAAACATACTCTCCGGGAGTTCGAGATGAATCCCGTACAAAGAATATTCCAGTGGATTCACGTGCTAGGAGCCGTTGGGATTCCTCGAAGGACAACACTCCAAAGTACCAGCTGAGAAAAACATTTTATAAATAACAAACTCAATGACTTTGTATCCTTAAAATTTCCTAGTGCACACCATCAAAATAGTTTTTAAATAATTTTAGATCACTTGAACTATTTTACCTTTCGATGTTATTCTCATCAAAGCTTGCACCTGACATTTTGACTACTAACGAGTTTTTTTTAAATGCTGGAACGTTTCTTGAGTGGGTTGGAATTGCACTACCAAATTATTTTTCGAAATTTGCAGTGCTAGTGAATACCATTAACTGCGTTGAGGGGTTGATGAAAGTAATGCCAATTCACTTGCTCCAAATCTGTCCTATGATTGAAAACAATTCTATGGAAATGACCAAAAGCCCTACGAATTTATGAAATAGTGTCGTATTTACTTAAAATATGAAATTGTACCTCGGCACGGTATTGGAAGTCAGTGTTAAAAATGTATAAAAACAAATGATGTTATGTCATTCGTAAACAATTTAATGACAGTATGGGGACACACCTTGTATGTTCCAAGCGAAAGGGTTTAATGATACGTATGGGAAAATTTCCTGTACACTTGTACATGGTAATACCGAGAACTCTACAGGAAAATCATTGGGTTATGATTCATTAGTTCTGCTACTTCCGCTGTAGTACTTTTTAATAGGTTGCTATACAAAGTGTATAAGTCATTATTTACATTTTAACGGGGTTTCATCAAAGTAATTATTGATTTGTTGGGGTGCAAGTTTAACTATGTACCCGGGACTTTAACATGCGGTAACTATTATTCCTTTAGATGATTTACGGAAAGGTGTTTCTGATGATTTGTACGGCATTTACATGTGAGCCTAGCATTTATAAACAGGAAATGAAGACATATGTACACACATACATACATATACAGTGTACTCTTAAAATGAGAGACCCCTACATGAAAATGTTATAATGAAGAATACAGGACGAGTTCCTATTAAATCACATTTTATTTCCCCTTACAAAACACCCTTGTTTAAAGGCGATTGCTCTTATAAAATGCACATAATGTGTGTGAGTTCAATCCTCTGTTATATATAGTAGGTTTCAGACTGGCTTATACAGATTTGCTTCAATCGTTATTCTTTATGGAGTTTCGGGCCTGTAAAAATGGTTCCAAAAAAATTAACTTGAATAAATGAAGATTTTATGAGACGTATAGGAACTATTATTTGTTTCACATGTTTATTTGCATGCTTTCACTTGCAAAATATCAGCAAAACTTGAGTTTAATTTGAACACTTGCATAGAACCCTGAAGCAATTTCATTTTCGTAGTCAAGCATTCATAAAAGGCTAGTCGAGCCCAAAGTAATCTCAGTCTTAAAGTTACCCAATATGCCTGCAAAAACTCCCACAATTCTACTGCAAAACTAAAGATATGCCCAACAAATAGTATTACAAAGGCCCCGGTCAGATTTTCTATTGTGAAACTATCAGACTCACGCTTCCGCTCTTCCCAGATCCTGACCAGCGTTTGATATAACAACTTTGAATTTTTACTCTTGATCCATAACTTTCCCCTGTGCATAAAGTAAGCGTAAATATTTTCCCTCCACTTCCCTGGCATTCCCGCATCCCGTAACCTTCCGACAAGCCCCGCAAAATCATCAGTCAACACGGATTTTTTTTGAAATGCGAATCCGGTAGAGAAGCTCCTTATTGGTCTTGAAATAAGCACAATTGACTCCGCTATTCCAGGGAGGCTCACATTTCTAGCTATGACTGTTTTTAGAGGAGTATGAAAGGAAATACAAACAGTTTTGGAATTAAGGACAGCTTCAAGTATACATTTTCCGGGATCTCTTTCAAAGCTAATAACGCGTGGCAAAATGTGTGTAGCGACGCCATCTCTGGATTTATTGAAGTAGTTATAGGATGTTCCGCCTAAATAATTAAATACGATAGAATATTCTTGATGTAGGTCTAATTGGTCGAAATCTTCAGGAACCTCTTCTTCCGCTTGAGTTGAAAAAAATGATACCAAATCACTTTTATAGGCAGATCCTATAACTAGGTAACATAGCATCCAGAGTCCCAAAAATATTTTAAACTTCTCCGAGAAACCTTTTAATTCACTTGATTGGTCCATCATGATTTTGTAGGTGATCAGTAACCCAGAGTTTGTACAATAATAATTATTAAATTCACTGCGCAAGTGCAGCTCTAAATGTAAAAGGATGGCAGTTCCAACAAAACAACAACCAAGTAAACCCCAGAGTTCGGTGGTAAAGGGGTAAACCACAGTTTGCCATTTAATGTAAATACTTGGCAATCTCGTCCCGAATTCAATATGGTCCGATGCAATGTAAACGAAATCCAGGATGTCATGGCGTTCTAATGATGCGGAATTTAAAATGCACAGATCCGCTTTTTTGTAGTAAACTGAACCAGTCATTCCCGTCCAAGTCCCGTTCCGATAAGACCCCGTTCCAATATTGGAAGCATCAATTTCAAAGGAATAGTTGAGCTTTTTTGTTACGGCTAACAAAACTTGAAAATTACCGCCATCAAACCCACTAGAAGTTTTTATTAAATGGGGCGGGATCATCGCACCGGCTACTTTAAGCACTTCTAAAGGTTCCAAAATTGGGCAGATAGCGCTTGGCGGGAAATCAGATGTGTATTTAAATTTGAAGCGCGAAAATAAATGATGTTTTTGTAGTAATTTTTTTGGGAAATGGCTCGCAAAAACAAACAAGTCTTTGATGGAGTGCCCATTTTCCACTAACAAATTATGTACTAATGTTGTAGCTGAGTCGTTTTTAGGAAGCCAGAAAATCAAATGGGAAGTCCAATGAGGTAGGTATCGCTTGTTTGTTAGAATATTTTTATGTTTATTAAAACGACCCTTTTGGTATAATTCTGAATGCATGGATATCAGAGTCCTAGGGATTGGTAATAAAAACTGAGGTAGCTCAAAAGAAACGTTATTGTTTTCGAATATAAATTGTATGTCGGACTGGAAAAGTATGCCAATTTTCTGGCAACGTCCTTTTTGGCCCATGCCAACTGTCATGATAAGATTTATAAAAATTGTCTCAACAAATACAAGTGTGCGGGCCATTATGACTGAATGACTACTGAAATTATTTCTGAGTCATGATGGGTTCACGCATGTTATGTATGTACTTCCATAAAGTGGACCAATAATTTCACGTGGCGTAAGTCCATAGAAGTCGTCTATTTGTCCCAGTATTTATGTGGCAACTTGCCCAGGTTTAGCCGATTTAGGTGCAAAACTAAGCAAATCAAACTGGAACTCACACGTGGTAAAAATGAAGAAGGAAAATGGATTATGAATGTCTTCATTTATTATGTGTGCTTTCCATTTGGTTTTAGTTCTCAATTTTTGAGTTTTTCACTTTTAAAATTTTCAAATTATTGGATTATTTAAGAATCGCAAATATGCTTCTTCACCTGCATACCATTGAAGCATGACTACATAATATTTGCTATTTATTTTTAAGGCCGGGAAAGAATGACGCTACGTAAATTAAGGCTGGGCACTTTTACGTTATTAAATTTCCATTGATATGTTTACAGTAGTACCAAAAACCATGTTTGATCAAGACTGCAAAGTATGAGCCATACAATTCGACTCTACACGCAACTATTGCATATATTTAGTGATGTAATATTGATCCATATAAATAGGATGTCCATCAGTCCTGATTTGAGATGGGCATACCTGATGACCTGATGAGTGGGCGTAAAGTCCTGATTTTTCGAACGTATGTACGAATATTGTTTTTAAGTTAATTTGATGCAAGCTGTTGTTGCAGAGTTGCCCCATGAATAATAAAAACAGAACCCTCGCTGAACATGCCCTGCTTTTCTTGGTATATGTACGTATCTTTGTAAATTTACTGTTAGTCCTAAAGCATATATTACAAATACTGAGGCCACCACAGGGCCCTACTGCGTGTTATCCTATCCGCGCAATCAAGTAGAATGTTATTGTAAAGATCGCATTTCTGAAACGTTTTCATACTGAAGTAGTGAATTAAGTGAAACTTCAATAGAAATTAGTGACAGTTTAAACTCTTAGTAAGTTAATTTTAGCCCAGTGATTTTGTAAATAAAAAATGTAAAAGTGCTCGAACTACACTAAATCTTAACAATGCCAAAGAATCACTGCGTTTACAATTTGCTGTGGAAAAAGGAGCACATTTTTATTAAATCCAGCAGGAAAGGTCAGTTATTTTTGGTGCAGTATCGAGTTGTAAATTCGATGGAAATTGTGCGAATGATGGAATTACGGATTTAAAGTGTTTGTAAATGTTTCTACGGACAAGCATAAAAAGAATGCAAATTCCAATAATGGGACAACTGTTGCTGGGTTTGAATAATTTAAAAACCAGTCTGATGAAAAACAACTGTGGCAGAATTGACTTTGGATTACCACGGTTTTAAGCCAGTTATCAGTTTTTAAGTTTCGACTGTACTTCCGGATTAGTGCGACAACTTTATGCAGGTTCGAAGATTGCGTCTTCACTAACGTTAGGCCAAACAAAAGTAGGCTTAGTAAAAAATGTGCTAGTACCTTTCTCACTTGAACCCTAATGCAAGAAATAATTTCTCAAAATTACTGTTTTTCCATTGGGCCCGATATATTCAATAAAAAACAATGGCGTGCGTTCCCTTAATTTTAAAATATTTTGACCCTAACAGTAACTGGTTCGTGCTACTTTGTAGGATAGCTTTTGTTTAAATACTAATTCTTGAACTTCAAGTCAAATGACAGTTATCTCCAAAACTACTGAATGCATTTCAATAAAAAAATTTGGGAGTATTGCTTATGTAAATAGCAATTGTTATTGCCTATGTGATTGAAATCGGCCCGATAGTTTTTTCAAAAAATATCTTGAAACTTCGAACTTCAATTCAAATGACAGTTTATCTCCAAAACTACTAAATCGATTTCAATGAATTTTTTTGTGAACGTTGCTTACGTAAATCGTAATGGTCAGTGCTTATGAAGTTGAAATCGGCCCGAGTTTTATTGAAAAAATCTAAAATTTCGACAAAAACTCAAAATTCATGGTGCTTGGACGGCAGTAGCTGACACCACCTTACGCGAAGCCCCAAATTATCGCGTAGTGATGATTCTTCTTGTCGTATTTTTCTTTACAACAAAGAGATTTTAGAAGTCATCTAAATAATAATCTCTTTCTTTTCAGAATGGACCTTACAAAAGAATAGAAGTAGGCCAACGTTTTTCGGTCGGCAAATTTGAAGCAGTTCTTAGTTCAGAGACTCCAAAATTTTAAAATTTTTAGTATACTTGTCGTGGTGGTGTTACTACTATTGATATATTTACCTTTGGGAACTCACGCTCTCAAGATTTGGACAGAAAATACATTCTCTGGAATTCTTGCAAACTACCTTCCTGTTAGATAGAGATCACTTGTATTTTAAATACATACAAATTATTTAAAGTAAAAGTCCTGATTTGGGATTCAGATAATATGGACACCCTACATATAAACAATTAATGGTACTAGCAGTGGTCGGACTGTACTGTACTTGATAGTACAGTATTGATAAAAGTACAGCATTGTTACAGTAACACATGATCATTATGTTTCATTAATAAAGCAGAGTACAGTATTTGCACTTATTCCTAGCATAAACTATTGGCATAGTATTGAAAAGCCGCAATAGCAATAAAAGCAAGTAAAGCAAAGCAACGTATTGTTATAAATAATACAAAATCATATAAAGTACAGCAAATCATTGATACACGCAAAGGACCCCATCTAGTAAATTTACGGGCGATCTACTTACGTTAGATTTTTAGCATACGACATTAAAACGTCATGTACATAAGTGCCGACTGCCATCATCATCATCCTGACAATCACTTTCAAATCAGTATACAGTAAAACTTGTATATAGTGGCCGGCTATATAGTGGTTTCCTCCACATTGTGGCCCATGTCAGGTTTCCCCGTCATAAGTCCTATCTTTTAACATTACGTACACCCCGCTTATAATAGTTTTTTATATAGTGGTCCCCTGCCAATTATGGTCTGGGATTTTTGACCATTCGTATAGAAATGCAGGCTTTCAACTCTGCATACAGTGGTCCGAATAAACATAGTGTAAATTTAAATCGCGCGAAGTTAGACAACTTCAAAAACGTCATGCGCATTCCATAATACGCATTTCTTGCGTTGAGGCTTGGAGTGGTGCTTAAGTGTGCTCGGTATGATTGGTTTTCGAAGTTATTTAAAAGGGAAATACAATTATGACGTCTTGGGTAACGGCCCACCAATGTGTACATTTCCTTCAAGAATTTCTCGCAAGGAACAATATTAAAAGTCTAAAGCATTCAAAAATTAGTAATTACTTTAATAAAGTGTAATTGCTAATATAATATTGCATACTGAGCAAGCAATAATGCGTTAATTGTGCGTGAGAATTGTTTAATTTGAAGTACTGTATATAGTGGTTAGGACCACTATATCCGGCACAGTGGTCCCTGTTAATAGTGGTCAAATTTTCTTTCCCCTAGAGAAACCACTATAGACAAGTTTTACTGTATATGTAGGATAAGCGATTTTTATATTTTTTCATTTGTCATATTACCTCGAAAGCAACGTAAAGCGATGTGTATGTAGGGTATGTCGATTGAAAATGCCCTGCAGTATTTGCCTGCCCAGCTGAAAATGCCCAAAATGCCTGCCCACATGCCCAAAATTGGGTATGTGGGCAGCTTTTGAAAATGCTCTGATTTTGGGCAGGACAAGTTGGGCATTTTGGACATTTTCACGGCACCAAAATTGGATCACTAGTTTAGATTCAAAATACCCGAATGTATGGGAGCGCAGCGAAGGAAAAATCACGTGAATGTCTGGTTATTCGCTTGTTCCTTAATTTTAATTGAATTAACAGAAACATTGACAAACCAATTTAATTTCCATGACATGGGGTGATATAATTTGGCTCTCTGAAAATCAATTTAAATCATAGCATGATTGATATGTAGAATAAAAATATATTCGGCCCTAATTACTGGAAAAATGGCTCGAGTAAAACCCATCCTCCACACAGGTCCCCAAATATTGTTTTTTTAGTTTATCTGTGTAGACAAAAAATTACTGTACGAGTTCTAATTTGAACAGAAAACATGTTTCGCCCGTCATCAACATAAATACATGTATAGGTGTATGCATGCATGTATCCAGGATGGAGGAAGTTCATTTTACGTCGTTACATACGCCAAATCCACAACAATAAAAATACCTGGCAAGGCATTTTCGGACACTTTTCCGTCAAAATTGCAAAGATATATTCAAGTCGACTGCCAAATTGTAGCAAATATACTATTTTATTTCACTATTCTGCCCAAAATGCCCTTGCCTAAAATGCCCTACTGTGCCGCCCTCGCCCTGAAATGAAAATGCCCAAAATGCCGGGCATTTTCAAATCGACATACCCTATGTGTGTTTGTTTTTTTAAGATTCGGTTTTTCTAATAACTACATTAAGCGTTTTTAGAAGGTTAACTTGTACTTTCATGTACTACCAAAATATTAAATATTTCATTGCATGAATACAGAATAAGCTTCTATTGCAGATTATTAGTCGACTGTTCCTTGCCAATAATACCGTATTGACGAATATATACGTACAGCTGTGGGTAAAGCACAGTATTGACAACTATTTATGTACAACCAGAGATGCGCAAAGGAAAAATAGCCTTCCTTCAAGCCTTCGAAGGCGAAAATTCAGGAAAGATTTCCCCTTCCACATGTCGTGGAATGAAGCCCTCTAAAAAATCCGCCTTCCTTCACCCTTCCGTCCAAAATACATTCACTCATTTTTGCCTTCAGCCTTCAACTAAAAATAGCCTTCCTTCAATTTTAAACTACAACCCGCTTAAATACGTTTTGCACAGCAGGATTCAGTGCAGTGAAGAGAGCGCCATACATTGTCAGTTGTGATTTCACGAATTGGCTGTATTGTTGCGCTAGCAGCAAAACGACGTTGCATATGCTATGCTTTATTCACGTTATAGATATTTCGTGTACCTGGAAGCCTTCACGGCCTTAGAGAGCTAACATTTAGGAACCCTTCCTTGACAATCCTTCATTGATAATTTTTGTAAAGGCTTCCTTCAGCCTTCAGAAAAAAGTATCCCATCCTTCCATTCCTTCTGCAACGTTAAAAAAGTTACCTTTCCGCCTTCAAGGAAGCCTTCTTGGAAGGCTAGCCTTCGAAGGTTGCGCATCTCTGTGTACAACTAGTAGAGTAAAGAAGAGTATTGATGTTTATGTTTGCACAACTAGTGGAGTAAAGCAGAGTATGTATTGAACAATATTTCGTTGTGCTTTTAGCAGTAAAGCATTGTATTGAAACAATTACCATATCCAGGCTACACTAAAGCACAGTACATGAAAAGGCAACTGTACAAAAATAGCGCTACAGTATTGTATTGATGAGTCAAAGTCCGACCACTGCTGGGTACTAGCAGTTGGGAAGTTTAATTGAGGCGTAATGGCTACGGCATCAATCTTTCTGTGCCTGTACCTACATATGTGTGTAGTTTTTAAGGCAGGGCAGCGTCCTCATTTTCTCCACAGATTTGAAGTATGTAATGTCGAATATATTCCGTAAAGTTGGTACATACATGTATCAGTATACCATGCGCTCCTTTATTTTACTATGAGAAAACTTTACAACATGCAACGAACTATCTATAAGAGCAAACCTGAAAATAATTACAATTCATATTATGAATTACAACTTACAAATTAGCACTGAAGCCAAAGATGCTAGCCTATCCTACATGTAGGCCTACATGTAGGCCTATTTATAGGGTGCGAGCTATTTGCAGAAAAAATTACAGGCAAAATAGGGTGCACTGGTTTTCGCAGAAAAAATGCCTATAAAATAGGAATGCACGCCTGCATACACGCAGACATATAGGCACATATGTAGGCAGCACGAAAACGCGCTTGTATGTAGGCAAATATGTAGGATGTACATATATACATAACTATTTTCTCATTATGGAATAAGTTATCTCAATGCTAACCAAAACGATTTTTGAACGTTTGCTACGTTGGAATATCAGGCTACTGTAGGGACATGTGAGATTTCCCATTCAAAATAATATCCATACATAATTAAGTACATATACATATATTGTATGTGATTGCTCGATGCTTATATACTTACTGTAACGTGCAATACGACCAATCAAAAGGAGTTTTCACATAATGCATGAGTAACATTAATTTTGAAGAAATACTCACAATCAGTTTGTTTAAAAATATGATACATAAGAAAGTAACAAACAATTGTGAGTGTTTGCTGAATAATTATTGCATTTGAGGGATAGCCTAATTGTTTTTTAAACTAATGCTATATGTCCATAATAAATTTGCTAAAATACAGACAGCAAAATGTAATTATAAATTTTAATCAAAATATAATTTAATTCTACAGTGTAGGGTCCCATGTAGGAAGGGGCTAACACTTGCCGTTACCCTATATAGGCAGAAATGTAGGCAGCGGCAAATGCCTACTTGTAGGCAAGGATATAGGCCTAGCAATTGCACAAATAGGGAAGAAGGAAGGCCCCTCCTAAACTGAATGTATAGGTAGGATGTAGGATAGGCAAAATCAGTTTAGCATCTTTGACTGAAGCTATTAAGAGATTATAGCACTTCATATATGCATACGTGCAGCATATGACAAATATGACGCTTCTTACAAATTAATAAAGCATGTTAATTTATAATGCATGTTTAGCATAAATGTTACGTAAGAATATATTTTATAGAATTCAGTTAAACATGAAATTATAAACGTATCGATTTCGTAATACAGTAGACAAAATTATTTTCTTAAACTATTTATAATATGTTACCATTTTTTCCTTTAAGATATGAATTTTCAAAAATGTTTGGTCAATATACGAAAGAGTTCTTTTTAGGATATTCGAAATTCGGAATTACCAAAGCTGTAATCACTAGAAATTTCTAAGATAAATACATACATCTCTAAAAAAAAGTTTCAATATAGAGTGTTAATTACCTCAGGGGTGTTGTAGCAGCAAATGTAAGTAGGTTCTCGGAAGCGGTTGACATGAGACGTTTGAGTTTATGGTTACTTGTTAATTAAAGATAGTTACGATGTGAGAATGATCCTTAGGATTTATGAAGATGTCAAAGTCAATTATGTAACCAAGGGAGTCGTCGCACTCCTGATGTATGTAAATCACATAAAGCGGTACTGTCATATTGCGACACGGGTAACTTCACGAAATGAGTATCAAAGCACAATTATCAAAATGCAATTAAATATGAAAGTATATTTGAAGGAAAATTATATATTCAATATTTAATATTTAATGTCTCTCACTTCTGAACCTTTCTATACAATTTATCAAGAGCTTCAATAAAACTTTTCAAAGTTTTGAGAAAATAGTAGTCTTGGAAAGATGTGATTTGCATGTAAATTATCTGCATATATACTATAATAAACTATACGGAATTAAAAATATTCAAAATAATCCACAGTTCCAGCATCATCCACGTTTATTGTGTATAATGAACATGAAGTAGATAAAATGACGTCACGTGAAACATAGAAACAACAATAATAACCCATTTCAGTTAGTGAAACGCATACCCCACTCCTACAGGAGTTACATTTAAGGCATCTTGGAATTTCTTTTCTTAAAGAAATTAGTATTACAGACGGGGACCGTAATGTTATAGATTTATCGCGTCATGTTCAAGTAACGTGCAGTTCTTTGCCTTTATGGCTGCTTGGCACTCTATAGGATCTGTAAAATAATGGGATAGACAGTTTCAATGTATTATAGTCCATTACGCATAACATCATTACTTACCAGGACAAAATGGACTTGTTGTATTTTAAAATAAAAGCAACATTATCTGTAGATGCAGTTTCATTAAATGCAAAATGGACCACTTGTAATAAAAATTAACAACAAGTGCAATTTAAGCTGAAAGCCATGAGCTACTTGCATCATACCTTTAAAATATTAAATATGCGCTTACTGTTAGTTGGTAGTAGTTTTAATGAATACTGCAAGTAGGTTATTTTGCCTGTATGAGCAAAATACTTGAAGATCATTTTGCTTCTATTTGAGAATTCTTCTAGCCCATTTTGCATCATCATCGATGTAATATTTTCTATACCCTAGTGCAGTATTAAAAGTTACTATAAAACTTGAGGCATTAATATTGTCTTTCGGTTTACAGCTACAATAATAAATTATTACGATTCATTACTACATTATTTAACGTTACATGCATTATGTCCAAATCAATGTTCCTGTTTTTGCCTTTGCACGGATTGCAAGAATAATCTTAACTGGTTTTGTAAAAACTGTTTTTTTTTGTTTGTTTTGTTTTGCTCTTTCATTCTATTCTAGTTAGTATGAAGTAATTATATATATGAGCTTAGGACGGGCTTTAAATTCTCGTTACCCCGTGCAATGCGAATGAGAGGCATGTTCGTATTTTTCTTAGATTGTTATTGCTACTGTAGAGGGTATACAGGTGAAGAAGATCTGGTCTTACCAATAAAATCCCAGCATTTATAACCTTCGATTGTCTGTAGTTTACCAGTAGGTACACTAAAGACTAGGTCAGGAATGAAAGTCTCAGAGTCGACGTAGTGCTTGAACCAGGCATTGAAGCAATCGTCCAAAAAGTTGTTGCCTAATGGGTCTTTAATTGCAATGATATTGGAAAAGTCTTTCTCAATCATTGCCCGGCTATAGGGCCAGTCCCAACAATTAGTCTTGTCCTTCATCAGCTGTTGCATATCCGGAAGAAACTTCTCGACCCTTACGTCATCATTCATGTAGACAACATTGGGGATAGGGAGCCAACCTTGAACAAGTTCGACATTTTTTTTGCAGGGGAAGAATTTGAACAAGAGAATCTGCCTTGAAGTCATTGTTGTTTCATTGGAGGTACTGTACTGTAGGTCCAGCAATTCTCTGACTGAAGGCATGTGGTACTTTTTTGATGATCTAATGGCTCTACTTAGGTACACCTTACCTGCAAAAAGTTATCTTGAATTTAATTTTTGTTGGTTGGGAGTTGGGAGTTCAAAGAGATGCCGTTTTAATGGAATGGGAAAGTTTCTGAAAAGACTTGCTAACATAACGAACTGTGTGGTGAAACAGTTTTGTTAAGGAATATTCACCAATAAATCTCAAAGGAACGCTCAACCCATGGGGTACATATACGGTATCAATAATTTATTATATGTAGATAAATAGGTTGTTTACTGGTCGATTTGGTCCTAGTCCTTACAACCTACACAGTTACTTTATAAAGTTTCAAATTAGTATGCTCAAAATGGGAAATCAAATAATATTCGGTAGGGAATTTAGTAAGTATATGAAAAGAGAAAAAGGTTTACATAAGTATTAGCACTATATAAAATCATACTGTAAATGGTATGGGTAAAAAAGGTTCCTTCGTTCTCTGTCTTACATAAGGGTCAAACACCTAAACGGTAACAAATGCACAGTGGCACAAAACTATCACCCCCGTAGCCTACGTAATGAATTAATTCGTAAAATATTTGATATCCCCAGTCTGTAGTAAATTCGTTTTTAGATCTACTTAAATGTTTTCCTTTGACCTCCGTCAATTTTTCCGGTACAGGGGGAACGAACGTGTGAACCAAAGTCATTTTGTTTTACAGATTCTGAATTAAACAATTGTTTATTTCAACAAAAACCCTTTGCGCCGGTGCATTTGGTTTCTCTTTAA
Organism: Allacma fusca; assembly: GCA_947179485.1. NCBI lineage: Eukaryota > Metazoa > Arthropoda > Collembola > Symphypleona > Sminthuridae > Allacma > Allacma fusca. The sequence continues at coordinate 60,227,261 of OX359247.1, read as the reverse complement.
ACTTACTCCTGCTTTTAGAGCGTTGTCTAGATTTCTTGGTTAAGTTGAGCAGCAACGGAGCATTCCGGCGCATTCGTATCCTCTGGATATTTTGATAAAATTTTTCCTTGGAACCCCACAAAATTATTGTTGTATTAATCATCCATTCTGGTATCCATTGATTTCGACGTTTAATGCTGGGAATAAATAAACCCAAATTAATGATATTAGAGTTCTAAATGAAGTTGAGGAGTTCTAAATGTAAGCATTTATGCAGTTGTTTTTAAAAGCAACAAAAATGATTGTGTCTGCAAGTGATAAAAAAGTATGTGTTGAATGGAAATTTTGACAAAACTGATAAAAAGCTATAACCTGTCCTACAGTAGTATCGGGTTACATATACTTGATTGGTTTAAAAGGTATATAGATATATTTCTCATTGCAGGGAAGCTGTACTCGAACCGACACTCATTCATGCAAGAGAAACTGGTTCTATTAAGGATATGTTTCAGAAGGTACGAAAACCTACGGTCCCTTCGTCCCTTGCAAATAAATTAATGGTCCACTACACTCCCTTTCTCTGACCGTATTACCTACTTCCTTTTTTCAAACAATCTCTAGAACAATAGTAGATATAATGGGAACATATTTAAAAGTTTGACGTACTCTGCAGGACGAGGATGCCGACAAAATTGGTAGAAATTCGGTTGTTGAAATTCCACGAAGTACAGAAAATCGTAACAAAATTTCCCGAAAAGATAGCCGTATAAAGGTTTGTTGTTATCCGTTATGGGAGTATGAATGAGCGCCAGACGACAGTACTGACGGAACTCTTTGTTCGTACATTTCTCTGCTCCAAACAATTACAATTTTAGAATCACCAAGCTCAACGCCCACGGATTCCTTATTATTAGAATTATTGAGGTTTGAAACACATGCAAGTGTAGCACACTCTGTATAAAGTATCTAATTAAAAAAAATAAAAGCTAACTTAGTAATAGTAAATACGCTTTTACAAGGGAAAAAAATTGTAGCAAATATGGGAACGTGTTCAATGATATTTACCAATATCGACAAAACACAAGGGTGGCTCTTATGGTGAGATTACCTGTGTTAGAAAGCATGCTTGGTGTAATAATATATGTAAATAACTAAATTATATATTTACCAATAGCAGTCAAAGTTCTCCAGCAACGAATAGACGTAGTACTAAAAAATCCAGCATCTGCGTAAGCTTCCGGTAAATCGGGTATTTCCAGTGTTTCGTATTTAAGAGTAGGTTTTTTGAGCCGTCCAATTCTACCTCCCATATCGAAGGTGAAGTCTGGAGTGTTGGGGGATCCACAGTCATCAAATCTAAGGTCGGATCCATCGCAAGCGACCAAATCTTTAATGTCGTCGCCCGCAAATGGATTCACACCGCAGTCCCTATTATTACCGTTAGTATCCACGAAGTAATGCTTGGCTTTCCCGTGGTCTTGTTCACTGCCCCGATAAAAAAGGACGGGGTACACGAAGTCCCGGTTATGAAGCACGCTTCTGCATGTTACAAAAAAATCTCGATAGAATACCTTCCATTTTAACTCTGTAGACACATCGCAAGGGTAAATAGAGTCAGTGTGGAGCATCGTTGGTGCAGTCCAGTCTTCAGCATTTTGGCTCCATTTCAACTTGAACTGATTGTACATAGGTTCATTGAGAAACCGAGGGTATTGCTTCTTCAGGTCACCCAACTCTTCCCTGAAATAAAATGAGTATAAACAAACGTTTGGTTTGCTGAGAATATGAAAAGCTTCAGTTACATAATATGATGGTGAAGACGTGTGTCATTTTTTGCGTAAAATCGTAAAGCCTCCCTCACCGTAAAAAATCTTATACTATATGTAATTAGTTTTTATTAAATGAAAGAGAGCTGTGTTGTGTATATTCTAGTGCTGTCCATGGGAACAAGAATTTGGTACCCATTCCTGTTCCTGTACCTATGCCCATTTTTTCAGGTACAAAGGAAATGATCCCGTTCCCATATAAGATTAACGAATTTGAAAATCCCTGTTTCCAAAAAAAGAATTCTTTCCCTTTGAGATTTTCCCTGCAAGAAATATTTTTTCCCTGGGAAGAATCTTCCCACAAAAATCCGACCCCGACTTTAACCCATTGAAAATGTTGGTACACTTCAGATATGTGTTGAGTTGTCCCTTTGTTTTCCTTAGTGTCAGTTTCGCTCAATGTAATAATTGCAGCATCACAGCTATTGCCTGGAACTTTGGTCCCATAATTGCGAATACATTTAATTTGTATTTTTCGCTTATTGGAAATTAGCTATGACTACAAGTAGCACCTTCGTTATCATTTTGCTAAGCTAATAAGGGAAACAGTACGCTGACGTTTTCTGAGCACTGATTTGGTTTTAACTTCCATTAAATTTCATTCTTGTTACGTGGTTCGGTGCTTTTGAAATAAATGTATGTCAAAGGGTGGCTTATATGGTATGTTAGTGATGTATTTTTAAAATTCTATTTTGTGCGTGAGGTATTTTCCTTTTATCAACTTCATGGGAATGTGTAGGTACACATTTTGTTCCTGCTCTCAAACCCGCTTTTGTTCCCATATTTTGGGAACAATTGCCATGTTCCCAAACGTTCCCAAATTGGCTTGGGAACAAAATTTACGTTCCCGTACGCACCCATTCCTGTTCCTGTTTCAAACATGATGGAGAATGTAAGTAATTAGTCCATTTTTTAGTTTTCCGTTTAGAATAAATTAAATGTAGCGAATCTTGCTTTTATAAGATACATTACATGTTGTCCAATTTGTTATTAAGATGAATTTCTTGTAGCGCATTAGCGCATGACGCCTATGGGATAAATTATTTTGTGAACAGTTTTGCTTTTAATTTTTAAAACGCTTGGTTCATTTTGCATTTAAGGAAACTAAAAGTATCCCGTGTGGCTTTTAGGACAAGCTTACTCAAGGTTAGTGCCCCCCATGGGTACAAAAATGTTGTACCTGGACCTGTACCTGAATCTTGGGTACATGGATTTTTTGAACCTGTACCCGCACCTGTACCTGAATACCCGGGTTCAATTTTCCTGGACCTGTACCTGTACTCAAACTAAATCAGGAGTACCTGTACTTGAAAAGTACCTGTACCCAAAGACGTACCTGTACCCGGGTATATTTTAAAAGTACCTGAACCTACCCGGGTATTTTCGATTGTACTAAATTAAAGGATTTCCAAAGTACTACTGTATTATGAATTTTTTCTTTAAATGTACATTTTTTTTTAGATTCAAACTCTACATTTTAATTTCTGTCAATCTTTGAGACAAAAAAATTTCCTGATCGTATCTCCACTCAATGATTAGAGTTTATGCATCAGAAAATTTGGGCTATATGAGAAGGCCCGCTTTATCGATACTCCATTCCAGAAACTACTAAAAAATCTCTCGCCATTCGAGCTAATGCTGGGTAAATAACCTCGCCATCGTATATGGTGGAATTAATTTGCATGACTGAGCTCATACATATAAATTTTAATTTAACATGCTTCAAGGTCAAAAATTTTGATTTGTTTTAAACTCAACAACAACTTTGCATGTGTTATTACTTGGAAATATTATTGACTAAAAAGTACCTGAATGTCCATGTATTTTACATTCAGGTTCAGATATTTACCCAGTGAGTACCCGTACCTGATGGGTTTATACCCAAAAGATTGGTTTTTGTATCTGTACCGATACCCATACCTGAACCTGAATTTTTAGGTATCTAACGACTGAACCTGAACCTACACCCAAACCGGATGGGTACAAAAGGTTTGTACCTGATACGCACCTGTACCTGAACCTGTACCCAAATACCCGGGTAAAACCTGTACCCATGAGGGGCACTACTCAAGGTCCATTTGGATTTTGTCGTGACACATGGTTAATTCTATTTGATTTTAATATATCCTGGTCCATTTTACATTTATAATACGTGAAACTTCCAAACTACACGTGCCTAAAGCTGTCTGTTGATTAATGCAAGTCCATTTTGTCTGTTGACCGATGATACATATACATTTTCGATTCCTTTAAAAATTTCTTTTTACAGTATAAGTGCTTACAAATTTAATACCTTACGCCCTAATCTTATGTGCTTATGGTAATTGCAACTTACGGAACACCAGTGAACGTGACACGACACATTCCAAAGTCAGCCTGAAGTACTTTGGATTGGGCGGCAGTAAAGATCGGGTCATAGCAGTTTTCAAAAAACCAAAAGTTCAAGTTGGGGTCATAGGAGATTTTCTGTTTGAGTATCTCTGAAAATCGATTTCTCCTCGTTCGATTCTTTACCTTCATCCGCATCCTAAAATATAAAAAATATTTCGGTCAATACAAAAATAAAAGAATAAAGTTTAAAAGCAAAGCTTATAACTTCACGTGCTAACTTGTGGCCTTTCATGCAGTAAAATCTGCCTAAGTCATCTTCGTAAGCTGGCAAACCAATGCATGTCTCACTGCTATTCGGCACCCACTCGATCAATGCTGATGGCGCCTCTACTTGACACTGAATGATCATCGTCCAGAAAAAAGCCATTACCATTATACCCTGGGGATAACGACCCAGAAAATACATTTAAAGAACTTGTAAAAATTCATACCAAATAAATTATCAAGAGATATTATAAAACCAGAAAGTAACCAGACTGTTATATAATTTATCATACGATAAAACGAGGAATCAAATTGATTACAAAATAAATAAAAACTAAAAAGCTGTAATATGTGCAAAAAAATAAGCTAAAACTTACTGAAAATATTTTTGCCTTCGTCATACCGAAGTAAGAATCTGCTGTTATTAACGGAGAATTGGGATCCGAAAAACTCATGTACAAACTGTGTATCTAGGAATATTAAATGTTAATTAAACAAATATTACTATGATTTCAAGGAAATACTTTCACCGTTTCGCGCATAAAGTGTACCACATCAATTTACAATATAACATAGAAAGCTTACCATTCGCCTCTCATGCCGAGTGTTACATTGAATGAGGCCGTGACGTCGTACGAATTCAAATGATTCTTGCACCTGTACAATAATGAATACAAAATTACTACAATAGTGATAATTTATCACAGGGTTCCTCAAAGTGTAGCATTTTTTTACTATTTGCTCGATACAACTACACCGTGCTATAAAGGTCAATTATTACAATAATGCATTTTAGTAATTATTAGGTAATTACAGCCTGTGATCCCCAGCTAATCCCGAGTGTTCCTTGAATAAAATCAACCAAGCATTGAACTAGGACGACAAAAACCGTTGTCACTTCGTGCTGCTTGGGCAGCGTGTACTGAAAAATCCGTAATATTAATATTTAATATTATATAAAACATTGTAAGAACATACCTCTTGGAGAAAATCGTTGGCTAAATAAAAAGTACCATTTTCATTTGTAAACCCATTTAAAAAGCATAGGTTATGAAATGAAAATGGTACTTTTTAGAATCAATTTAGCCAACAAAATTTAGCATTAGGCTAAATGGGAATATGACTTTTGTTAACTCATACACATACAGACAAATTGCTATCAAGCAGATCTCCTTAGGAGGAATATTTGTATGTAAAGTAAAAAATTAAAATCTATAAAATACTTCAATTAATAGAAATTAAATACATAAATAACGGCATCAGTGATATTATCGGGGAATTGTATCTTGTAGTCGTAATTAAATTCCTTTGGGTCCTTCTCTTCATACCTGATGAAGTAAATCATAATGACAGTCACGACACCCATCTGTTCATCGAAACGAAACCACACAGTCAATTTAATCATAAGTAATTATCTAATTGCTAGAAATGTTATTTTCATTTATAAGACCTTTTAACGGATATTTGACACCTTACATTTGTCACCATGTAGATGCACAATGGATGGAGAAAAACTTTTCCGTAATAATTACATAGTCCCACGATAAGTCTGTGTTGATTATATAGTCGTATCATGTTCCCTTGAGTTGCAATGCGAAGCAAATGAGCTCGATAGTACGTGACAACTGAAAAAATGGAACACACTCGAACACAGGAAATAGTAAGGTTGTTCAAAGGGATGTTGACAAGAGCTTTCCATCATTAGGGACACATTTACTCAGCACCATCGCACATTAACTTGAAGAAAAGAATGTTTTTACAAGTGGGGAAAATCTCAGATCCTTTGTTAATCCCTCTGTAACTAGACTTTACTGCACTATGACTATGGAGTATGCTTCGATTTTTTAAAAACATTTCACCAAGATACAAGATTTTTAAAACGAAAAACATCGATTAGCATCCAAGTCTATAGCTCTCCAGATCAGTTATAAATTCATTATATAAATACTCTCAAGCTGGAGAATATCGGAATACCAGTGTGTTTATAGGGGAGGCGTCGTTATACACATTAATAAAATTATAATTAATATAAATAATAAATAATTCAAGGAACTAAGATCTTACTGAGTTGGAAACGAATGGCAAAGTTGAGGTTCCATTGATACGAGGCGTTTCGAAGGATGAGGGAGAAGGAATGCATGTGCATGAATATGGTCCGATTGACCCAGACACAGTATAAGTACACAATGCAGCATGCGAGCTGACCCCAGAAAAAATACGCTTCTGGGAGAAGCCTCACCTGAGGCCACATTTGTCGACATATGAGGATAAAAAGCTGTCCAAAAGTCCCTCGAGTGACCACGGGCCAGTCCAAAGCAAAAGATACTGCAACAACTGTCACATAGACCAAGTAACAGAACACATGGACCCGAATGTAGCTACCCAGAGCAAAGGACGGATTCATATCCAAGAATGGCATCGCTTTGGACCATAAATTGTAGTAGTTGGCCATAACTAAACAATAATGCAAGAGGACTAGCATACTCCAGAAAGCAGCGAGAAATACATTGATGAACACTGCCAATACTGGGATGTAGTAAATCTGCAATTCCTCGTACTCCATTGTTCTACAGTAATAAATTATTATATATGTAATTATGTATAGGATTAATTTACAATATTACTTGTGAAGTATATAAACTTTATTTTTGTCATACTGGTACGAATCATCTTCCTCCGTGCGATACATAAAGTCAAGTGCATTTATCGTCATGAATCCCAACACCATCCAGATGAAGATAGTGGAGAAGCTGAAAAGGACCATTCTGCTTCGGTAGACGTGGACCATCGGCACCCGATTCCTGTAACAGGGTTGAATACCAAAAGGATTTCGGAACGTGAGCGTCAGGATGCAGAAAAAGAGAGAAAGTGATCGGAACATTTTCTGGCTGGCGTAATTCAGTCCGGGATCCATCCTATACATGAAGATTAAGTTAACATATATGACCATAACATGTGACCAGGTCAATTGAATTTCATACTGCGAAAATGTCCTTTTAAGAGGTTTAAGTATTATATAGCGAGAGGACACGTGCCATGGCTCAAGTGGTTTCCGCATCCTTCTAGTCATTTGCCATTTAACGTCGTCTTCCTGATCGGTCGATGCTGACAGTTGTAGCCATTCACTATCGAGTTGATGACCGGACTGGGACAGTACCATGTAATGCGATCCGAGGGACAATTGTCGAACAATCGGTTTCCCTGCATTGATCGCCGTCTGCCTGGCAGCTTCAATTTGCTTGACTACAAAAAAGTCCGATGGAGGTTCTGAGACCTCTTGTTCAATCTCACACTTGTCCCGGGTTGGAGGAACTATTGAGAAGCTGGAGGACGTCCTGCGATTTTGTTTTGTATTTTCATCGTGGCGAGGACGTTTCGGCTGAGCTTGTGTAGTTTTCTTTGGTTGTGGAGCAATCTTCTTCGAATTTTTCCCATTTAAAAATGACCTCCTCTTTTTCTGAGGCCTGGGCTCCCCTCCTCCAGGAGCAACCGATCTTTCCAGGTCTGAATGATCCCAAGTGGAATTAGATTTGTGCATAGATTGTACCTCTTGAGCAATTGCTTTGAGGAACTCGATCCTCTGGCGCTTCACATAGATTTCGCGGTAGCCTAAAACTATTTGACAACGCGTTACCCGGCCGTTAACAAAACATGATCCGATGATTGGTTCCGAAGGATCGAGTTCCGGGAGGTGCTTGTGCGGTAGTTTTTCTATTTCCACCTTTTCGCTATATATTATGTCAATTGAAAATTAAAATTGTAGCCTATGTACAAACAGACCTTCAGCATAACATGTACAGGCAATGAGGCAATGCATTCTTTTTTAAATTAGGTAAGACTTTCTGTACTTTTATACCTGACATGTTGGGGCAGGCGGAACGGTGTGCTCAAAGGATTTCCAAAATACTCCGACAATCTTGCAGTGGCAAAATAATTGGAGTCGTCAACCCAGTAGGTCTTCCCATCCGTATCACTTTTCACCCACATTCTTGACGGACAATGAATGTACTATTTTTGTTTGTTAATTCAAAACAAATGGCATTTATAAACTACTGTAATGTAATTGATATAACTTTGAACATCTCTTGTATTTTCAGTATAATTGAGAATCCATATTTTGGATTCGCTATAAGTTAAAAGGTAGTCTTAAATAATAACAATAATTAACCTAGCGCGCAACAACACCAAATAACAAACGGTCAAATTCACCCCGAAAACAAATGTTTAATGGAAACCAGATTACACAAGACACCGCGGTAAAACACCACACATAATATATAGATACATTACAATTACACACTCTCTCATCTCTCATTGTCAATAATATAATGATGCCAATTGCCAATACTTCTGCTGTGTGATGTTGTAATTTGTAATTTGTAATTTGTAATATTACTTTTTATTTTTGCGTGTTATTATAATAAACAATTTATTTAAAATAATTTGTGAGATTCCTTCTAGAGCAGAAAAGGTAAAAACAAAATGCATTTTTATTTGATAAAAACATCATTTTTAGATATTACAAATACAATGTATGTATACTTTGTATATATTGAAACCTGCGCAACAAAATTATGAAATGAAACGTTATAATGCAGAAAGGTGTCTCATTCGTGTTCGGAGAAAATTCCGCTGGGGATTTTTCCGCCGAGATTTGTACGCCGCCAAAACTCCGCGGGAGTTATTTACGCCCGGGTGGAGATAAATACGCGGAGAAAATTCCACCGGAGATTTTTACGCCACGTTCTGACCTTCTCATCTTCATGCCATTTATTTATATCTAGTAGTACCCAATCATTATGGCTAGTATTAGAGTAACTCCCCGTGGGATATTTTAGTCCCGTGGCCCGTAAATATAAAAATACCTATGCCCGGCCGGTCCGAAATTGAAGTTCAGCAATAAAGCCCGGCCCACAAAGTTTAAAAAAGCCCGTAGTCCTTCCGTAAATACCAATAAATATAATACCAGTACTCTTGTAAATCCGTAGCTATACCCAGAACAATTTGTTCATTCAATTTTGCATTGGCGACTTTTTTAAAATGAAATTGGTAATTCCCCTGCACAATTCTTACAATTGTGTTTGGCCAGAATTGATGTCTCTCCTTGGCCTGATTACCTGTTAAACATATTCCTGCACTCATTGCACTTCACATGATTTACGGAAACCTATAGTCAACCAGTATCTGTTTAAATGTTTTCCAAACTTGCGATTTTCCGGCTATTTCCTGTAATGTAATTTGTTGATATTGAATGTCAACCAACGATTTAATTTCGGCTTTGGTAGGCACTTCTGGTGATTTTCCTGAGTTTATTGCATTGATAAGTTCTGGATTTTCAATACCAATACGTGAATTATTAGTAAGATTCATCTTCTAGACAAAATGGAATTTTCCCCAGCAACGAATATTACTAAATAACAAAGTCAGGCATGCAATAAACCAATAATTGCTAGAAGTCCAGCACATTAAGTCGTGCTTTGTTTCAAAGGTAAAATTTGTTCAATAAATGTAAGTATATATACATACATGCATTCACAACAGTTGATCCTGCTTGCTGCTTCCACTCGGAATTTTTCACGGGCTTTTACGGGTTTTCAAGCTCTTACCCGCAAATTTTCACCGCCCGAGATGCTCTAGTTGGTATTATGAATTTAAAGAATTCGCTGGAACAATTTGTACTGACAGTGACTCAGAAAATTCTACTGAAAATATTAATCTTGGCAGTTAAATGGTCTTTTCTGGGTGTAATTTAAAATGCAGCGTAAGAATCCCCAAAGGAATCTCCGCGTAAATTTTTCTCACCTGGCGTAATAATCTCCGGCGGAATTTTCTCCACGTAAAAATCTCCGCGTAATAGTCTACACCCGGGCATAGTAATCTCCCGCGGAGTTTTCTCTGCATAAAAAACTCCGCGTAAAAATCCCCCGGCGGAGTTTCCTCGTAACTCCGTATATTTTTACCAGGCTGGAAGCTGGAGAATACATCAATAGGATGGAGGCTGGAGAAAGCACCAATATGCTGGAGGTTGGAGAAAGCACTGATAGGCATAGATGCACATCCTCATGAGGACAGAGTGCAGCACTCGCACTCACCTCGCACTCAGTGTACTCACGAGTTTACGTTGAGGACGAGTGCATGTTATTACAACCGTGCACTCATAATCATGAGTGCGAGTACGTACCACCGATTTGTTTATTAATGAGTGCGAGGACGAGAACACAAAAATATACTCATTTTTTAAAAAAATGCAATACTCTGCACTGTAGTGTTAAAAAATGCTAGGTTTGTATATGTCGTATAAATAATTACGCAAAATAGAAACGAAATAAAATCGTCCAGTAAGTATGATTGAGAATTCCACCCGTTAATATTTCAGTCATAATAATCTTGTGTCAATCTTATGATTTCAAAAATTAGTGAGAACAATGTAAAGCAAAAAAGCGAAAAACTGTTTTTAAAACCATGAAGACTTCTTGTTCAAATAAAAACAATCTAGGCTTAAAAGATCTGCAATTGCAAATATTTTGTGTTACCTTGATTTTTGCATCGTTAAACTAAACCTTTACAAATAACAATTTGCAGCATTTAGCCTTTACCGTCTTCGTAGCCATTGCACGCATTTGTTATTTACTCGTGTGTTAATCATTTTAAACCGATCATTTTCTGTTCGTAAAAATATTCCGACTTGAAAAAACGGCTAGTGTGAACAGAAAGTGATACATGTAGTTTTATTTGCTTATTAACCTAACAAATTTACATGTAAAAATAAATACGGAACTAAATTATTTAAATGTATTGCAAATGGATTAATCACGTATGCATACATACATAGATACATATAAACATATCAAATGCACTCATGAGTGCGAGTGCGAGGATCAAATTCTAGTCTTCTGTCCTCATGAGGACGAGTGTGAGTGCAGACTTGACAATGTTTAACATATCAGTGTGAGGATGAGTGCAGTTCATTCAATTTGCACTGAGTGCGAGTGGAGTGCGAGTGCTTAACAAATTGTGCATCTATGCTGATAGGCCGGAAGACTGAAATAATCTATAAGCTAGAGGTTGCAGCAAGCACCAATAGGCTGGAGAACTCACTAACAAACTTTAAGGCCGGAGAACTCACTAATAGACTTTAAGGCTGGAGAACTCACTAATACTGATAGGCTTGATGACGGTAGTATCATTTCTGTCAATAATATGTATTGTTATTATTAATGACATTTTTTGCCTTAGAAAAATAATTTTAATTACATTATACAAAGGTTGAAAGAAATATTTTTTATGCAAAAGTACAATAGTGCGCTGTTACGTTACATTGCAAATCCAATGTATCTCTGTGCATTCGTACCAGTAGCCTTTGCCAACTGTATAATGGTTTGCTCTATCAGCAGAAAAATTAAATTTGAGGAAACGGAAATGTTACCTACATGTGTTAAAACGATTCTGCAAGGGGGGTTAGTTTACAGTGACAGTGCGAGGTGCGAGGTACTTACATATGTGTTTGCAACCAGCGTATGGAATTCTATAAATCATGGGGTGTTGAGCAGTTTTACATTATTATCCTGAGCATACAATCAGGTTTTTATTGGTACCTTTAGAACATGTTATTAGTGCATAATAGCTGGAGTATCAGCATACGGTGCAGTTAAGGTTCTCAACGGATCGGATAAAACCGGCTATCCGCGAGTCGGATATCCGAAAATACGGATCGGATGTAAGGTTCATCCGATCCGATGCCTACTCGAACGGATCGGATCGAATATTAGTCATCCGATAGAAAAAACGAGCCGAATCGGATAATTTTAATCGTTAACCGTTCGAATCGGTTAATTTCGTCGGATGATCCGCGGATTTCCAAATTTCAATTTCGTGCACAATTCTCAACCTAATCACGTCACTTTTGAGTACCGCCAGCAACAAACGATCGAACTCAAGTACTCAAAAGCAAACATTTGCTGGGAAGTTTTTAGGTGCTACCCGCCAGTGCAGCTGTGACTGTGTGTATATCGCATATTCGTGGTTACTTGACAGGTTGAAGTATTTTAAACGAAGCAACAGGGACTTTTAGCTGAAAACATATAGCCCTGTGGTTGAATCGTCGCCACTACTGTTTGTGGCAACTGGTCTTGACCCAAAATACGGTATTTAGTATTTTAAAGACCACGGTTACGAAAAAGTATATCCGTTATTAAAATAAAGGGAATGACTAAATATCTTCAAAAACGTTTAATACTACTGAGAATGATTGTGAAGCCGACAATCGTTCTCCGTACATCCTCGTAAACTCAGCACTAAATCGGAAGTCACAAAATATTTGGTATATGGTATTTTAGCCGAATAAAGTTTAAAAAATGCTTTCCTGCGTTTAAAGCAATTATTTTTTAATGTTAATGTCGGATGCCGAATATCCGCGGATCGGTTCGGTTTATTAGACCATCCGAACCGTTTTCTGACGGATCGGATCGGATTTGCAAATTTTATTATCCGTGTAACAAGAATCGGATCGACTAATCATAATACTTTATCCGAAAACTTCGGTTCGGATCGGTTTCGGATCGGATGCTCAATTTATCCGACTCGTTGAGACCTTAGGTGCAGTATACGGAAACGTTTCAGGTGCGACGTCGAGTGACTCCATTCTGGAGTTGGTAATGCGCTTCCTCAATTACGTCATCAAACCAGGTCCAACATGTATGTATGCTTTAAGAACTACATAAATGACTGCAACAAATACCGGCATAGACGCTGTAACAAATAAAAAAAGCGTCTGTGATCAACACTACGTGCTAAGTCACCAGGGTGCGAAGCGCCGGCGGAATGTGGCAACAAGAGTTATTAACAGTAATGTGGTGTACAAGGAAACGTGTATTTAATTGTCCCCCGTACTGGTCACATTTATATGTACTGAGCAAAGATGTTAACGGAGACAAAAGAAACAACTGGTTTATACCTTTATACATGTGCTTTCTTATATGTAGTATTATATTCAGTATAGTAAATTGTGCAAAACGTTTCATATTCGATTTTAAAACACCACATACAAGTACTCCCGAACTCTATTGGTCGTTACAACATACAATTCAATGTTACTACAATCCATACAATAGATGGCGCAAGCAGTACTCCCCAATGTGCCCGCACATGTATTACCATAAGTTTATAAGTGACCTCATTTATTTTTCGGAGGTCAAACGGATGACACGATGTCCTTCAAAAACAATAGGATTCTTCCCTTTTGCCATTCTATTTACCTTGCCTTTTGCATGGCTTTTCCCCGGTAAAAAATGTGTAGTGTTTAGTAGCAATGCTTCTGCAGATATCGTGCGGACAAGACAGCCTCTACAGACAGCCAGACCTTCGCAATAGGGACTTTCGCTTCGCTTCGCCCCTAAAAACTTGCCCTTACATTGTTCATTTCCAATTGCACGGAATTTATCTATCATCTAGATCCATTTATTTAATACACTTTGTTCGATTTAGTGAAAAAGCATGTATATCCTCTTGCTACGAATAAAAAAATGCACAGATCATTTTGCCTCTTCACTGACATATCAGTTAGCTTGCAATTACAAATTGCAGTTGCACTTGCAATTGTACTTATCGGTGCAATTACATCAAAATGTTTTTGCAATTATTGCCTTACCAATTGCAAGTAACTTATGAACTAATTGCAAGTTTAACTTCGGTTATTTGCATGATTTAATTGCCGCATTTTAGCAAGTACCAGTTACGGCATTACTAGTACTTGCATTATCAATTATAATATTGTAATTGCAAGTTCGGTTAATCCCAATTAGGGCTCCTCACAACTTCAAGTAGTAGTTGCAACTTACAATTACAACTCCAAGTCAACTTCAATTTATTAAAAAAATTAAATTGTAAATTGAAGTCAACTTCAATTTGAAACGAAATATTAGTTGAACATTCAAGTTCAACTTCAGTTCAACTTACAAATAAAGCTCTTCATTTGAGAAGCATAGTCAATTCAACTTCAAGTTGCTGAAATACAAATAGTTGACAGTTGAAGTTGATCAATTGACAGTTTCTGGACGAATTAAACATGCGCGTTGGGAAATCTTTGCAGTAAATTGAGGGAATCCACTGGTTGTCTTAATGAACAAAAGATGCTGGGTCACGCTGCTGGAAACGCAAAGCTCCTGAAATCTATTCCATGCACAATCTAAAATTATTAACGTTGAAAAATAAGTTAAAATTATTTTTAAGTTTAATCAACGATAGTCGTTATGAGTAAGGAAAGGGAGAAAATAGTTGATTTAATTGTTAGTTGAGACTCCGTTGGTGGTTCAAGCAGTCACCTAAAAATAAAAACGAAATCCTCTGACAAACAAGCATGTATTTAACGACGGAGTCTATTTGTTATTTACGGTATTTATTTTCGGCTGAAATTTGAAAACCGTTTTTTGGAGTTTTTGAAGCAAAAATCATTTGCTATGTCTAAAGCGCTTCTCGGGGAAACTTAGTTTTACCCATTATACTTTATTTTGATATTAGGCAGTATTATTTAATAACACGTTAAATTGGTCACCTCAATTTGATTCAACTTCAAGTCAATTTCAATTCAACTTCAATTTGTACAAATATTACAACTTGAAATTTCCAACTTCAAATAATGAAGTTATAAGTTGGTTTCCGGTAATTGACTTTCAAATAAAAAATTGATTTGCAATTAGTGGTCGGACCAATTCAGTTTAAATTGCAATTTTACAATTCAATTCAATTCAGTTCAGTTCAATTCAGGGATTTTTCAATTCAATTCGATCGTTTACTGAACCGAATAATTCAATTCAACTGTTGAATCGAACTGAATTGTTTTCTTTGAATTCCAATTCAAAACAATTTCAGGCTGAGTCAAAACCAATATTGTACGGATAAGTTTAGTACCATCTTTGCCAGCATCTAAAACGTATGTGTTAATATTTTTAGGGTGGTGTCAGCCCCCTTATAAGATACTGTTGTCTGTGGACGCTTGGAACTGTTTATTCCTCCTACCCAATTTTGTTCAAACTTTTTGTGAAAATTCTTTAGGCCACTCTCTTGGAGGAGGTCATTATTGATTGAAGTTGAAATTGTAATGCGTTTTCGCACAAACTGTTCGACCGATTTCAATGGAATTTTTTTACACTTACCAGTATATACACTAGCTTAAATTTTTCAAAAATTAACAAAATTTTATTTTTTCAAAATTTTGCATTTTTATTTTTTTTAAATGAGGTCAACTTAATACAACAAAAAGGGTAAGGAGAGATGGCCTTAGCTGAAGCGCCACCCTAGCCACTTTGCAGTATGTATTTATATGTAAATGGCGAACCAATTGGTTTACAATTCAGTTCAGTTAGTAGACTGAACTGAATTGAATTGTTTTTTTCTGAACCGAATTGAAACCCCAATTTTAATACAGTTCAGTATTCGAACTGGATTGAATTGTAAATTTTGAATTGAATTGAATTGTTCCGACCACTATTTGCAATTGGTCAAATACAACTATGAGGTCACAATTGAGTTGAAAATTCAATTTCAAGTACAACTTCAAGTTCAAATAACGTGATAACTTGAGTTGTGAGGAGCCCTAATCCCAATACTTGCACCGACAGAAACACTAGTTACACCCCTTGGAACTACATGAAATTTTTCAGGAGGGTGCCTTTAGTAACTAGGACCTTAGTATAAAAATCTGGTACTGGGATCTTTAAGAGATCAGCCCTTAAATATAGTTTTCCTTAATCCTGTTGTCAACAACATTTTTAACTTTCTGTACAATAAATATTAAAATTAATAAAAACTAAATTTCATAAATTCTTGCAATCCAAACGATAAATGCCTTTGTTTCAAAATAAGAGTTGATCTAACTATGCAATCCTAACAATCTAAAATACGAAACTCCGCCGTAGTGTTTTTAACAGTATTTACATGTGAGAATTTCTGAATTTCCTGGAATTGCAATAATTGTGTAATCAATGGATAATAAATGCAGCATATTGTGGGATTGCATAAAGTTAAGGTATAGTGCTGCTTCTCGGCTACTTTATGGTGACTATAGCCATGTTCATTTGGAGGAGGTTACCAAATCTTTGGAGCGCTGTTCAAGTTTGAACTTCAAAGCACATTGGTGATTAGCTCATTTTTGTTTACATATGAAAAACCACTAAGTGTAAGTTTATAAAATTAAAAAATCATCTGTGATCAGCACTACGTGCTAAGTCACTAGGGGGCGGAGTTGCAACAAGGGTTATTAACAGTAATGTGGTGTGTACAAGGAAACATGCAATTAATTTCCCCCCGTACAGGTCGCATTTATATGTATTGGGCAAAGATGTAAACTGAGGCAAAACAAAAATTAAATATAACACACTTTAAACTGACATACATGCAAATAAACATTTATATCCCACAGCCAATTAAATTCCATTCCAAAACATTTGCGTTACAAATGCCCGTACAAAAGCCCGTTATATACCCTACATTCCATTAAATCTAGCTCCGTGATTTCAAATACTGATATTTTGAAATAAAGGCGCCAGGTATATAATGAATGTAAATGTGTACAGCCTCTTACCACAATTAGTTTATAAAAATTTGATATGTTACCGTTTTGTGGTTCACCAGTCCACATAATATACGGGAGAACACTAAAATAAATCAATGTTTAATATTTCCCAACAAAATAACCACATAACACCTTGACATGTAAAACCACTGTGAAAGTAAGACTAAAATTTGCATAAGCAGTTAAAACTACATGCAACAAACAAAATTAGCAAGGCACCATTTGACGAGAAAGAAATGAATGTTAAATAAAATCATCACTAGAATATGTTCATGTGTACTTGCGCGTTTCAATCGAACCGTTTCCACATGGTGAGCATTTTGACTTGAAACGATTGTGCATTCGTTTGTAACTAGTAAAAGCCCTGTGCTTCGCACATGGGAAATTACTTGAGAATTGTGAGTATTCACAAAACCTTAAATGGCTATACATAGATCCTGTATCAAGGCCTGTCGAGAAGGCTTAATATTAATGTCCCGCTTCGCCGGGTAAAGTAATCTTATATAAGACATGTGAACTATTAACTGTTAGACTAACAATTCGTTTCATATACATGGATAGTTGGTATTTCATCAAAAAATTATGGGACAACAGCTTCCGGCCCACTAAAGATCACTATCAGACTTAATTTAATCAAAATTTGATGATTTATGTCTAATGTTTATAATAATTACGATTAGCGCTTTTAAGTGATAATCTAAAATTGTGTAATATTGCGAGCTTCCAGTAGGCTGCAAGGAGTTGGTATATAGCCGAGAAGCAGAGCGAGCTGAAAAAGCTCTCCTCTGCGACAGAGTTTCAGCCCGCTGTGCTTCTCGACTTGCTGTATATGCATATATGCACGCCCAACTTTAAATTAACACAACAGCAGAAAAGTGTAGAGGCTAAACGGCTTTCGAATTAAGCCCAGTCTTGGGCTTACTGTATGCCTAAACCTTGCGCGCTGATATTAAGAGTAGAGCGCGAAAGTTTAATAGCCACAAACTCCATCCCTAGGTCATTAATTTATAAGGATAATGTGCGCGTTAAAACGCTTAAGTATATAATTGCACATTAAATTGTTTATACGTGTGTTTCCTTCAATGTATTACTACGTTTCATATTCGATTTTAAAACACCATGTACAAATACCCCGACATCTAGTGGTCGTTACAGCAGTCAATTCAATGTTACAACAATCCTTCAATAGATGGCGCAAGCTGCACTCCCCAATGTGCACACAAATGTATTATCATGAGTTTATACGTGACCTCATTTATTTTTCCGGGATCAAACCGATGACACGATGCCCTTCAAAAACAATAGGGTTCTTCCCTTTCGCAAGATCTGTCCCCGTAAAAAAACAAGTACTCCCGACCTCTACCGGTGGTTAGAACACACAATTTAAGGTGAACAACAAATCCTACAATAGGTGGCGTAAGCTGTACTCCCCAATGTGAACACATATGTATTAGTATGAGTTTATACGTGACCTCATTTAATTTTCTGAGGTCAAACGAATGACACGATGTCCTTCAAAAACAATAGGGTTCTTCCTGTTTGCATGATCTGTCCCGGTAAAAATTTTGTAATGTGTAGTAGCAATGCTTCTGCAGATATCGTGCGGACAAGACAGCCTCTACAGACAGGCAGACAGGCCTCGTTTCGCTTCACCCCTAAAAAACTGATTTTGATGAGGTAAATAAACGCTAATCAGTTGAAAATGCCCACATGTATTATTTCTCGTTACAATAATACCGAAAAAATTCCCCTTGGAAATTCTGTCCCCTTCCAGTTAATGAAAAGGACGAATGAATGGACTCAGAGATTTTTAATTGTTAACACAAGCATACACATCAATGAATTGCAGGTCATATTACTATGGGTTCACATTAGATTCAGTACAAGATGTATTTTAATGTTAATTTACCTCTACAATGTAAAATGGTAATTTTAATTTATTTTTCGTGGATCCTCTTCAAGGTTCAACATGCCGCGTAATGTTATTGCTCCCTTGGACCATTTTGGTAACGGTTATACAATTACTTTTTGTGGTCTTTTCTTCTAGTCGAAAATTGTAATCTGTTTTAAAAAATTTAGCAATTTTCGACTTTGAAAAAGCACTTATATTTTAGTTTTAATTTGGCAGTCCTATATGTTTCAATGATAATTGTAAATCGTTTTCATCATTTTCAGCAACAGAATATTGATTCCTTTGACAAACCCAACCAGAAAACTTGTTTTTAACTTTTGAGGGCGCAAAAGAAACTTTTTGTAGGTATTTATTTCTTATTTCACTCTTATTTGTCTGTATAATGCTCGGGAAGAACTGTTCGATTTTGTTTTAATTTCGTTGATGATCATACCAAGTAGTGAAAAACAATAAAACTTTATTTGCAACTGATTGCAGACATTATATAACTTTGTTATGGCGCTTTGCCCCTTAGTGAACTAGCTCGTAGTGCTGATAATTCCGAACGAATGGAAGTGCTTCAGCATGTATTACAACTGTAATTCACTTTTGCTATCAACTTCCCATTCTACTTCACATTATGGAGTAATTACATTGGCTGGCCCCTTAGTGAATTAGAACATGTTGCCGATACATTTGGAGTAAGTCTGCTCTTCGCCTCCTTGTGAAACAGCCCGTAATGTTACTCTTGCAGTTAAATTTTTCTTTGCCCATAGGTACATATACTGGGTTACACCAGGGTCCATAGAAAATAGCCTTTGTTACATACTTGCAGTTTTGGTCCAAAGTTCAAATTCAGTTCCATTCACAACCCCAAATTTTTCGTGCCGTTCAGTTAAGTTCAGTTCCTGTTGTCCAAAGCCCGTCGAAGTTCAGTTCAATTCACTGCATATTTTCCAGTCGTTGCGTTCAGTTCAGTTCACCCTTGCAGTATTTTTTCAAAGTTCAATTCAATTCATTATATACTTTTCGGTCGCGTTATTGCGCGTTTTAATTCATACGATTTCGCCCGAAATGTGATAAATATGCGTTATTAAATACATATAAGAAACCAGCTTGCTTGTAAATAATTTTTTTTTGGTTTTTAATTTAATGTCATTCAAATGCATCGTCAAAAATCGAAAACTGCAATCGATTCATCCATTGCAACAAAAGCGAAGCCGGATTTCAAGGCAGGGAAGGTATTTTTTATGGCCTTAGTGATCAACGAGTTAAAATCTAGTTCCTGTGGTTAACCCAGTTTTTCACGTCAATTCAAAGTTTTTTCGAAATTTCAAAAAATTTTGAATATTTTGTCGAGGAAGGTATTTTCGGCGATTTTATTGATCAAGGAATTCTTTCGAGTGGTTAAATCAGAATTTTACGTAAATTCGGAATATTTTCGAAATTTCACGAAATTTGGGCGGGAAAGGTATTTTCCACGACTTTAGTGATCAACGAATTCGTTTGCACGGTTAAATTAGATTTTTAAGTGAATTCGGGGAATTTTCGAAATTTCATGAAATTTTGAAAATTGAAAAAGTAAAGGCGTTATTCCGTAGTCCAGGACCCAACAGGTCGTTTGCCGCTGGTCCGGCGGTTGTATCTTGTCCCGTGAGGGAGCCTTTAGAAGGACAAAATCAAAAACGAGCAATTTTACAAAAGCGCTTCGCTTTAAAAACCAGCGTTCTAGCTTTTGAGATTATAACTATAAAATATATGGCCATGCAAATTATATATATATATTTGATATTCGCGTTGCGTTCACAAATATAAAAGTTTATATTCAAACCTGGACTCTTTAGTTCAATTCAGTTCAGTTTGTGTTACTTGAACGTACGATGAACGTTCGTTCACATTCACAATAAGCTCCGGTGAGTTCAATTCAAATTCATTCAATCAAAAGTTTGCATTCAGCTAGTTCGATCAAGTTCATTCAAAAACAATAAGAATAAGGGCTAGTTCAGTTCAGTTCACCACTTTATGAACTGAACGGCTGCAAGTATGCTTTGTTAATATTTTCATTGCCTAATACCTAGTACAATACCAGCCAAATGTTTGAATGGTCCCCTCAAGGAAAATGCTCGTGGACGTGGGTCTACTCCTACTGTACTAATGCCTAAATCAAAATTTTATGCCGCCGTACCGACAGTCGCCCGGTCACATTTTTAAAATATTTTCTTAATCATAATACTAACTTATTACGTTCTAATGCACATGGCTTGATAACTTACAATGACCACGGTAGAAGCAAACAACAGCAGCAGCAATATAGACAATCCAAAGCGAAGGAACCAAGTTCCCAAGTTTAACAAGTTTGCAGCCAGAAGCTGTAAACTATTAAGCAACGTAAATACTAAGTCAACAGAAAGCTTAACAGAAATAATCAAAGCACAAATTTATATTCATTCATAAGTATTATGTTAGCTTTTCCTTTGAAAATTATAATATTCTCCCCATGAAAGTCTATTAGAATCGAAAAGTGAATGAAATCGCGACAGTCATATAATATAAATTATTAGCGCAGCGTAATTTTAATTGCGAATTGAAGCGTGGGTGACATAGCATAACATTACATAGGGATGGACTTTTGTTGCATGTGCCTGCTGAGATGATTGTCGTTCCCCTTGGATCTATACTATATTTAATTCGATATTTATAGTGTACTATAAAGCAACTCTAAGGGTTAGCTGAGTCCTTGAATCAGTACTTAAGGCAAGAAATAGTCAAGTACTCATGCATGTAGTGCTGTAATTTGTCCTTTTAGTATTGTATTGTACTTTGGCGAAAATTACAAAAGTAGTACAACTAAGATATTGTTTTGTACTCCGAGTTTTGTTTTTGTTTTGTACTTCTATCAGATTGTTTTTGTTTTTGTACAATCTGTATTGTATTGTTCTAAGGTTCTAGAAGACGCTAGAAATTTGCTAAAGTGATAGTTGTATCTGAGTTCAAGAGCACGTAGGAATTGATTTGTGCAATTTAGTTGTTTAAAAATTACGTAAAAGATCAAAAAACCAGTCATTGACGAATCTCCCATATAAAATGCATTGAATCTGTTGACGGTCGAATTTTGAAGGGTGCAATTCTGTGGCACCAACCTATTTGTGAATAATCCCTGTAATAACCACATTGTAATTTCCAGAAGAACATAATTTCATAAACAATATTCACTACCATTGCTTAAAATTAGAATGGATAGAGTAGACGCGTGGGCTCTGATATCTATATTTTCAATTGGCTCAGCCGTTGGCTTTTACCACCTATTTCATCGATGTAGAAATGTCCCCTATGCGTGGACTACATTTACAAATCGCATAGTTCGTTTGTTAGACTAGGTCTTTTGTCTTTGTTAGACACAGACTAGATTTATCCAGGTCAACATTTAAACCATACGGTTAGCCAATTTTATTGATCAGTACCGATTCATTGGTATCATATCTGATGCCATTGAATTGTCATTAATTGATTTAATTCACGACCTTTTTCATGACATCTTACTAATCCACATTAAATGTAACCTAAAACTAGTACATCTTATCGGTGGCGTCTAATAATCAATATAATAATAATAATAGGGTTTTATTGGTTGATATAGTGGCCTCAGCCGTTACAACCTTTATTAATCAATATGGTAACAGTAAAAGTCATGCAACTATTAGTGACACAGTAAGGTCAATCTGAGGTCATGTGACTATTAGTGACACAGTAGGGTCAATCTGAGGTCATGTGACTATTAGTGATACAGTAAGGTCAATCTGAGGTCATGCGACTAGTAGTGACACAGTAAGGTCAATCTGAGGTCATGTGACTATTAGTGACACAGTAAGGTCAATCTGAGGTCATGTGACTATTAGTGACACAGTAAGGTCAATCTGAGGTCATGTGACTACAGTGACACAGTAAGGTCAATCTGAGGTCATGTGACTACTAGTGACACAGTAAGGTCAATCTGAGGTCATGTGACTACTAGTGACACAGTAAGGTCATGTGACCTCAAATTGACCTTATTGGGTCACCAATAGGGTCATGACAGATTACGGTTTTAAGGGGCGCATGACCTATAATGAAACTTGGTGAGTAACTAGTAGTAAATCACCTATGATTGACTTTATTGGCGCATTAATGGTCACATGACACTAGAATGACATACTCAATGTAAGTGTATATTTTATATAGGCGAATCTACCAATAATTAGTCAATGCCCAGTTTTTGTGCTTTGACGTGTTTTTTCACGATTCCAATTACACAAATCAATTCCTATGTGCTCTAGAAATCTATTACAACAATCACTTTAGTAAATTTCTAGCGTCTCTAGAACCTTGAAACAATACAATTTGGATTGTATTGTTTTTTTCAATTCCTCTTTTGTTTTTGTTTTAGTTTTGTATCTCGAAAATGGATATTGTTTGTTTAGTTTTGTACCAAAGACAAAAACAATACAAAAGTACAAAACTAAACGAGTACAATATTACAGCACTACATGCATGCGCTGTGAGAGATGGGATGGGTTACCATAGAGTACAGTAAGCACCATTGTAATGAGAAGCTTGCTTGGTAAAGTGCAGAGCATAGAGGAGAGCAGAAATGTTAGAAGTTCGAGCTACCACTCCAGGAACCAGTTCCTGTTTTTACGTCCTAGATTTGGAACGCGCATGGAGTAACTTAGATTTTATTCTCGATTTTTTTTTTGTTTATTGTCATTACTATATGTTGCTACAGGTATATATGTGCATAATAATTACATTTTTTACTTTGAACATTATTTATTCATTTCAGGTGGGTAAGTTCAAGTCATACAGCGTGAACGATCGATTCTGAATCATCAGTTTGTAATTTAACATGCGGTCTTTATAATTCGGCCAGGAAGATTTATTGATTTTTCATTAGAAATGAGTTCTTTTGACTATGGAGCCTACCCAGACTATGATTTCGGGAGTTTTAATAACAGCACCTTTGATAGGAGACAAGGATCTTCCAGTAACATTTTTTCCACTGTCATAGTTAGATGTAGTCTTACGTAGT
Source organism: Allacma fusca (assembly GCA_947179485.1). NCBI lineage: Eukaryota > Metazoa > Arthropoda > Collembola > Symphypleona > Sminthuridae > Allacma > Allacma fusca. The sequence goes on along the minus strand of OX359247.1, from coordinate 60,203,337 downwards.
AGAATTAATTGATTTAACGACTAAGCTTTGTAAGTTTTTTAATGAAAGTGTGTTATTATGTTTATATTTTTAAAGGAGAAGAGGTGGAACTGGATCTGAAAGCATTGGATCTCATGACAAAAATCAGGGAATGCAAGACTTACTTGAGGGCGAGGTTGAAGCAAATTGAACAGGATAACCAGCACTTGTTGCTGAGTGATGATGTCGAAAACATTCACTTTTGGCTCGCCCTTGCTCAGGAGGTTCGAGCGGATTGGTAAGTTTTTTTATAATCTTATAAAAGGTTTTATTTTATTTTGTTTTAATTTTTCTTTATATTGACGTTGCTCTCAGTGTTTATGGCGTGGACACCCTGGAAATTGCTTATCAAGACATAATTAACATGGCCCGAAAGTATCCGATGGATGAGGTAATATACTTATATATTATTGTCGTTTTGTAATCTTTACATGGGTGAGCTATAGTTGGAGCTCTTATACTAGTTTTCCTGCTGTATTTATTCCAGTATTCTGCGTTGTATTTAAGTATTGTAGAATTTTTATTGTAGTTGTGAACTTCGTGTGTTCTGATTCTGTTTAGGTTCTTGATCAAGATCATGACCTTTCAGATGAGGACGATTTGGTTTCTGCCGCAGATCCACGACTCAAAAAGAGTAAAACTCGAAATGAAAATGTTTCTCACCAAGGACCAGCTTCTACAGACGTACCTTGCACACCAGAGGTGTCCGGTAAATAATCGATAATAAAATCTAACGAAGTCAATCACCTTTTTCAGATATTCTCGTTTGCAAAACGTACTTTTAAAACTTGCGATTTTAGTTGTTTGACCCTCTAAAGGAACATGTGAATTTGAGCGTCTTTTGGTGTGCTTTGAAGGATTAGTCCCCAACCCACTGCGTGCTCGTAGTCACCCAATTGATCAAGAACTTCAATCTGAAGGTGATCAAAATAGTAGGTGTGATTGGAAATCTGGTTTTCCAGAAGAACCATCAAGATGTTCCGGAGAAAACTTTGGTAGGCAAAATGTCTCTCCACAGGAAATTAACTCTCGTATCCCAATGGTAGGACGTGGTCGAGGGCGCAGCTTTCGGATGCCCGAACCAGATGTTGGAAATGTCTACAACGGGCAATTTAGAAATCTCAATAACGGGTATCCTTGTCCAGATGCGTTGTATAGTAACTTTCCACATACCCAGTTTCGCGATTCAGGTAAAGAGTACACTGGAATTAAATAGGTAGGTGAGGGTTTCCGTACGAATTTTGATTAATTTAAAACTAATTTCCACATAGTGTCATATCCATCTCCGGTGGTGCCGCGGCCGGAAATTCCCCGCGATAATTTTCAACTAAACAATCACTTAAGTCTTCGCCCACAAGAGATCTTTGATTACTACGATTCAAGCAGGGATATACCGAGGTTTCAATATCAGCGAGAATCCTCTGGTGTTCAGTCAAGGAATGGAACATTTGCGGAAAGTTCTGACTACTTTCAAGACGCTTCCGAACCATCTTCGACCAGAGGACATGTTCCTCAAGCCCATTTTAATCCACCGCCATCTAGACCTTTGCTGAATAGAAATAATCACCCAAGATACATTTCGCCTGGGCCAACTTTGGAAACTGGAATGCTCCGATCCAGCAACTTGCATTGTGTGAATTCATTTGCTAATCCGGCTGTTGCTTATTCCCGGCCAGTGTTCAATGCTCCTCAGCCATCTCATAATCCACTGCCGTCAATGTACATACCCCAAATTTCAGCTTCACAGCGACCCAGGCCCAAGTTAACTCCTGAAATGTTCAGGCAGAAGGCTCAGAACCACTTTGGACAACGGGCTTCCTCTTCAGCCCGGCCGAGGTTTCCAAGATACTTCAATAATAAGAACAACCAACGGCCGCCTCCAAAGAATCGGTACAGTGATCCTGCAGATCTACGTTCAAATCATAATACCGCAACTGAGGACAATCCTGGCAAGAATTCAAACAATCCCACCGATCAGGTCATTGAGGGAACTGACTCTAGAGATGTTCCTGAGAGCTCTGATGCTGTCATTGCAGATGAAGTTGCAGTGGAGGGAGATAAAGGTCCACAGACGTGTGATTCATCAGTAGAGCTTAGAAAAGTAGCGGATAATAGAAAAGCCCGGTTGAGCAAATCAAAACATATGGAGATGTTAGAGCGAGTTCGCCTGGCATGTGTAAGGAAAAAAGCTCAACAGCCTTCACATACTTCAAGTATCAGCCTGAAGGATTTGAAAAAGTCTATGACAAAACCAGGGTTTTACAAGTTAGGTACCAAAAGTAAAAATACTTTTGAGGAGGCTCCCGAACCAGCAGAAACTAATACTACTGAATTTGAAACACCGAGCTCGAAGGAAATTGGAAAACCTTGTTCAAAGGAAGCAGAAAAACCTAGCTCGAAGGAAGTCGACAAACAGAGTTCAAAAGAATATACCCAGGAATTGACATTAAAAGAAATTGCAACTCCATGTAAACCCAAAACTTGCAAGACAAATGGAAAAACTCCGACACCTCAGAAACCAGAAGATTCCGATAGCAGCAGCGACAGTCAGAAGAAAATCACAAGTAGGAAAAACGCCGTTAGAAGACGTGCCACTCCTGTGAAAGAATTCGGTGATGTAGGTAAGCGGCCGACTGCAGCCAGGAAAACTCCGCACAAAGATCAGGTCAAAATCAAGTTTCCATTCCAGAAGAAAGCTTCCCCTAAAGGGGCTCTAAAAGGTCGTCGCGTGATAGAATCGAGCTCCGAATCCGACGAAGTTAGTGAGCCAGCTGCTCCAGTCAAGACACCTTCATCGTCCAGCTATTCTGAAGAGGATGACTCGTCTTCCGAGGACGACGAGACGATTTACCTCAGAACGTTTTTGAAACAAATGAATATTCCTTCCGATGACATCGAAAGATTGTTGTCAGATCAGTTCCATAAGGCCGATCTTCTTGATACCATAAAAACAAGCCTGGCAGAGGCTGGTCGACCCGCACGAAGTCCTGAAAAAGAAGTTATCTCTCCTCTCCAGCTGGAAAATCCTGGGATTGTCAAAGTTCTAAAATCCTTGTGCATGGACTCGGACGGGTCGGAGGATGCTCAAGGGGATTCGCGGCAAAATCGAAAGAGGAAACAGGACGAGATTTCCAGCGCACCCGAGACCGTGACTGCAGAAGTTGCTCAAGAACCTCCTTTGAATGTAGAGAGTTCCCCAGTTAAAAAAAGAGGTAGACCTCATGGGTCTGGAAAATCTGGTCATTATTCAATTCCAGATTCGATGTTCAAAAATCCAAAAACCCAGAAGATACAGCCTGCCGTCATCCCGGTACACTTGGGGCTAACGAAGATTAAAATTGAGACTGACTACGTTGCAAGCAGTATCAAGATAGAGCCGCAATCGCACTACGAAGATTAGGGTTTAAAATTTAAATTAGGTGTTTTTGAATGTGGTGATTTTCGTGTTGATTTGTAGTAATATTTTTGTAGTACTTTATATGAACAGTATTTATAAAGTTTTGTATTGGGAGCGCATTAGTACACTTTTATACTATTAGTTTCTTATTAAGGTATTATTTACTGTTTCTACAATTATCTTCAAGGACACAGCTAGTTTCATTAATTTTTGGTTTCTGGTATTGCTGATACCTTGTAAGTATTGTTCGTTCTGGATAATGTGATCCGTTGATCAGACTTGCCGAATAAAATATAGTACCAGAGAAAATGTTCTGCCAAATTAATTTTTGTTGGCCCATTAAAATTTTCGAAGTCACCTGCTATTAATGAACATAATGCGTACAAATGTATAAGGTTGCCAAAACTCGTTGAACGTTTTCATTACTTTTGACTTTTCCATGCAAACTTTGTATGCCAGAGACGAAGACAACGACGTGCAGATTTGTCTATAGGTGTATTTTATTATGTAAATAATGAGTGCAAAAATATTTTTATTTTAGACATTCCTTCCACAGATAAGCAACACTTGAGCACCTGTCTTCGGCCACTTATGAAATGCACGATTCCGATTTTCATCTAGTAAAATAAGACTCGTTCCAGTTAGGTGTTCTGTTTAAATTAACAAGGTAAATTTTGTGATGAAACCACGGTCTTACATAACCCGGTTATTTAATGGTGATTAGAAGAACAGCGATGTTCCTCACAAGAAAATCGACGAATTCAGGCGTGGAAATTCTTTCAAACGTTTTGAAGATCCCGACTTTGATCCCTCCTTCTGGAATGGACTTTACAAGCCGTTCTATATATTTCTGATCGGGCGTGGAAAGTTGAAGTCTCCTGGCCTTAATTAATATTTCGTTCTTGAAAGAGTGGATCTTGTCCGGAATATGGAAAGCTTTCTCGAATGTAACTGCATACAGGATGCTCATGTCAATGGAAATGGAATAATTATATACACCCAAGGCTGGATTCAGTCCGAAGTATTCCACTGCAAAAAATCCACTAACGATACCAAAGGTAGCGCATACGACTTTCAAGATGAAGATAATCACTGAATTGCTGCTGTTGAATAGGTTTATGAGCAGAGAAATCTTCTGGATTTTCTTGCAGCATGTATTCAAAGTGTTTTTTGAAGCGGATTTTCTATAAAAGCACAATTAATTGTTTTTCGAAATGTAAATGGGATCTGCATTAATGTATTATGTATAATTACTCTTGTTATAAGGAACTCCGTGGAACAAAACAAAATTGTCTGCACATTGTCGAAAATATTTCTATCCATCGTCAACTAACTCAAATTTATCTTGTCAATGCATAAAAGCATTATACAATTGTAATATCTATCAAATTAGCAATAAGGAGGTTCTGATTCTATTGGGTCGTAATTATGCATAACCAGTGTCCCATCTTGAACTGTATTGTAATGAATATTTTTCTTTCTCCACACTGTCATCAATAATTCTATCTAACGTCAACTAGCCCAATTTTATCTTTTCAATTCATGGAAGAAATTATAACTGTTGTATAATATCTATTAAATTAGCAATAAGGAAGTTCTGAATCTATTATAACGTAATTATGCATAACCAGTCTTTCCTCCTGATCGTGTGTTGCAATGAATGTTTTTGTTTCCCCACAATGTCGAAAATATTTGTATATATCATCAACTAACTCAATTTTATCCTTTCAAATACACGGAAGAATTATTCTATTGTAATATCTATCAATTTGCAATTAGGAGGTTCTGATTATATTAGATAATAATTATGCATAAACAGTTTTTCCTCCTGATCGTGTGTTGCAATGAATATTTTTGTTTCTCCACAATGTCGAAATTATTTCTATCTATCGTCAACTAAATCAATTTTATCTTCATTCATAGAAGTATTATACTATTACAATATCTATTGCAATATCTAAAAGAAGGTTCTGATGCAATGAATATTTTTGTAAAAGCATTTCTTCGTTGGGCTTAAAATTTTTAGCACAATGCCGCTTACTAAAATGTCCTTGTTCCAATATGAACAAATTTCCCTGTAGAAAAATCTGTAAATCATTATGGTGCCCTCTGGCAACGCTTGAAAACGCCCGGAAACCCTAACACTCAATAATGGAACCACATTCTTCTGCTTGTACTTGCTCATTTGCAGACAGATCATGCTATGGTTTGAATACTGTGGAAGGTGTGTCCTGTGACGGTCTTGTCTTTTAAAATATCTAATTTCCATTTTAAAAATAAATGCAAAAAGATCATCACTTACAGTTGAAACTTGGTATAAGAGTCAAGTGTTGTGGTTAGCTTCTCAAAGAATAGGATTTGAAGTTCTAAAGTAAAATAGATGGAGTTTGTCCAGAAGACCAGGATTAAGTACTCAAAGACCAAGAGGAAGCTGAACGTCAGTGAGTTTTGGTAGTCGTTATTCAAGGCAGTGTACAAGAGCAATTTCATATCTGGATTTGCAATACTTGCAATGGTAACGGTTAGACCACATACTAAATGACAAGGCTGAAGAAAAATGGCTAATAGTTCCTGCTTGGAAAATTTGAAAATCGATCTTGTCTTCTTCCTGCCAGAAATGTATTCTGGAACTGCAAAGGAACAGACATAAGAGTCATTAGATCCACTTTTAGCAAATTGAATGAATAACTACTAATGCTTTATCTGTAAACGTACTGTAATCCCGTATACTGTCTTCAGCGAAAAGCTCATTAAAAATTATGATGGGAATATCCGGGCATACAACGAAATTGAGAACATACCAGCTTAGTGACATAAGACTACCAATGCAGTAGTTGAAATGTAAAGTAAAATGACTGAGGACAAATTGCTCCCTGTAAATTAAGGACTGCACGAGCCGGAGAGTTATGTAAATAAAGTGGGAAATTGTTACGGTCATGTACGCGTACCAAACCAGCCTCTGAAAATTTGACGGCGCCCTAGATATTGTGACTGATGTTTTATCCACTGTTATTGGAAATATCCCCAGTCTCGAAAGAATCTTTAACAACCACAAATTGAATTTGTATTCCGTTTTTGTCAACATTTTTGTAACTAAGAAATGCTTGACCAAAAGTTACTCCTTAAATGATTTCACGCGACACGCTGCTTGCAGTCTATGGATTTTTAGGGTCTCATTGTGAAATGGTCTTATCGAAGGAGATGATATCTGGTGCATGTGAGCGTGTGGGTAATTATCCTTAATACACCATTTACCAACATTGTTATTTATATTTAGCGTATCCAGTAGCACTGGCCCTATAAAAAATTTTTATGAGTAATTGCACCATTTAGAAGATACAGGATCTCAATCTCAACAATCCCGAACCAACGGTGGGTGAAAAAGAGGGGAGATATACATATATAATTTGCTGACATTCAGAACACGTTAACCTCCATATGTATATGTACGTACTTGAGTGCAGAAGACAGTCAACCGTTCTATGCGGACGCTCGTACTAAACTAAAGCAGGTCAGATTGGGGATAATTCAGAATATAGTAGAGCTCGTCTATGGTGGGCATTTCCAGCAGACGACTGATTGTGAGCGAAGGTGCAAAGAAGCTCGAAACATGTGCAAATTACATACTTAATTATATAATTCTGTACAAATTGCGTAAACACTTTAATATGTAAAAATGTATAAAAATAAATTGTAGTAGGGTTAAAATCCATCGTATATTATTTCAAGGGCTTTAGATATGTATTTCAGGAATTGGCATTGCATATGGAGTATAAGATACAGGAAATCAGCTTAATAGTATGTACTGTGTGCACGCTTTTAGGTTGGCTTCCGGCTTTCTGTGACAGTTTTATTAGGACGAAATTAAGGTAGTATTAGAAACATATTTTAGGCATTAAAATGCTATTTTGATCCATTAAAATTTATGTACATTAAAGTGCATGTGTATGTTTATATTTCCGCAAAGGGAATAATTGCTGGAACGATTTAAACCCAGGCAATAAAATGCTTAAGTATTTTAATCATTAAAGAAAATTTTCTCCTGAATGGAGTTTTCTCAAATACCAGTCTTCCGATAGAAAGCTACACTTATACAGTTCGGAGGAGCATATACATACTTGGGGTTGGGGGATTATACTCACTGACTGCAGAATGAACAAGGTAACGATGTAGAAAATATAGTGGTTGATTCGTTGAGGAAACATGGAAATTTGGAAACTCGGATATGCTGTGTCCATTGGCACATCTTCATAAAACTATGATTAAAAGTAAAATTATCTGTAGGTAGTTTCTTTAAGGGCAAATGTCCTACATATATGCACCATAAAAACCAAATGGTCTTATATGGGCGTGCAGTCTAATTGATGCCAGAGGAAAGGTTAATACTATTAAAAGAGATGACGTTAGTTTTTACTTTTACTTATATTAATCTCGCGCAACGCTTCTATTTCCTTTGTCCATAAGTTTCGACTGAGGTAATGAAATAAATTCAATGAATTGTTATAAAATTTGCTACAAGACTAAGTCTCGAAATATCATGAGCGCAAAATCCCCTGAGATAAAATATCAACGTCAACATTTCATCCTATTCCGAGTCGTTTTCATTTTTTATCCTAAAGCTGAATTTCCCCAACCTTGCTCTGTATTTTTACCAGTCTACCCCACAATTCACAACGTATCTGCAGATATGTAGTTCGTATTTAATAAGTCCCTGGATAGTCCTTAAAATGTTCTTATTCCTGCGCGAAGAAAGCCATAACTTGCTAAGGTTCGGTTCGAAATTCGTTCTATCAAAAAATTTTGAACTAACTGGGATGGCACAAATATTGAAAAGCTGAAAAATGATTGAATGTAATATGGAAGATAGGATATTCTTTTTACCGTCCCTCCTAATGTGGGCCACGGGGATATGAAAGATTTCGCGACATTTCTAGGTAGGTAGAAGTAGAAACTACTTTATTTAAATTCGTATAAAGTAGTCACATTTAGAATTTATTTTGTCAGCAAATTGACATCTGCTACACAGGTCCTGAATTTTGTATTTGATTGAACTAACGTTCAACAATGCGTACGTGAATTGCTGTATCGTTGTGTGTCATTTGAAATCTCATGGTGAGAGAGTGTATTTATTTGAATTTGGCTAGGACCGTGTGTAGTGCACCTATTTTCTCAGTTTGAAATAATCTAATGGTTGTGAATTATTTTTATTTGAATTGAAATAGAATCGACGAATCATGTATCAATTTTTGAAATCTATTGGATAAATAGGCTGGGAAATTTTAATGAAAATATATTTAGCACTTTTCTCATCCACGTGTGCTCACTTAATTTGAGTGGAATTTTTCCGTAGTAAGCTTGTTTTCTTGTTTGCTCGTCAAAATTGGCCAATTTATTTCAGGGACAACACCTTCCTAATTATTTACTATTCTTTTCCCGATCATATGATTATTGACAGTGCTTAGCTAATATTATATGTGTAAATCAATCGGATTAATTAGTATCCTCCAACTGCCATGTAGTCACAGGCATTGCAGAAGCCAAGTCCAATAAATCTTTCGAGCTTTTACAAGAACCCTAGTACAACAAAATTTTAGGTCAATTCAAACGTCTTATCAAGCGAGCCTTCAAAATGTACCAAAGTGAGGGAGATCGTTTTGCAGAAATAGAATCTTACTTGTTAGACGTTGGTTACTGGGCTATTTTGGGGGCAAAGCTAATCGGGAATTTCCCTCTGACCATTTCCGGGAAATCCTTAAAATGGAAACGAATAAGTATTTCAACATTATACGTTTCTTTTTGGATTGGAGTCGCGGTACTGTGGATATATTTACAATTATTTTCTCAATCCAACTTTATGATTGCCAATACTTTGAAAACATCAACGGATCGATTTGCGATGGGCCTGGTGACTTTCATGACGCAATTCTTTTACCAAGGCATAAAATTATACAATTTATTGCGCGGGAAGACAATAGTAGAAAACTGGCAACAGAATATTCGCATGTTGGAGAAGCTCTGTTCCACAAAACACTTGAATTTCTTAGATGTTCGAGGCAAGGAAAAATTTGGAGGCTTGTTTCAGGAAATTTGTTGCGGAAAGAAAAGGGCATTTTTTGGAATTTGGATTTTCGGAATTTGTATGATAGTTTCTGGTGTAGTGTATGTAGAAGAGCTTCATTCCTTAGCTAGTTTATATATTTTTGAATTTATTTTCTGGACATTGTCGTGTTTCCTTCATCCGGGATTTAATTTATGGGTTAATTTTTTCCCTGAAATGTATGCCACCTGTTTGAAGATGATCCAAATCGAGCTGACTTCTGTATCGAAAAAGGCTCAAAATCAATCCCACGTAAAGTCTACAAAGAATGAGGCAAAATTAAATCCCAATGAGATAATTTCAGACTTTCAATATTACAGCAGTAAGATTTTCCCTGATATTGTTTACATTCCCCCGATTTCACCTGTAAAGGGAGTCTCCTCCAAAGCGCTTCCCCTCAAAAGCGCATGGATGGAGAGGATTGAGCGTGCCACCAACGGTGTTTCGGAAAACGATGGCCGAACCGAAGAATTAATAAACAGTTGCATCGATGCGTATTACCTGGTTGAAGATGAAGTTAAGCGATATAATAAATGTTTTGGTCTGACACTAATGCTGAACACTCTGTTGGATATCCTCATTATACTAATTTACTCCTTTTTCTCCTTCGTGTGGGGTCATCGAGGATTAAAATTAAATATCTTTGGCACAATTCCAGCATTGGTTATGTTCATTGGGGAATTATATTGGTTTGCAAATGTTTCTGAGAATTTGCAAGTAGAATCACAAAAAATTACCGATGTGCTCAATTTTCTCCCAATTGAGCAGCTATCAACCTTCCTGAGGTCCAAAATTCAAATGCTGGCTCTGACAATTTCATCAACTCCTCCCAAAATTGAACCATGCAATTATTTCACTTTGAATCGAGGACTTCTTACTTCAGTAAGAGAAATGAAATTCTTACTTTGATTGCTGTAGATAATTATGTATATTAACAAAATGCTTTTCTATTAATGGTGATTGCAGATTTTGTCAGCATTGACAATGTACTTGATTGTCCTGGTGCAGTTTGAGAATGCAGATGATGGTTTTTGAATGTTATCTCTAATAACGGGCACAGGGGTCCATCATATGGAGGAATCTAGTCCCGCAGAAATGCCACTTGTCAACTTGTTTGTTAATTTGTCGTCACCTCGTTAATATTTCCAACAGTTCCAACATCCGTTCGCCCATTTCAACTATTTTAGCTCTGACAGAGTGGACTCCTTATTATTTCATTACCCCGTCATGTAAAGCATGTAAATAAGTTACATTTGGTGGAATCTCATATTATACCAATCTGCTGTAATAAGTTTCGCGGTAGGGACGCTCGTTATAGAGAGAAAAATGGTCGTAGTCTTAAACGTAATATAATTTGCTCCTGACCTTTTTAATCAGCTATCTGTAGTTCCATCCAAAATCCAACGTAAAGTTTTAGTGTGCTATGCTTATTCACTATTACTTTATTGTACGTAATTATCTACAACATAGTCCCTTTCGGGGCAGAAATTTGACTTTCATGCTTTAGTATTCACATTCAGTGTAGTAGCACTTTAGTATTCATTCATTTAGCATTCATTTCACTTTCAGTATTTTAGAGAAGGAGCAATAGCGGAGTCAATTATACATAATTATAAGTATGTAGCTATTATATGCTCCCCAAAATGGAAAAATATTGACTTCAAATGTTTTATTTGCAATTATGGCTAATTTATTTATACGGCTGTCAGCATTGCAGTCATTCTTTGAGCCCATAGCTACTACCGTATAAAAATATCCTGTTTTGACAGTTCTGAGGTTACACATTTAATTAACTGTAATTAATTGGCACGTGTGTAGTGGCTGCACTAGATTTTGTAATAAAATATAAACAACGCAAACAGTCTTGTTTTTATCCAGGAATGCTTATGTATGTACATACGTACGTCGAATCTTCTACCCTCCGAAAATTTTCAATCGTCATATCAAAACGGATGCAGGTACGGGGAAGAAATTTGCATTAGAAAACCCAGTGGATCTTAGACACTGTAGGAAAATAGCCGATACACATACAATGTATTCTACTGATTCTCTCTAGGAAAGATTTCTTCTTTTATGTGCATGGTGCATGTGCTCAATAGGGATAAAAATGTCCTTTTATTTACCACATTTTGCATAATTACATATACTGTAGACACTTCTCATTAAAGCGAGGTATCAAGCTGCTGTAATTCTGTGGGAATCTAATTTAACTACTGTAGTTTTAGGGGTGCTGGCTTAAATAGGAAGGACTTTGTACTTATGAGAGCTAAAGGACCAAAAATCAACCCTGAAAATGGGATCCTGTTAAAAGGAGAAAATTTAACAAGGATTTTAATCCGTATGTGTCTACAACGCCGTAATGAAGGGGTCTCTTAAAGGGAGAAAGGGTTGTTGTACAGAAAAAACATGTGTAAAAGTTATACGGATGACGGATGGCTCCTTATTAGATGGAACTCGTAAATGCAGGCTTAACTGTAGGACGTACATTACTTAGAATTTCAAATGACTATAGCAGATTTGGAGAATCGCATCCAGGCAGCGTTCATGTAGACATGTACATGTGTTTGTAAATAAAACATTCGCAGATAACAAAGTTCGGATTATTCTTCAACCAGCTCATCAAATGTTTGCTTTCGTTATCAAAGCCTGTTCGCCTCTGACTAAAATGAATTCCAGTTTTTAGGCAAATATTTGTCCACTTTTGCAGGACATTGCATTTTCTCAAACGTTTCGTTCGCTTTACATAAAATAGATTTGCACTGTGGATGTACTTATTCTTGATACTGTTTACTGTTAATGCTATATTTTTTAAGGATAGGAATACAAAGCATATTATAAAAGCAATCCTAGTTTTCCTCTAAAGCTTGACACAAAGTGTAATCACTGCCCTAATTTTTTTCATATTTCTGCAGAATTTACTTTTAGGGATGATGTTTTGAGTCATCTCATGCAGTATCTTTTTCTTCCCAATTTGTTTATTTGGGCTGAATTCCATGACTATTACTTCATCAGAATCAAATCATGTATCTATTTTTAAAAAAAGCGTGTAAATATCATTGATCTATTTATTAAATTCCTAATCTTTGAATCGGAAGCAAAGATTCATATAAAAGGGGTGCCAATAATTTCTAAAGTTGTCAGTATTTGGTCCAACCCTGTCTTCCAGTCTCCAGTAGTTCTGTTGAAAGCTTCAAAATGATCCTCATTCTTCTGTTTAGTTTAGCCTTTGCAACGGTCCAAGCCTTACCTTCAGAGTTTTCGTATGAGGAAAGTTTCGATACAGAATTAAGTAAGTCCCAGGTTTTAGATTCAGCACAGTTACTAATTTATATTCAATTTAAAAATCTATTTGACTCAAAATGGTCAAATTTAATCATAACGATATAACATCAATTAATTCCAATTTTAATTTACAGTTAATTTTGGTAAGGACTTCTCCGATTTACGAGCTACATTTCTTGAACGGCAAGAGGTAATTAAAACGACTCAAGACATAATTAACAAATTGGAAGTATTGATTGGTGATCAACAGAATCCAGAAAATCAAAATCCATTAGGCACTTATTTGATCGAGGTGTTAAGCGTGCCAAAAGTTCGTGACATTGTTGACAGAGCTTTGCAGAAGTACCCAGAGCTGCCCTCAATTGTTCGAGGTATAAGAATTTTCCTAACCGGACCGGACGCTGCGCCTTTGTTTACCGCTTTGAAGAAAGTGATTGTTCCGGTTGTCGAAGCTCTGAAAATATTGTACAGGGAGATTGAACTGGAACTGGAAAAGGCTGGGGAAGTTTTGACAGAGCAAGGTATTCGTTTGTTTTTCTATTTGCAACAGCCGGATGTGATTCAAGTAGTTCAGAAATTCCAGGCCCTTCCCGAGGTGATAGCACTTGATAAATATGCGAAGGAGTACGGAATTAATATTTTAGAAGGTTTGTCCAAGTTGGAAGATTTTCTATCTAGTGGAAATTATATTCCTACTTCAAACATGATTGCAGGACGTTTCTAGTTACTCATCCTATGCTAAAATATTTGTATCCTTCAAAATCATTGACATTCTTGATATTGTTTAATAATTATGTTTATGCTTTCGAAACTGTTGTCTTACTGTTGAAGTGCATTAATAAAGGCAAGTAAACCCTTTTATGTTGGAAGAAACAATTAAACGGATTTATTCATGGGAGTCGCTTGTTGTAAGAATTAGAATACCGAAACATTTGTATGAATATATAGCACCAAGGCATTAACATAAATGATGATTGGTAGCATATCGAGTATAATTGGTAATAAACAATTACTACCGTCGACTAATGTTGGGGAAGTCCCTGAATTGAGAGTCCTATCTCTTGTGAGTCCCAGAGTATCACGAAATAAGTCCGTCCAGTCCGTCCCAGTTGGAAATGACGTGAGTCCGAATCAGTCCCAGTCTCTGGCAGAGTCTTTGGATAAAGTCTGTATCCGTCCCTATCTTTATAAGTCCAGGAGGAACCCCCACAACAAAGCACATGTTTTGCGGAAATTGCCATGAGATGGAACTAAGCTACATAGTAGACATGAACATAACGTTGCTGAAGAGGGAAAATGGTCCAAGTGCGGTACAAATGTAAGCGTGAGTAGACCATTTTGCCTCTTCCACGACGATATGTAACCCAAACTCAACTATGGGTCTCCTCAGTCTTTATGACGTTTAGAGAGAGAGAGAGTCCCAGTCCGTCCCAGTCCCTGTATTTGTTTCATTTTTAAGTCCCAGTCCGTCCCAGTCCCTGTATTTGTTTAATTTTTAAGTCCCAGTCTCAGTCCAGTCCGTATCTGTATCTCAGTTTTTGAAGTCCGTCCCAATAGACTGAGTCCCGATTCCCCAACTAGTGGTCCCAATCTTTCAATTCAATTCAAAAATTTCGTTTTGATTCAATTCAACGTATGAATTGAATGACATACAATGATTCGATTCAATTCACGATTCACATGATTCAATTTGATTCAATTCTGCGTGATGAATTGAATCGAATGATGATTCAAATCATTCAGACAGTAAGAGGTGGTAACATAAACATTTTATTTAAGGATTTTATAATGACTACATACAACAGCGGAAGAATATTGTATAAAATTGTCATTACAGTGACCTTCCCTATAAGGGATACCCTTTTTTTTCCCTGGGGGATTTTTTGATATAAGGGATTGGGATTTACAGTCCCGATTCCCATTTACACAATGTATAACACTGCTTATACGGGATAATGTTTATAAGGGACACATTTTGCAGGTCCCATGAGCATCCCTTAATAGCGAGAGTGAATTGTAACATTCACAAATTCGAGTTACATATCCTGCGAATTAACTGTTCCATTATGACCTAAATTCTATCGATAGTAAATGGTGTAATAATAATTAATAATAATTGATGTATTTAATGTACACAAATTATTATTTACGAAATAATTGGTAAGTCGGTTTTCCAACAAAAATGTCTCGGAAACACGTGCGAGTTTTTTTAATACCGTGAATCATTAAGCACGTGAATCATTTGAATCGCGATTCAAGGCATTTTGCGTGATTTCATTCATGAAGTGAATTGAATGAAATGATTCAATTCATGTTTTGAATTGAATCAAAAAATGATGAATCAGAATTGAATCGAATCGAGTTTTTTTGATTCAGAATTTAAAGATCGGGACCACTATCCCCAACATTACCGTCGACTTCGACTCCCTATAACGTGTCTCCCTACAGAGTTACTCTGCTCCCCAAAGGTGTCCGCCTATCCTACATATAGGCCTATTTGTAGGCTATTTATAGGGTGCAAGGATTTTATTAAATAGGCTTGAAGGCAAAATAGGGTGCAAGAATATAAACTTAAAACCTAACCTACAAAATAGGTAGGCTCATCCGTCTTAAAAATATAGGCACATAAGTAGGCTATTGAAACACGTCAATTTCATTTAATGGCATATGGAACTGGCAAAATGAAAATCAAAGAATAATCCGCACCTGGTACTTGCAGATTGTATGTTTCATGGTGCGACTCAAGCAAGAAAAGTTGGTGCCTTGATAAATGCGCTAAAACCTCACCAAAATTAAAACTTCTAAATATTCAGTAAAGTGAAAACGTTAAAGCTCGACCACTGAAATGAAAATTTGCGTTTGAACAGTTTAAATTTCAAACAGGATTTACTATGAGATATGTTGTCAGTCAGCTATAGATTTCCGTTACCATGATTCTTTTGGACCAACGTCGTAAAATTTGGTCAATATTCCGGCGCTAACCAAGGCGAGATCGACACTGTTCTGCTCTTAGGGACTTTGGCCAAGGTGACTTAGCTCAAACTATTTTATTCCGATTATATTGAGCTGAGACAGTGTTTTTAATTTATTAGAGCAGAATGCCTTAAATAGTCTGTCAGTAACGAAAAGCATACAAGATGTAGGAATGGTGTAGAATTCGTTGAGCTGATTTGTCAATGAAATGTAGGCTCTTATTTTATAAATAGGAAGGATATAGGATAGGCTGAGTCATTTGGACACCTTTGCTGCTCCCTGTAAAGCCAACTTCAGTTCGCCCGTCATGTCGAATGTCGACGTTACAATCAGGGATGGAAAAACATTTTTGAAAAACGGTTTCAACGGAAAAAATGAGGACTCGCGTTTTGATAACATAAATGGAAACGCTAAAGTAGTAATTTTCGGTTTTGCAACCCAGGTTACAACACGGGAAACCTAGGCAGAGAACTTACCACATTAGTATATAGTTGGTGTCATAGTAAATATAAAGATAAGTCACGTGTATAGTGTGCCATGAAACGATTTACCCTCAACCATATTGTTATATTAGGATGTTGTGGGCATTTTTAACATAGAGTAACTATTTTCGGCATTTGTATCTACATTTATGATGTGCGGTTTAGACTACCAACTTGGAGTACCGAATTACAAGGGCGAGAATTTGGGAGTTAAAATGAACAGTACCATACGAAAGTGTTGGCATTACAAAATTGAATAGAAACGAAATCTTTTAACCTAGTCTAAGGTAATTATGTGACACTACGTCTTTAATTATATTACAAAAATTGTATATATTATGAGGAAATAAGACTTCCGGTTTCATTTCAACCCATCCTCATATTAGTGGCTGGTATGGCAACAATTTTTAATATGAGCTGATGAAATATGATTTGAACTAACCACAACAGAATTTACTACAATAGGATTTTTGGCTGGATATTTATATTTATATATATAAATTCCTACATATAAGTATTTTTTCCACCTTGCTTACTCCTGTTTTACTATGTAAGTTAAATAATCCTGCAATAATCGGGCGGAAAATATTCACAAATTATTCACCTTTTGTGTAAAATAACAGGAAGTGAATGATTAGTTATGATAATAAAAAACTATAAAAGGAGCATTCGTGAGATAGTGAAAATTCATTTTTTTAATGACATTTCAATTACGTTGGACTTGCTAGGAAATGCTTTTCACCCAGTGAAACAGGCGCCTACTAATATCTGATGCGGTAAAATTGTCTTCCTGCTTGGATAGCTGCTAGCTCCGAAACGGGGGTGGAAAAAGTTCCAAACTGCCAAGTAACCAAATTTTGACCGAAATTCCAACTGTGTCCCAGTTAGTCAACTGCCCCGGCGGAGACAAATCCCTAAATTTTTGTCAACTACCTAGGGGGAGAAAAATCCCAAAATTTTTGTCAACTTTTCTGATTTTGTCAACTACCTAGGCGGAGCAAAATCCAAAAACTTTTGTCAACTTTTCTGATTTTGTCAACTACCTAGGTGGAGAAAAATCCAAAAATTTTTGTCATTTTTTTGGATTTTGTCAACTACCTAGGCGGAGAAAAATCCCAAAATTTTTGTCAATTTTTTTGATTTTGTCAACCACCTAGGCGGAGAAACATCCCAAAATTTTTGTCAACTTTTCTGATTTTGTCAACTACCTAGGTGGAAAAAAATCCCAAAATTTTTGTCAACTTTTCTGATTTTGTCAACTACCTAGGTGGAAAAAAATCCAAAAATGTTTGTCAATCTTTTTGATTATGTCAACTACCTAGGCGGAGACAAATCCCTAAATTTTTGTCAACTACCTAGGTGGAGAAAAATCCAAAAATTTTTGTCATTTTTTTTGATTTTGTCAACTACCTAGGTGGAGAAAAATCCAAAAATTTTTGTCAATTTTTTTGATTTTGTCAACCACCTAGGCGGAGAAACATCCCAAAATTTTTGTCAACTTTTCTGATTTTGTCAACTACCTAGGTGGAGAAAAATCCAAAAATGTTTGTCAATTTTTTTGATTTTGTCAACTACCTAGGCGGAGACAAATCCCTAAATTTTTGTCAACCACCTAGGCGGAGAAACATCCCAAAATTTTTGTCAACTTTTCTGATTTTGTCAACTACCTAGGTGGAAAAAATCCAAAAATGTTTGTCAATAATAATAGCAAAAGGGGTACCACACAAAACCAGGATGGATCCGGACACAGGTAGGTATAATTATGAAAATTATTATCAAAATATTAATACTTCAAAAAAAAAATATTTAGGACAAAAAAACAATTACTATGTTTTACCATGGACAGAAACACCGACTGGACAATTCAAAATATTTGCCAGCGGACCAGGACTGGACCAGGATTGGACGAGAGCAGGGCTTTATGTCAAGGATAAGGCTTAATAGGCGGGAACGTGAAAGGTTTTAACTTAGCCGTTATAATACGGAAACAGTGCCGAGGGTTCCTCGGAGGATTCGCCGTGAGCTACTCACGGAAGGAGACTTAGTACAAGTCTGCCTTGACCATTGGACGGGCTGCCCTATTTATACCCTTTTCAGGGACCGGGACTTACAGGTAGGTACATACATGGTAAGGGATTTAACTTTTTTTATTATTTTAATTCTATAGGTTAAGGGCATATTTAAATAATGAAGGGAAGGAAGGGAGAGGACTTTCATGAGGCAAAATGTAAACAATTTTTTGTTTACATTTTGTCTCATGACCTACATTTTTATTTTTATTTTGCAGGTTCTGTCATCGACGTCATCATCATCATCGGCTCCTCATCATCCGTCCGGTTACCCCCAAGATAGTGAGTGTGTGTATGTGTGTGTGTAGTGCCACCGAAAGTGTTTTTTTAAATTGAGGTGTGTGCGTGGGAGCCCACTCACATTCTTTACTTTAAAATTGCTAAAAAATTTAAAATACTTGATCAAATAAATGTAAACATTGTAGTCCAATCTAATTTACTAATTTGCACTATTAAGAGTTTAGAAATCACATTACTGGCTTGTTTACATTAGTGTTGCACTCATCTGGCGAGTGTAACCAGCAGTTATATTCATAAATATTTGTCGTCGTTAATTTTATTTAACCAATGTTGATTTATAAGGTTGTTCCTCTGCTCCATCATGTTTAATATCAGCAAAAATTATTGTTACATGAAATAATAAATTATTCTTACACTTCTTCTTGGCTTCAGAACAGGTGAAGTGAACAATTACTTCGTTTTTATAATGGAACAAGAACCCCGAGTATCAAGAACATCTTTATAAAACAATAAGACGGAAATTTTAATTATTCAAAATTCAAAGTGTGGAAACAGAACACAAGAATTATTCTCGACCACTGGCCAACGTGGGGGCGACTTTAATGTCGATGGAATGAAAACAAATACAACGATGTCATTATTATGATGTTTGACGCCCAATATTATTTTTTGTGGGATGCAATGATGCCACTAATTAGGCATTGCTTACATTGCTTTTCCTTTTCAGTGACAAAACCTCAAGTTATACTCAAGTTTTATTCAAGTACTTCCATTCATTGTACTTGAACTTGACTTGATTTTACAATCAAGTAATAAATTATTAACTTGAACTTGATCGAACTTGAACTTGAAAATTCAAGTTAAAATTATAATTTCACTTGAACTTGATAATCAAGTTTCAAGTTACAAAATTGTCTGCACTTAACTTGACTTGAACTTGGTACGCACCTGAACTATTCAAGTTATACTTGAACTTGAACGCAGCTCAGGTGAGGTCAAACGTCACATTCGCTACTAAAGCATAATTTTGTGGTTTTGGTTTATAACCTGACCATCAAAAATTGAATAACAACGTAGCTTGATCGGTGATTAAAAAACTAAGCCGAAATACGAGAACTTCCAAACGAATATTCAGTGAAAAAGGCATTAATAGATATTCTTATATCCGAAACTATAGACGTTTGCTGACAAAAACTTCGGTTTATAATCTATTACTGAAATATTGTATGTGTACCAATTAAACATAATAGTGAAATTCTTCTTTGGAAGGAGTGCAATGCAAGCACTCGCAATTGAGTTGAAAATTAGTAAAAACAAGATACATTAATTATGCAATACTATTGGTATTGGAAAATGTTTACATTAATTAAAGTTAATTAAACATTAAAAATGAACTTACCATAAAACTTCGTCTCTTAAGCTTAAGGTCACTCAGCACTTTATCAGTAATGACGAAGCTTATTGTTTAAACTTAATTATTTTAAAACCAGCAATAATCCATAATATCCAAACTAACAATGAGTACGGTTACTGTTACAGCATGCCTGCAATGAACTGCGTGTAATGGCGACATGCTGCATTATCCATATACAGACAGTAATAGACAGATGATAAATGACCGTTAAGTTTTACTTCAAGTTTGCAGGAATATCTCACATCCGCACCCGATAATTTCATTCTTGCTTTCCAGCATCATAAAACAGTTCCTGGACGGGAATATAATAGTATAGGAATAATGCTCACTTGCAGTGCGTCCACAAATTGTAACTGCAATTTTCAAGTAACAGTTTGAAAATACTCTTGTACAGGACTAAATGTATTTATTCTTGCATGCGGTCTAACCGGTATTTTAAGAGTACAGTACAGTGTAATCTTACCATGTGAATATGGAGAGATGAAATGACAATTTTGGCATAAAAAGTAAAACCACGGATTTGCAAGATAACAGTTTCATCCGTATTGGTTATTTGCCGTCAAAAGTAAGCCCGCCGACAATCCTTCGAAGAAATAATCCCGTCTGCAATAAATCCGACGACTCGGGGCATAATTTCCAGACTCTCCGCCGAATTCCCCATAACATACTTACATAAGTCCATAAATGACCATAATCCATACAATCCAGCAGTAACTCTCGCAATCAGTAGATGGTCCCCTCTTCTAAGTTGAAAGGGTGGAGGCACGAGCACGACACACACAACGTAAACGCGCTTTAGGGAACGTGTACAAATTATGTCATCTAAAAAGGGGCCATTTTAGGACCCTATCACTCCTCTGTCATCTTGTGTCATAAGTTAATAATGCACTGACCCACCCTTGAAAATGACATCATCGTGTCAGACGCAGAATTCTATGTACATACTTTATGGTTGACCTTATAGCGTTGAAAGTAAATAGAAATTCCTTCGATTCGCAATTTGTCCGTGTCACATGCAATTAAAGGAATATTCGTTTGAAGCTGCACAGGTCGAACCACCGAATCCTGAATGAAAATTCGGAAAGATATTTTTTGAGTTCCAGGTAAGTATTTAATTTAAGTAAAGAATAGATGACATTGGGTACATGTCATACAATACGGTAGAGACCCATGGACTCTGTCATCTCATGTCACAGAACTACCAAGTCACCCACCCACTACTTGGATGACATAATTTGTACACGTTCCCTTATGGTTTCGCGAGGCGAGTACAAATCCTTATTATTAAGGAGCACTTTCTGTCACTAGTGCCCACGAGCTTGACTAGTCTAGTCTATTCATTCTTTCGCAGGATTGTCATTGCCTATTCAATTCTAGTCTATTCTTATACGAATTTCCTCGCACTTGTCTAGTCCTATTCACACATTTTCTTCAAACTTCTAGTCTATTCTTAGTCAATTCCTAGTAAATTCCTAGTCCATTCCTATTCAAGACTAAAACTACAAAAATTCCAGGAATCGCTCAAATATAATGGATGAGTAGAATGCCCTGATCCTTGTCTTGGACTCAGAAGTTCATGTATAAAATCAGGGAGGTCGGGATGAGGAGATAAAATGAGGGATCTGCCAGATTGCTGAATGAGGCGATGTAATCAAGGACGGGAAGACGGTATATGCTTGGAGTTAATCATTACAATTTGTAGCAACAAATATTTCCCAGTATTAAGTGAACCAAACTAATAGCAAATTCTCATAAATTAAACAATAGATTTCTTTAGTACTGCTGGGAATACTTCCAGAATTAATGCACTTACCAGTGCGGCCCAAAAAGGTGTGCAAGTACCACGTCAAGCACTCATGAACTAAAAACAATTGAGTCTGTTTTTATCAATACGGACATTCCAATAGTGAAGTATTTTTGGACTATGTTCATATAATGTACATATAGACATTTTAAATAGCGTGCAAACTACTGATGGCAAAAATGATTGTGGTACAGCCAACCAATCTCAAATTATTAAAAAATATATTTGGGACTAGTTCTGCTGCGGCACGGTCGTCAATACTCTTTGATTAGATTTACGTTGCACGTAAAAAAATTTTAGTGACAATTTTAAATTTATATTTAAGTATGTACACTTGATGAAATTGAAAACAATACTTTATTTTAATCGGAATTCAGTAAAAAATATTTGAATACCGATTCCAAAAATTATTTTGAATGCGATTTTGAATTAAAATACTTCCTGTGAATTATTTTGAATTCCAATATGAATTAAAATCCTCAAATTTTCGAATATAATTCCGATTCCGTTTCCCATCCTTGCTTTGAAGGACTTCGAGTATAAATATCGAAGACTGTTGCACACTGGCTCGCAAGTATTAATGAGAGTCGCATATTTCATGTGCTCCGTCAATGCATTGTATAAGTACTGTAGTCTGAAGAAGAGCTGGTCGTGTGGTGCCCTACCAAAGCCTGTCTTTCACGGCTATTAAGCTTCACATGAAGGACGAATCAAAATTAAAAAAATCGCGTATTACATTGTGCTTACCGCGAAAACAGGAAAAACCGACACGGGCATTTTGTATACATACATACATAAGGGTTCATTCACGATGTAGCGACGGGTGGATTGTATGAGCGTCTCCGAGGTAAACACAAAGCCCTAT
>OX359247.1:60046348-60180496 GCA_947179485.1 Allacma fusca | reverse complement strand
CTTGGAACAATTAGACGTACCAGTTGAGTACGCTTTTATCCTGGGACATGGAGTTTACAATGACATCTCCGTCAAGGAGAAATTCATGGAGGAAGTTACCAACCACCAAGACATTATTATTGCGAATTTCGTAGACACGTACAGAAACAATACTTTCAAAACCCTTGCCGGACTCCATTGGGGCTTGGAATATTGTAAGGATTATGAGTTCTTGTTCATGGTCGATGATGACATGTACGTGTCGCTGCACAATCTCATCGGATTTCTGAGGCAACCGAGGAAGTACCCGAAAAGGGGCAACCGGAAAGTCAATGGGAAGTATGAATTTGAAATTCCAGGGAGGCAAATATTTTGGAGTGGGTTTGTGTACAATGAACCGGTGTTCCCTAAAAGTAATTGTTTTTACCTATTGATGTGACGAATTAATATTGCTTATCATCTCAATTATTCTACCTACTGTTTTGGATTTACTAAACATTGATATGTTTATTTTTGGAAGGGGATCGCAAAAACAAATGGTTCATAACCTGGGATGAGTATCCTTTCAAAACTTTTCCAAGTTTGGTGCCAGGAGCGGCCATCATTTATTCGAGAAATGTGACCCAACAGTTTGTGTTAGCATCTCCCTTTGTGAAGCATTTAAACTTGGATGATGTTTACCTGAGTCTCGTTGCAGCCAAGCTTTGCATCAAACCTTTCCCTATTACTGAATTAATTTTGAACAAATGGAATTGGAATCCAAAACGGTCGAAGAAAGACAAACCCTATCAGGAAAAGAATGCTATTGCTGTTCATGGACTCGAGACCCCCCCGAAGCTGATACAATTTTGGAAGAAATACGAACAGGGAATTCTAAGTTAATTAATTTCTTTGTAAATAATTAATTAATACAGGACACGCAAAAAATCGGTAAGCGTTCCATATTTTTGTTTTTTATAATAAAGAATGTATTCCACTGAAACCAATTGAAATGTGAAAAATTTTTAGTTCATTTATTAAATTAAAAGTACATGGTACATAATCAATAATGAAGACTTAGGAATTACTTACAAGGAATTTTCTCCATCATTTAATTTAATTTAACTTTGACTAGCCATTCTCATACTACGTTCACAATGCACTTCTGCAAGCTCGTTGCAAGGTTACGTCAGCAAGTTGGCTTGCAGAGCAAAAGTTCCGAAGTAATTAAAACTTGCACGCAAATAAGTACACGCTAATAAACTGTAAAGGCAACAGAACTACTCTTACGTGCTAGAGCTACCTCGTATTTAAAACTGGTAAACATGCAATTACTCACACCTAAAACTGTTTTCCTTTAAGGGGCATTTTCTCCACAGGATGTGTACAAAGTACAAACCTATGTGGATATTACTAGGTTTTAGGACGGCGTCAGCCCCCTTATAGGAAAGTGTTGTCCGTGGGACTGTTTGTCCCGCAGTTTTCCTTCGAAACTATTTAACTGATTTTGTTCAAAATTTGTGTTAACATTCTTTAGGCAACTTCACAGATGAGTTCGTTATTGGTTGAAATCGGTAAGCGTGTTCGTACGTAAAAAAATAAAAAAGAATAAACTTTGTTTTCTTACAAACTGTTCCACTGATTTCAATTAAATTTTTTTTATGTATACCAGTCAGTACTACTATTATTTTTTTATAAATTTTCTCAATTTTAATGGTTTTTCTAAAATTATCAAAATTTTAGTTTTTTCGTTTCATTTTTATTTTTGAATTGAGCTCAACATAATATATTACTATAAATGGTGTAAGGAGAGAGGCTGACACCGCCCTACGTGACAGCCTTAAATAATCGCGGAGTGATGATTTTTTTACCATAATGTGCAATTTTTCTCCTTGGACAAGAAAAATATCTTCAACGATTAGCTTCTGCAAAGGAGCAGCGCTAACAATTTTGGCGAATTTTCTCGTAAAGAACGGGGGGAAATTTTAGCAAAAGTTGAACTCATCCGAGATATCACCTTGAGGAATTAAAAGTATAGCTGAAATTCGTTTAGTAGTATCGAATCGTGTAAGGACGTACGTACATGCCAATCTTCTAATGGCGCTGCCCTAAAAACACCGTGGCAACAGTCACTGCTTTCAGGGGCTCTTGTATCGAGAGTGCACCATGTTTTGTTGGAACATACAATTATCCTCTGAAATCGTTTAAATGCAATAGAAACAAGTAAAGCACTATTTGATTGGTACTTCTTAGGAAACTGAGTTCCTATTGTGGATGCTGTTCGGTCTTGTTGTGTCTCTCAACTACATATATCCATCAAACCAAAGACAGCAGACATTCCACAATTTTTTACTGGGGTAGATTAGACCAAAAGTAGGAAGCTACTTTTGACTACA
Organism: Allacma fusca; assembly: GCA_947179485.1. Taxonomy (NCBI): domain Eukaryota; kingdom Metazoa; phylum Arthropoda; class Collembola; order Symphypleona; family Sminthuridae; genus Allacma; species Allacma fusca. The sequence continues at coordinate 60,178,142 of OX359247.1, read as the reverse complement.
ATGTATACCGTTTGACCTCAGAAAATCAAATGAGGTCACATCTAAACATATACAAAACCATATGTATGTACAACGTGAGGTACAGCTTGCCCCATCTATTGTGTGATATGTTGTTTACATTTATATTACTTTTCCACCAACCGGTAGTTGTCGCAGGAAGTCATTCATGCTTGATTTGAATCCGATTGTTAAATTTTGCAAACTTTGTATATGAATAAGTACTCCATATATTATTATATACTTGCAAGGGAAAAAATGCTACTGCAATATGAATATAATACAAACAAAGCAAATATACTTATACATGACTACGAGGTACACTTTAACGCTCTCGTAATATAAATGTTTTAAGCTATAACAGTTTATAGCCCTTGCTGTTACATCACATCGTGGTGCTTCGCCTCTTAATGACGTATTGTTACGGATATATTATAAATAGAATAGAATAAGCATAATCTAAGTCAGCAAATAGTTTGGAAGGTCGTAAGCAGAGGCTACGTGACGCCAAACGCTGACATAACATAATTACAAGAAAAGGAAAGGAAATGATTCAGATTATTTAATAAACAATAAACTAAGAATAGGATAAGATTAGATTTAGATTAAGACACGTAGATTAAGTACAGGTTCTAATCTCGACTTCAAGCAAGCAACATCAAGAGGAGCCGCACCTAGAGTCCATTCCCTCCGGGATGAATCTCAAAAAGGTAGCAAGCGGGGCAACATGAAATTCAGAGAATTTCAGGAAGAAGAGATTCAGACTTCAAATTCTATTTTGTGTTAAATGTTAATTGTTCAGTGTAAATTGTATCAGTTCTAGGAACAATAATCGGCCAATAAATCAGACAGTTTAGACCTACACAACAGAATCAATAGTTCCATTTATTCATGAGTTTCACCAACATCGAAACCATAATTCAGGGGAATGGAACGCCCGAACCTAGGCTACATTGTCTATTTCCCACACAACATCAATACCCGGGTGATAGCAAATGTAACATGGTGTTTCTGCCAGGCCTTCGGGTTTATTTGGTAAGGACCCGGAGGATCCGTAGGTCGGGGACCTGCGGATGACCCTGTGACATAAGACCAAACTTTGTAGCAAGTAAGGTCGTTAGTCAAACAAAATTCATGGGATGGAAGTATGGGGCTCGACAAGGAGAAAATATTCTCATTTCTCTCCAGGGCCACCCGAAACTTCTCGTGAAAGGCAGTTATAACATGCAACAATGTTACCTCAAGAAAGAAAATTTGGCCATTATCATCACGCGCGGATTCAAGTTCGAATTCAGAAATCCTAGTGCAGCACTATAAAAAGAACTATTTACTGGCCAGGAATACTATTTTAAGTGACTAGTGAAATTGGGACTCTTTCCAACCGGAAAATTAGGGGAAGAGGACGTCCAATAAGGTAATACAATTTTTCTTTAAGGTTCATGAATTTCATGTTTAGGAGCGCATTAATTTTGTCATGTAGTTACGAGGCGTAGCTAATATTCAGGAGTAATTAACCAGAGTTCAGGTGCAAATCATAGATTTAAATTAGAAGATGGCGCATATATGTATATGTATTTTGAGGGCTTTTCAGAGTACATAGTAGGTGTATGTGCATAACAAATTTTCACCAAAATTAGCTTCTTCCACTAAAATAAGTCTTCTTCTATCTTTTTAGACGCCTAAAGGGCCGGGTTTTGAGCGTAGGCATAAACAGTGTTCGTATTGTAAAGGGAACTATTCCGGCTGAAGTGCCGTTCTTGTGCGCAGTATAATAGTAATCTTTCTCTTCGTAAGTTTAAGTTCCTAATTTCAAAAGGGCCGTTTTTGAGCGTTGAAATTCTTTTAATTCTTTAAATTACTTTTCAAAGTTTTGGGAAACCCCAGGCTAGGGGATAGGAACCCAAAACACAATTAAAAAATCTTTCAATTAATTAGGACATTTTTTATTAATACAAGACTCTCAACATTCACTTTCCAAGCTTAGTTTAAAGCAAAAATATGATCTATCTTTCAGTAAATAACTCAAAAATAATTTTTCACTTTCTTCTTTCTCTACATCTTTCTCCTTCTAATATAAGTACATTTGAAGGGCCGGGATTGAGCGCAAATGTCTTTAGATTCTTTATCTCCAAATTACGTAATTACGAGCCCCATGGCTAGGGGGCAAAACCCAATTAAAACTCTTTCGCTGAAAATTACTTTCTTTACCTGATGTGTAGGTTTACACGGGTAACAATAGGACCTATCATAAACTTTTCACAAACATCTTTTCTTCTTCCATCTTTCCATTTTTTTCCACCAGAAGTGCCGGTTGAGCGCTGGGTAATTAGGACATAATTTGTCATGGTTTTGGCAAATACTAGGACTTTAAAGTTAATCCGGAAGGCCGAATGTGAGCACGGAGCATATCAGATTTCAGTTAGTCAGTTTGCAAATCAAAACCTATACAGCTCAGTTAGAGAGCATAGGTAGATCAGACCATCTAAAGATTATAGTATGTACGGAGAACAAAATTATATCGGGAGGGCCGAATATGAGCACCGAGGTGATTAGGACAGTTTAATTAAGGTTTGAACAAAATTTAGTCCAAAGGGCCGAGGTACATTGAGCGTGGACACATTGGCATAGTACATAAGCATACATATAAGAAAATTCTCATCTACGTAGTTTTTAGGGATTCAAGGGCCGAAATGTGAGCGGAATCATTGTTGTGTATAAGTTTAGTATACGTAGAATCCGAGAGGCTAGGAAGATTAGGAGGAACCTTATGGTTTAGTAGGGTTCGAGTCATTCCAAGCACGGAGATGATCGGATGGAGTGCCGACAAAAGTACCGATAAGCCTGTGACCTACTAGAGGTAATCGGAGAGGCTATGATTGACGCACCGATATAGGTATATGTTTGTAATGTGCCCGAGCTAGCGGATAGGTAACAGCAATGACTATTACTAGTAAGGAGGTCCATGGTTTAGTGGATAGGATAACAGGGGACATTCCAAAGCACGGATGTTCACTTTAAAATCTATGTATGCGGTTTCCAGCTATGGCCATACATAGGGACTTTCATATTTATTACTTCTTCCATAGATGACTCATGGTTTTGAGGGCATCATAAGATTAGCCATTCTCGAAGGATTTTGCTAGAGTAGAGAGATTTGGCATAAGAAACCACAGGCTCATGGCTTTTGAGAGTTGGTTATAGGGATAGGAATTCAGTAAATTCTGGTGCTTTCAGTTTTTGCTGTCTAACAACAGATACAAGCCTTGCTGATGGTAGGATCGGTTCAAGGAAGTTCTTAGGTACGAATTAGGACGCGAAACATATCCTTTGGGGCAGAAGGGTAATTAGTAGCGAGGAATACAGTCCTTATTAATTCTGGGAATCATTACAGGAGTATTTAGGGAATTTAGGCAACACCGGCCCGAATGTGAGGAGTGTTGATTGACAATAAGACTGATAGTTTAAGGAGTTAGACGCAACTAGCCATTGCAAATAAGTTATTTTAAGAAGGTTAAGTTCTAAGGTGAGTAAGTTTAAGAGCGTTAAGTTTTAAGGAAGATAGGGTTAAGGAGACTAAGTTTAGAGAAGTTTAAGTTTAAAGGACATTAAGTTTTAAGGGAATTAAGTTTATGACAGTTTAGGTTTCAAGGAAGGTTAAGATTACAAAAGGATTAAGTTTTAAAGGAAATTAAGATTAGAAAGTTTAGGTTTTAAGGAAAATCCAGGTGGTAACACCAGGAGGTACTCATTGGAAACGTTAGGATTACAGAGATTAAGTTTAAGACGATTCACAGCTAAGGTTAGGGACGTTCAGGGTTTGAACACTTAGGTTATAAGCACAGAAAATTTCTTTTCCAAGTTATCATCACCAATTGGCACAATTAAGTTTTAAAACTAGGATTAAAATAGCATAGACATACAAGGCAAAATTTTAGGAAACGGTTTAAGTTGAAATTTGGCATAAGTTTTAAGCAGGTTTTCAGGATTGGAATTGACAAAAGAACTCTCACAACCGTCAAAACAAATTCATAAAACCAAACTCTACGAAACGCCTTAGCATTTTTCAGCCCATCCAGAAAAAGTTAGGACGTTTACAGGTATGGAACCCGAAAAGAACCAACATCCATCAAGAAGGGAACCACCACCTGCACCTTCAATACCATCTCGAAGGACTACGCGATCTGCAGGACCAGTACCACAGAATGAAACAGGCTTGGAGGAAATCCTCGCCCGTAGGAAAGAGGAGAGGAAAGCAGCGAAAGCCAAAGCTAATACAGCAACGGCAGGTGTAGACCTCTCTTCAACGTCTTCAGCTTCGACATCTACAGTCATGGAAGAATCCGGCAGTACAACCTTGGCATTATCTGCACAAAGTCCATCGGGCTCGCAGGCCACGGGGCACGGAGATAATCCTGACAATAATGATGAAAGCATGGATGTGTTCTTGGACACGGTGTCAACACCTGTAACAGGTACGGCAACCAGTCCGAAACGAACACCAACAGTATCGACAGCACAAACACCAAAGTTTTCAAAAACAAAGGTGGTGCAAGGACAGAATCTCCATAGACTAGCTATGCAACGAGAATTACGCGACCTCGAGGTAACCAACCTGGAGGGCCAACAGGTCCAACAAGACCAGGAGGTTGAGGCCACAGGCGAATTCATGCTAAATGCTAGAGGAGACATGGTTTTTGTCAGTCACGATGCTGACCCCACGATCAAGGAAATCCTGTCGCAATTCAATCAACCTGAGGAAAGACCAACTAGTAGCGCTGCCATGTCATCATTTGAAATTCTCACGGATCCCGGAAGCAACCAAACAAGCGTCGGGGAGGGTGAGCAAGGATTCGCAACTCCAGAAAGTGAGATGGAAGACGTGACCAATGAATCACCCAACAATGTGGTTGTCAGCAACTCGACAAACCCAGTTGACAACGGAGACATTCCTCAAGACACGAGCGTACAATCCCAACAGGATGTACAAAGTCAAGGAATGTGCAGCAAAGCTACTGGACAAACAGAACAACAGGTTAATCAGCAAAGCTCAACGGAATTGGATGATTTGGAGGATTCCAACAGACCAATAGCTATAGCAACAAGTACACCAGAGATTATCCAGCAAGGGAATCTCAGTACACACTCATCATTTAGGGACAATTTAGCAATAACTCAATCGGACGAGTCAACCGAACAGAGTGAACAAGGTGACTCACCAACAGGAGTACCACGTACCAATAACAGTATAGGGAGTGATCGTGACCAGGTCACTACTCAATTAAATCAGCAGTTATCAAACTTAAGCATCAGCGACCACCGTAAGGCTTCACAGTCGAATACTACAGTTTCTCAACAACCAGACATACAACAACTTGTGCGAGATAGGTTCCTATCAAGACCATCTCCAGGATTTTCCAATAGAGGAGATATAGGCTTTCAAAGGACACTCAGCCGGGTGTCTGAGTCTACAGAACAGGAAGGCCCAGTCGAGGATCAATTACCACCGATCAGAGAAGGGCAAGATAACATCCAAAGAGTGGAAGAAAATTTCGTACAATTAGTGACAGGTACAGGTGTGATAGTACCAGCGGGATCGTTTCAACAACTAGTGACCACAGCAGGCTTCCAACGGAACTCAGTGGAAAATTTTCTGGTAGTTCGAGGATTGGAAGGACAGCTGATAGAGGTGTATCACAGGTTAGCTCAAAATCTTTATACAGGTACAGTCCAATGGACACATTTTTTCCTTAGATTAGCTGAAGTCACCCACAGACGGGACAATAACAGAGATCCGAATAGGGAAGAAAGGGAAGTGTTACGTACACGTGCCTTCGAGTACGGTCGGAACGTCAGGGACAACATTTTCATCCCCACAGACGTCATCCGAAACCTTTTAGAGCACCGGGTATTGTCGTTGAGAAGTCATCAGGCACACCAGGATAGCCAGATTTTCTTCAACGATACACCTAGGTACACGACCGTGATACAATCCGGAAGACTTAGTGAAAATCTAGAATTTGGTCAACAACGACAAGAAAGGCGAGTCAGCGACGAGAGTAGGCCAGGTCCAGAACAAGATTCAAATAACAACGGGACCACCCAACAAAGCGTAATCGACTCCAGCGCTGACGACATCATTAGCAGGTACCTTAGGTACGACCAAAGAAACCCACCAGTAACACGGAATCCGGTTACGGGTTTATTAGAACCAGCATCTAGATCTACGCTAAGGACCATCTCAGGCGAACCTACAATACAACCCGTTACGTCACGAAGGATTTCACCCGAAAGCTTGAATACCAGCTCAAGCTCAATCAAAAAGGCTATAGCCCAGGCAATAGCCTCAGCGACACTTCAAGCAGGTTTAACAACCCCTCGAAATCGGAAGTCGAGTAACTCCGATCGTGACCATCTCAGACCAAGTAACCAGGTAACGGATAGTAACCAGGTAGATTACTCATCACCTAGGTCACAACTTTTTCAGAAATCGGTGAGAAGACATTACAGGGTAAATAGTGCTGAGGAAAACAGCAACTTAAATCCCAGAACCAGTCCACAAGGGATTACGACACGTGAGAGACCAAGCAACAGCCGTTGCGAGACAGTCATACAGAAGGGTAGCCCAAGAGCGCCCACAACATCACCTACAACCCAGACAGGTAATCAGACGCCAGCAGGGAGCTCTACGGCACAACCGAGAGTGACCCCGAGGTCTAGTAATTCCTGTCGCTCAACACCCGCAACAGGTGACAGAGGGCAGTTAAGCCAACACAGCAACTCTCACGAGATAACACAGCAAATTAACCCAGTACACATCTCACCAACCAGTCAGAATAGACAGGTTTCAACGGAAAATACGCCAAGGAACCGACCAACTCAACCTAACCTGCAATTTAGACCACAACCCACCCAAGACGATTTGGAGACACCAACTGAGGAGGTCGAGACCACCCAAATTGGTAGTACATCGCAGGCTAACGTTAAGAGGGATTTAGCAACAACAAAGTTGTACGTCAACACAGATTCCACCCAGGTAAACAGTAACGAGCAATTGGTACACCGAGTTTACCAGTCACCGGGAGGTCGAATCTACGTACATCCCCCCGTGCACGCGTTGCGAGCGCCGCCACTTGACGTTAGTGAAACAGCTTTAAGAACATTGGTGCAAGTAGGGAGACAACTAAGAGAACAGAATCCGTCATTAACTATCGCAAATACCATCAGAAATTCTGACACAGGTACTTACTATCAGGCATTTAGACCCCAAGACAGATTTACCGTCTATCAATCACCGAGAGGCTCGTTATATAACAGCCTACCGATAGGACGCACAGGTATACACCGCCACAGTTTACGAGGTCGAGACATCCTGCAACGAGCAACCAACAACAACAGGACCATCATAGAAGGTGGAGAGCTTGTAACAGCACCCCAACCACCACCTTCGGAACAAACATCTAGAAGCAACGAGTCATACGTCCAAGGTGATACCTTAAGGTCACGGACAGCAACACCTGCATCTACGACACGCGCAGCAACGACTTTTGCAGTACCAGTTAGACCAACTGGAAGGTTTATAACCAGGTCAGCAAACCGACCAACGACACCGACAGCTCCAGCTGTCCCCGTCAGACCAAATTCAGCAGTAGCAGGACCATCTCGAGTAACAACAATTCCAACCACAAGTCAAGGTACAGTCAATTGGCTTGATGACTTACAATACGGAGTAAATATATGGACAGGACCAAGTGGCAGAGTATACACCAGCGAGAACGAGGCAACCGAAGACGAGTTAGTACCAAGCAGGATAACAGTAAGACAATACTCTAAGATCGCCCGAAAACAAGACAGATTCAGAAATCAGGGGGTAGAAAACGAAGCAACTTGGACAGGTCAAGTAAGACGCCTGATTTACTATAACAGGAGGGACGGTATCATACAACGAAGGTTCAGACCAGCAAGAGACTCAAACTTTGAAGCGTTTGCAGCTACAAGAGCTGAACACGAAGAAATTGTTCTGAGTGAACACCCGATATTTACCTTCTGGAATATAATCACCCGAAGATCTTTAGATCCAGGGCAGATCTCCAGTTACATCGCACCCAATTTCAGACTTTACCATCGACACATCAGTCTACCGAACGGCGTTCGCAGACAAAGGGTACCACCAGGCTTCTTGGAAAACATCGAGAACGAACACGACCACCAGGAGGCATTGAACAGATTAATTCACGATCCTAACGTGGAAATCTTGAGTGACACATCCAGTGAGGAAGAAGAAGAGCAGGTAGTACAGAGAGACACTCCGAGACGGGAGAGTGGTCAGCATAACAGTGCACAGTCTAGTGAAGAGACAGACCACATTTTTATTGGAATTGACGAAGAGGACTTCATCATCCCAGAAGTACCAGGTCAATTTACTATAAGAATTTCTATAGACGACGCAGCGTTCAGAGCAATTGAAAGAGACGAAGAGATACAAGAGGAAGTCCGATTTGTGGATAATACCGGAGAAACTCACTTCTTCCCAAGAATCCGACTTCGAGACCTTACTCCGGAAACTCAAGTTGTACTCACTCAAGTCAGAAAGAGACGTAAACCCTTACGAGCACGCCGTCAAATTGGAAATAACCAACCCAGACCACCAGGCCCAGGACCGAGTGGGTCAGGGAGAGGAAACCAGTCGAGAGGAGCTAACAACAACAACTCCCACAACCAGCGACCATCTCAATCGAGATCAAATCCAGGGCGAGGAGGCTCAAGAGGAGGTAGACACATCGGAGGCAGACAGAGAGCAAGAAGTGACCCCGGAAGTTCCGGAGGAAGTAGCTCATCATCCAGCTCCAGTAGTAGTAACTCAAGTAACCCTCATGACTTTGAAGCCTTCGACAACTGGAGGAATAGACAGATTGTGAACAGAAACAACATCTTCAACCAGGTCAACGTTAACATCATCAACCCATACGTACCAATCAACCCAAATCAGGGGATACGTATTGAGGAAGTTGCAGACCAAGAACAGGTACGAATAATTCCAAGGAGACATCTGGACGACGACATGACCGCCCTCATGTTTCCCAAAGTAGAATTCAAACCGGGTGTAGATGACCCAGAGACAGCCTTCGCAACAGCCGAACTCCAGACCAACAGGTTCGGAGGAGATACCATCATAACCAGGATGCAATACGTACAGATCATCTTTGACCCACCCGTCAGGGATTGGATCAGAAATTGGATTGCCGAACGAAGACTACATGAGGAACTACCTTACGACACCATTAACTGGGACGAATTCAGGGAGGAATTTCTAATAAGGTACAGTATCACCGACCAAATGATACGTACACTAATGGAAAAGCGAAAGATGAACACAGAGGAAGATCCATGCGCATACATAGATGCGAAATTAGCACTAATCAATAGAGTCGACAGATTTATGCCCGAAATGGAGAAAATCAGACTCTTACGCGCAGGTCTAACATCCGAATACATAGTTTTCTGCCGAGGATGGACAGCAGGAACTGTAGCAGACTTCATAGAGGGAATAAAACAGTATGATGAAGACCGAAAAACGGACGGCGCGGAATCTATTGAGACAAGATTTGCCAAAGTCCAAGAAATGTTGGAGAAATTGACCTCCGGAATGAAAGCAGCTCCAACGGAAACAACCGTCGTCAAAGTAGCGGCAGTAAGAGAACAACAGGACTATCGGAGACCTGAAAATAGATCTAACGACCAACGAGGACGAAGTCCAGGTCAGGGAAACTTCAACAACTCACGAAATTCCAGTCCAGGTTACAGCAACAATAGCAACTACCCGGACAGGGGACGTAACAACCAAGGGTATGATGACCGAAGAAATTATGGGAACCGAGGTAGATCTCCAACACCTGAGAGATTCTACAATAATCAAGATAGGAGTAGACCTCAGTACAGAAATGATGGCAACAACTCCAACAATCAAGGTTACCCGCAGCGGAACCAAAATTTCGGATCTAGACAAAGTCCGAACCGACAATACTATAACAACAACCCTAACAACCAGGGAAATCGTCAGTGGAATGACCAACAGATGAACCAAGGATACAACCAATCCTACAACGGCTATAACAGCCAAGGATTTAACCAAACTCAAGGCTTTATGCCACCTCAAGGGTTTAACCCGAATCAAGGGTACCCACCACAACAGGGTTATGCACCGTTTCAAGGTTATGCACCCACCCAAAGTTATGGACCATCTCAAGGATACGGTCCAGGACAAAATGCAGGGTACGCCAACCCTGGCATGCAACAAATTCAGGCCAACCCACAAGGTTACCAGAACCAGGGTTATCAGCCCAACAATAACCAAGGAGGGCAACGACCCCAACAGTACAACAACAATAACAACAGGAGTAGAACTAACTCCAGGGACCGGAACAGCCAAAGCAACGACAGAAACAACTCCTGGAGAAATCAACCAGACCGCCAGGAGCAGTCACAACCGATACCGGGACAATTGGCGCTAGAATCCACTCAAACCGACCTAAAGTGTTTCGGATGTGGAGAGATGGGCCACCTGAGGAGAAATTGCCCACACAAAAGACAGTCTAGCCCATATCCGTCGGGAAACTCACAGAGGGGGACGCACCCCCAGTAATTGAAGATATCCAAGAAAGAATGAATGCAATTATAGCAACTAGAGTAGAAAGTCAGTCAAAGGACGACGAAGAATTAGAAATTATTGATCTCAACCCATGTCGTTTATCAAATGGCAACAAGTCAACTTTACAAGTGCAAATATGCAGTATGATGATACCAGCTTTACTAGATTCAGGAGCAACAAGATCCTGTATCCAAAGAAACTTAGTACCAAGATGTGCGGAAATAAAAGAAGTTCCAAGCGCTCTGCGAGTAGCAGTAGCAAATGCAGAATTGGTAAAACCAATTTGTCTCACCAAATTCACAATGATGATTGAAGGTGAAAAACTTTTATTCAAAGGTCTAGTGATGGAGACACTAGAACCACGAATGATTATAGGTGAAGATCTTTTATCACGTTATGGAATAACGTTGGATTACAAGAATAATGAAATACGGAGTGACCGATTTCAAACAGTTCCAATGACTAGGGATACTCATCTCTATGTCGGGGAGAAAAAGGCCGACATAGAATTTGTCAAGTCAATTTTTTCATTTCATGAAGTCAAAGGACCGAAGAACATGATGTGCAGGACTCGAAAAGCAGTCACAATACCAGCCTATGGACACATGAAAGTGCCCATACAAATTCCAAAACGTATCAAAAAGGATTTTTATTTACAACCATCAGAGAAACTTTACACCAGCAAGCGACTTTTAGTAGCCGCAGGTGTAGTACCAAATGAAGAACCTTTCGCATATGTATTTAATCCAGCTCCATGCCCACAGACGATGTATGGACGTACAGCTATAGGTCATGCTGAGGAAAATTTTGATCTCATCAAAATCAAACGCAACCAATTACGTGATGCTCACAAAACGCTCACACAAGAACAGCTCGATTGTTTCGACGTCAATGAAGAGCTCGACGAAGAAGGAAGAGCTAAGTACCGAGCATTGTTGACAAGATATCCAGAATGTTTTGCATTTAACAAGGGAGATTTGAAAGAACCAGCGTGGATTGATCCCATTCGGATCCATACGGGAAATAATCCACCCGTTCAGGCAAAACCTTTCCCTTGCTCACCTATGGAGCGACAAAAAGTACGTGAGGAAGTACAAAAGATGTTAGATGCAGACATCATTAAGGAAGTGAACGGACCTTACAGCAGTCCACTATTTCTCATCAAAAAGAAAGACGGAACATTTAGATCAGTTGTGGATTATCGAGCATTAAACAAGACCATCACAGATCAAGTTTATCCTTTAGCAAGAATAGATGACATACTTATGCAATTTGGAAAATCTGCAATTTTCGACACTCTTGACATGGAGTCAGGTTTCTTTCAATTATTAATACATGAGGATGACCAAGTTATAACCTCTTTCATTACACAGGATGGATTATATGCATTCAAACGACTACCTATGGGAGTCAAGATTGCACCGTCAGCTTTTCAGCGAGCAGCAGATCAAATGCTAGGCTCACTCAAATTTAGGGGAGCCATGGTATATTTAGATGATGTAATCTCTTATGGAATTCATCTTTTGGACAAATTAGCATCTCTCGAAGAATTGATGTTAAGAGCCAGCAACAAGAACTTTAAGTTCAAGCCAAAGAAATGCAAATTCGGATATTTTGAAGTAATTGTTTTAGGATTTAAAGTATCCAGGGAAGGCACCAGTCCAGATCCTGCAAAGGTGGACGCTATTAGACATGTGCCAATACCAAAATCTGAAACAGAAGCAAGAAGATTTTTCGGAATATGCAGTTTCTATAGAAAATACATCAAGGACTTCGCAAAAATTGCTAGTCCCATCTCACAATCATGGATTGGCAGTAAAGGGAAATCTGAAGGTCAAAAACGCATAAGATGCTTCCAATGGAGTGCAGATGCAACAATTGCCTTCAACATTCTCAAAACCAAATTAATGACACATCCAGTTCTAGCTCATTTCAACCCAGAGTTGGATTGCATACTACATACAGATGCATCAATCTCAGGACTAGGATGCTGTGTACTTCAAGATGATGGAGGAGAACATCCAATAGCTTATGCGTCAAGGACACTAATTCAGTCAGAAAAGAATTACTCAGTCACAGAATTAGAACTAGCAGCAGTCGTATATGCAGTTCGCAAATTCACACAATATCTTTATTTGAGAAAATTTTTAATTAGATCAGATCACTTAGCATTATGCTACCTACGATTACAAAAAGATCCAAACCACCGAATAAGTAAGTTTGTAAATAAACTACAAGAATTTGACTTTCAAGTCACATACAAGAAAGGAGCATTACACTTGGATGCAGACTTTCTATCCAGAGCTCCATTACCCTATACAAAGGAAGATTTGGAGGATACAGAGGACCGAGTGATCGAATTTGAACCAGACCCGGTCAAGGAACACAAAATTGCTTTGGAAGAGCAAAAACAAATCCCTCAGGGGAACATAATAATGCCACCACTAGCTTGTGCAGCCAGCCTTACGACCAGGGAAAGCTATAAGGGAAAATATTGGACGGATGACGAAAGTCAATCCTCAGATGAAGATGAAGCCATAATCCCACAGCAACAAAATCCATGGTCAGGGAGATTGAAAGGTCAACCCAGGCGTAAAGTCAAATCACAAGTGGAAATTTTAGTACCTCAACCAAATTTGGAGGAAACGGATTGGGAGAACCATACAATGAGCGTAAAGAGCCGTGTAAATGAAGTAACACACAGCTACTCAGCGCTCAAAGAATGGAAATTATCCGTAGATGACATCATTACAATCCACGAATTTCGGGAGGATGATCCACAGGAGGATGAAAACACCTGGAAATATACCAATGAGTATATCTACGAGAAAAATCTCAAACTAATACAAGATATAGAGCTTCACAATGCAACAATAAATGATTTAGATATGAAAGAATTTTTATCGCCAAAGAAAGCTCAAGTTCAAAATGAAAATGAAGATTTTGACAGAAATACTATCACCGACATTGGAATGGGGACTGACTGGTCTCCTACTCCAAAGTCAACGACAGCAACAACGTCACAAAGTCCAGCTAATGGGAAGGTAGACATTGATTCACCGAAATCCCTAGGGCAGATGACACGAAGTACAATGGAATTCACAACAATGGATGGGGCAGGTGAGGCTGAAACAAAAGCTGTACATCTACCACCAGCCATAATTGTAGACTCCGATACGGAAGTCCATGACCAAGCCTTGAAGAGTCAGGAGACAGCGGATCTGGTGAGCCAGGCAGCTGAGACTACACAAAAGAAGTCCTCAACTTTCCCGCCCACCCATCCCGCCAGTCCTAAAGAGGCCAAGAAATTGGTACTCACGGATGAGGATAGGAACGTCCAAAAGGAATGCGACCGACCGACACTGAAACAGGAAAAGTTCAGTGTGGAAAATCTTATTCCATCCGGACACGATCCCACAGATGAGGAGAAATGGTTTGCATTTGAAGAGACTTGGAGGAATCCAACGTCAGCAAAAGGAGATGAATGGAAGCTCAAACAGGAAGTTATTTCGCAATTGAAGACATACACCGCACAATCTGCCAGGAAGACTGATCAAGTTCCTGATGCAGAAAGTCCAGGATATGTTAACAATCCGGATCTTGATACCCCACAGCGGATCAAGGCGATGAAAATTTCTAGAGATGTGGATGAATGGATGAAAAATATCCAACGAAGATCTGCAGCATGCAAGTCGGAGGAAAACAAAAACCCTCCGCCGTCGCATACGTACATATCCACAGAGAATCCAGTTAATGAAAATAATTACTCTCTACTGGCGACTACAGTAGAAGAGCTGAGGAAAAGTATCCGGGAAGGTGAAATTAAATTCACCGATGGAAGATCATGGAAGATTCAACCTTTGAAAGGGCAGGGTGTTGTGACAAGCAAAAGGACGTCACACTCACTATGTCTTTCACAGGATGAAGACCAAAGGAATAAAGACGCTCAGAAAACTGAGGACATGTCATTAAAATAGAGCAATAAAATTTGTTCCAGGAGCTCACGCACTACAGGGGTGCGAAGGGAGCAAAGATACTTTTTCCACACACAAGCCTGTGTGTAGGATACTTGAAGATGAAGAGCAAGTTACTATGTTAGAGGAACATAACATGCAGGAGATGCAAAGGGACGATCCAGATTGTTTATTCATTATGGACAAAATAAAGATGCGGCATACGTTAAATTGGAAGGACAAAGAAAAGTATAGCCGATATGAAATTGATGAAGAAGGGATTCTTACTATAGTACATAAAGATGGACGTAAGCTATACGTACCCCGAGTACTTAGAAATTTCCTACTATCAAAAGCTCATGATGGGATCCTATGCGGAGGACATTTAGGATTCCAGAAAACTCTTCATAGACTCAACAAAAACTATTTTTGGAGAAAAATGAACGTCTCAGTAGCAAAATATGTCATGTCATGTGAAAGTTGCCAAGCAGCTAAATCCATGAGAATGAAACCAGCAGGATTACTTCACCCAATCAGGATAGAAAATGTAGGAGATGCACTATGTATTGATCTCATTGGACCCATGCAAATTAGCATAAAAGGGAATAAGTACATTATAATCGCACAGGATTATGTTTCAAAGTTCGTGATCGCAGAAGCAATTCCAGATAAAACTGCTGACAGGATAGCAGAATTTTTGCTTCACAAAGTAGTTTTAAAATACGGACTGTTTAAAAACTTGCTGAGTGACGGAGGATCCGAATTCAGAGCGAAAATCACTCAAGCATTACTTCGCAGATTAGGCATGAACCATTCTACATCTACAGCATTAATACATAATAGTGTTGGACAAATAGAAAGAATGGTCCAGACTATAAGCACTATGCTGAGTCATTATACTCAAAAAGAGCAAGCACTATGGTGCAGTTGTTTACCGTTTCTAATAAATGCTTACAATTGCAGTCACCATGACGTGACCAAAGAAACTCCTTATTTTATGATGTTTAGGCGACAACCCATATATGATTTTAACTTACAACTGTGTTTAAGCAGCGTTGACACAAATTTTATGAGTGCTGAGGAAGCCACTACTAGAATAGAAAAAGCTATTGCTAAGATAAGGGAACGTCAGGACTACAGTAAGGATTGGTATGATAGGAAAAGAAGGTTCGTTAAATTTAACATCGGAGACACAGTGCGAGTCTTTACACCGACCAGGATAGTTGGAAAGAGCGAACGCTTTCTTCACCCTTACAAAGGACCCTTTGTAGTCATAGAAGTTTTAGCCA
Source organism: Allacma fusca (assembly GCA_947179485.1). Classification (NCBI taxonomy): domain Eukaryota; kingdom Metazoa; phylum Arthropoda; class Collembola; order Symphypleona; family Sminthuridae; genus Allacma; species Allacma fusca. The sequence goes on along the minus strand of OX359247.1, from coordinate 60,162,258 downwards.
AAGACAATTATATCATTCAAGACCTTAGGAATTCTAAAAAGAGACAGAAAGTCCATGTGGAAAGGCTTAAGAAGTGCCTCCAGCGAGAACACATTGAGGACGAGTATAGTTATGATTTAGATTCCGATATAGTGGAATTGGTGACAAAACGAAATTGGAACAAGTGTGGAAAAGTTATAGTGAGTCAGCCACGGTCAATTCTTAAGAGTTCGACCACTTCAGATAACAGTTCAACTACGAGCAAGAAGGTGACTTTTAAAGTTCAACCTGCTCAAACCGAAGAAATAACTAGAGAATTTTCATCCGAAAGTTACTCAGACAGTGCAAGTGACAAAGCTCAGCCAGTACAACAGAGAGGAGAATTTTGTGACAAAAATTACTCACACTCTCAAATCACCCCAAAAAGGAGGGAAACCAAACCAGGGACTAAATCAACACAAAGATAACACTCAAGGAGGAAAAGGTACTACTAAGCAGTCAAGTACACAAGTAAGAAAATTTTCGTCAGAAAATTATTCAGATAATCGGGAATTTTTAGATAAAAATTACCCATATTTCACTCGCTCGAAAGTAAATGAACACCCTAGAGGAAATCAGGGACGAGATAAGGGGATTGAAACAACAGAGGAATTTAGTCCAAATAAAAATTTGGAAGTACGCAGCTCAGGAAGAGTACATCAAACAGAGAATCGCAGCTTTAGAACTGCTAATTCAAGAGACAAAACCTCAAACGTCAAGTTTCTGCCCACAAGTGGAGAAATCACAAGACGAGGTGCAACCAGAGTAACTGATGACACATACAAAGAGAGAATTAATCCTAATCATCCAGGGATTACAAGCCCAATTAATCAAGGCAAAGGAGAATGAAATTCGTCTCCAACAAAGAATTTTACATCAGATTTCGGAACAGGAGGAAGTACTGAGCCAACTGAAACAACTCGAGGGAGATCACAAAGCGACCCTCCAGGAAACTCAGAAAGCCAAAGAAGATATTTCGGATTTAATAAACCAGCTGAAAACAGCGCAGGTGTAACATCGGAAGGTGAGGAAGAAACTCAACCACTTATTGACGAAAGTGACTTTAATACACTTAAGAAACTAAGTAGTTCAGGGATAAGTCCAACAGAACTTGATGTGGACGACAGCAGTGAGTATAGAGAGACAGATTCTTACAATTCGGGATCAGAACCGAGAATTGATCAACCGCCTACGACAGAGAGAGGGAGACCTGGACAAATTGAAACAGGAAATCAAGGACCTTCAGAAGCGACTTCACGAGTTGAGGTGCCTTGGCCCTCAGTAGAGGCGGATATTTCGACACAATTGCTTCACTCAGATGAGCAAAAGGCCTTGGAAGAGCCCCCCTTTGTGGAACTCAACACCAAGCCCACCCAGCGAAGCTCAGAGACAAACACTGCAAAGCCTACAAGCGCAAGGCAGTCGGATCCGAGAAGCAATAGCACGAGTGGAGAGAGAAATAGAACAAACCGAGAGAGTCAAGAATACTCTGAAAAATCAAATTCGAGCAGCCAACAGGCTAGCCAACAATTCAACCAACCCACGGAACGAAAAGTCCTTGTAGAAAATTCTACAGAAGAGGACGAAGAGTTCCAGGAAGTTCTAGCAGACGAAAACGGACAAGACTCTGTAGATACGCATACAGAAGTCATTAATATACCTGTAGAATTTTCTACAGAAGAGGACAGGTCATTGGATGTCATCACGAAAGACAATCCCAGAAGGCCTGAGAGAATTAGAACAAATACGTCAGATCACCGAGAAACATCCAGCGACCCTCAGAACCCGACGAGTACAAATCCAACAGGAACTTCAACAAGTTCAGGAGGAAATTCGGGAGTTACAGAAGCAGGCGAAACATCTCAAGGAGAAAGCGCTGAAGAAACCGAAGAAAGTAGACGATACCCAACTCGTACCCGAGAGAGGACGAGAAGATTTGGATCAGTCTGAAAGCGAATGAGCACCACCAGATACCTAACAACAATACCAAACTGTGTTAGTTTTGGTCAAAGCGAGATTGATCTCACCGTATAAATCTCATTAGTTATCTCATACGACAAGGTCGAAGGAGAATCCGATACGTAGGTACGTACACAATCATTAAAACAGATTACTGCAAAGTATTTTATCTTCAACCAGATGTCAGAGAACAGAGGGTCACGTGCATCCGGGTCTCGAACCAACGAGACTCCACGCCAAGACGCCCTACCCGCCGTCGACAGGGACGATGACGATCGACCACGTTATTGGACCCAATACGTGAGTCAAACTGAAGTGGAAATACCACAAGCAAAAATTTTACCAAACTCAGATACGGGACGACTGGAAGTTGTTCTCAGAGTAGACGGGAAGTTACCCCATAGGATCATCGTCCAAGGACGAGATGGGCGAGAGATCGTAACCCATTCAGTACTAATTGGAGCTCTCAGAAAACCTCGAGAGTTAACAATAGATTATCGTATACTACGACGAGAACCGCACTTTTGCGGGTCAATAAATTTTCCGGAACAGCAACTGGAAGTAGATAGAGGCGAGCGAGCGCCAGATGATCTTGTTTACCTTTTTAAAGGACAAGAATTTAATCCCACTCCCATACGACGACAGATCCCTATCTGTAGAACACGTAATAGACAGCCAGATGATCCATGGCTAGTCCAAAATTATAGGCAAGAAAAGGACGTGCCCGGACAAAAGAATCCAAGGGGAGATTATGACCATGATCCATGGGCATTTACTCCAGGCCTTCAATATGAACGAGGCAAGACAAGTCGAAGCTCATCTCGGAAAGTGATGGGAGCCGACCCTATTTGTGGAGTAACCCGAGTCAACATCCCCGAAATTAGTGAATGGTTACCGCAACAAGAAGAACAGGTCGAGGACGTAGCCCATAGAATCAGTAGACGTATTGATGACAACTATGGACCCGATCTGAGACGAGGGAACTTGGAGGACCGACGAAGGGAGCCTCCGAGATTCGCAGCCTACTCGGCACATATGGTACCAGCCGGGAGAGGCCGCGGGCGGGCCATCACCAATGGAGAAAGTTCGGACAGACACCATAGGAGCTCAAGAGAAAGTTCAAGGGAAAGACACAGCTCTAAAGACAGCAGGACCAGGAAGCGGGAGACAGAGTCGTCATCAGAAAGGAAGAAGCGACGGGAGGACGACAGGTCAAGGAACCGCTATGACAGTCCAGCGCGGTCAAGGAGCAGGAGAGAGTCAACCCCACCACCTTCGCCATTTCTATCGCCAGCGGCGAGAGATTACAAGGACCGAATGGAGAGGGAGTCAATACTGACAGTACCCATAGCAGCTCCAGCCCTAAGCTATACCGCGGTCACAAAGATGCCACCGCCAACAATACCGGTTAATAGTGAACCACCTAAACCACAGCGTGCAGTTTGCATCGCTCAAAGAGAAAGACCAGTGGAAATACCTGTAATGACTCCACCATCAGTAGCAGTGATACCATGGAGCGAAGAAACAGCCACGGACACAGCTACAACAGCGGACAAGGATACCGCCAATGAATCTTCTTCAGATTCAGAAGAGGAAGAGACAGTACCTATCCAAACCTGTAGTAGGAAAGGATGTAAAAGGTTACGACAAGTAATTGCAACCGACAGTGGACCAGTGATACAACAGGAATGTGAACGTCATGCAAAGAAACGTGCAAAGAAGGAGAAGAAGGTCAAGAAGGAGGCTCAGATGACCATCTTAGAGCTATTTGGACAGAGCACAGTACCAACCCAACCACCGGCGAAATGGCAGTCGAACATCGTAAAGATTGGAGAGGACTCCAGGAAGGCAGGGAAGCACGAGGAGATGGTAAACCGAATTAAAGATCTCGGGGAAATCATCCGCAACCTTGCCAGACAAAACGTCAACGCAGACAGTGCGAAAAAGCAAAAGGAAGGATTAATGGAAGAATTAGCACGCCACCGCCAGGAATGGATAAAGTGGAGAAATGATAATGACTTTCACTTGGTATGTGCTGAGTCAAAGATAGACCTTCAGACCAGGGAATTACCTCCAGCACACTTTGAACCAACGAACATTCCAACGTCAACAGCCACATCCGGAGAGCTAGAGCGTTTGCTCGCTCAGGAAAAACGAAATGGTCCAGAAACTGCAAGCCCAGCAGTAATGGCAACGGAAATGCCACCCTCACCAGGACAAAACGTCGAAGTTGCAACATCTGAGCTATCTATAGCCGAGCAACACAATGAACAGAGCAGTAGCTCAGAGGATTTTGAGGTGATCAGATCAAAGAAAAAACACAAAGATCGAGAATCATCAGTAACGTCGGATACAACGGAAATTGTTAATAACCACCAGCTTTCATTGGCTGATTTTGCCAACTCACCCCAGGACGGAACCGTCATCCTTAGTGACGACGAGGAACCACGACAACCAACCTCATCAATTCAAACGCCACCTCACACACCGGAAATGGGACGTGGAGGAGGGGGAAGACGAGGAGGACCCATACCTTACCTCGGTAACAGTTGGTTATCATTTTTATTAATGTTCGGTTTAATTACATCTGCTGTAGGACAATCCAACTTGAGAAAGGAATTGACGGGACACTACGGACCATATCCAACAACCCGGGCATCACATTACCAGTGGTGGACCCGATTGGAAACCGAGAACCCAACCAGTCCAAGAGGCTTTGACCATGTCAGCCTAGACTTTGAAAATAAGGAAGACTCGGAGGAAATCGGACACTATGACCCTTACGGCCAACGGGAGTGCCCACCGGTCGGAAATTCAGCCGTACGGTACCAAGGCTTCGGTTCAGCCACAGCGCACCGACTCTGGCAGAATGGAGTAGTACGAGGAGTAGCAGGAGCCGTAGGCATGTGTACCACGGGAATGGTCATAGTAGGAGTCTATACCAGCTCAATCCTAGACGCAGTCAGGAGATGGAACAAACCACTAAAAACAGTCAAAATACCACAGGACTGGGTACTCATTGAGTCCCAACTACCAGACCAACGACCCATCTGGATGATAATGCCCGTCAACGCCAGTGAGGAAAAAGAGTTAGAAGATTTTCTTAAGGAAGATCCAACAGCAACAGAAATATCTCCGAACCTAATAGCATTACCAGGTGATATCCAAAGGAATGCTCATTACCTCAACGAAACTTCTGTAGCCAAAGTATGGAACCAAGCTTTAGGCAAAGAAGTGGACGCGGAAGAATCCGAAAACGGGAGAGAGCGACGACATGCTCCTGAACCCACTTCGGAGGAAGAGGAACGACGACAAAAGATTCGAGATCAACGGAAATTACCGCAAGCTATTTGGTTAATGTCACAAGCAATACGTGACGGTTATCATCTAACAACTAAAACTTTACAATCAGTCACAATGGACTTAATAACAAAACCAATCCCGTTACCACTACAGACCAAATACGAAATCTGGAAGGAGTACGAGATACAGTACGGGAAATTCATCAATAAAGTCATCCAAATTCTGGGACTTAAAAACACACATACACGCACCAGGCGAAGTATCTTGGCAAAAGACCAGATAAATAACCTACAACGCCAGATACAAGACAACCCTCACATTATTACGAAAGGGGAAGACTATGTTCACCCCACCGAGGAAATTGCAATAGGTGAAGTTGTACACTTCACGCTAGCAACAACAATCACAGAAGCAAACTGGACGATAGTTTTGCTCATACCACACGTATACAACGGAGTTGACCATCTCGACGAGGAAGAACTCAAGGGATGGGAGACAAAGGCACATGCCAACGTCTCACAAACCCACCCACTCTTCCAGCGAACGTCGGAACGAGCAGCCAGAGAACGGCAGAGGCGAGATGCATTCGTAGGACCGACCAACGCATGTTCACCCGTCAGTTATAGCAGACAATTCTTAAAACAACAGCTACAGCTTATGCTGGCACGGATTGAGGAAGAGGAGGCTCACTCATCGTCAGGAAGACCTACAGGGATTATTCAACAGCTTGTACGATTTACCCTCAGAATGGTAATCTATATTGGCACGTCCGTCGGAATGGACTTCGGAGGGAACCAGGACCCAATACGGAAAGGTGACCCCGGAAGAAGCCACCCACGAAGGACAGAGGGAGCAGAAGGACCGGTTTTGGCCTCAGAAGAGGAACCGGCTGTGCCAACGGAACAAGCTGTGGAGGCTCAGGAAGAAGGAGCCGGGACATCAGCGAAAGTAATCAAGGAAGAAGTCTTGGACGACGAGGAAAAGCCACCATCAGAACATCAGGTAGATAGTTCGTCAGACAACGAGACAAACAGCAAGTGGGTGAAGACCAGATGTGAATACTGCCCACTCAAACACGGCCACAAGCCACCCGTAAGACCAAAGACCAAGTTAGCAGCACATGAAGCTTGGCAAAGACAAAAGGATATACCTGTACAATACATCCGAAGGAGCAGACCAGAGTTGGACAGATTGTACGGAAGAGACAATGCTCCAAACTGTACATTCCAGCGTAGAGGACGACAACGAGGTCCAGAGCCAGATAGTGAACGACCCAGGGTTAGAGTATACTCACCCATTAGGACTGTAATATTCAACGATACTAGGGACAGACGAGGATCAAGGTCACCATCACCAGGACCATCCACGATAGCGGGACAACCTATACAACCCATTGAAGACAAACTGAAGTCCAGACGAGCTAGACAACGTCAACGAAAGGTGGAGTTTAAGGAAGAACGCCAGGAAAACCCACCAGCTCCAGCACCGGAAGACCCACTGGCACAACCCGACTCACCTGATGTAAGATTCGTTGATTTAGCTCATGTATCATTTTACATAGGAGTCCGTGGATGGATGGTAACACCAAGTTGGGAAGACGAAGATGCGGAAATAGTCATCTTTACCAACCCGAACGAGACACAGTTATACAGCCAACTGGATCCGGTACGACTTCAAGTGAGAAATATGGTGGAAAGGGCCAATGACCCATTGGACCACTCACCGCCTAGATTTCTGGATCAAGTACTGGAAGATATATCTGGAGACGAACGCCATAGCCGGATAGAAGCACAGTACTCCAGGAGGAACAACTACTTCAGCAACAACATGGACACCAGGGAAAGATCCACCATGTGTCCTCATTGTTATCAGAAATCCACCATCGACCCAGAGAGATTTCCAACATATAATATCTCACATCGTTCAACCAACAGTCCAGAACAAAATTTAGTGAGATGGCTCAACAGAATGTACAGGGAGACATTTATCGAGAGACCTGACATCCACCAACAACCTACTCAACCACCTCAACTACGACTCGAGCAGTTACAAAGGGCGCTTAGCACCTTAAGCGAACCCAGAACAGATGCTCATGAATCAAATATAGAATACGCCGAACACCAGGCAGGAATAGATTACAACAATCACGGAGAATTAATCCGGGAAAGAAGGGCATTGCTGTATGATGCAATGGACCATCCCACAGATTATCGCAGACTAGACCCAAGGGAGCGAGACCTGCTCATCCTATACGGGCAAAGTCGAAGAAACGTACCAATGGAAAATACCCGCCTGGAAACGATGGCCGGAGACATGAACATCTCACCAGGGGAAATGATACCGAGACTTTGGACAACATTGTTCAATGGTCAGAGAGGTATTGATAATCACCAAGTACCAACATATCTAACATGTCGGGAACATCAGGGAGTAATGCAAGGGCTCACGGGAACCGAGCTACGCCGATTGATTACTCAGATGTGGTTTGACATAGGAACTCAGCCAACCTGGCGAGAGCAAGAAATATGGATAAATAGTTTCCTACTCAGAGGAGACGCCATCACCGGACGTGGAGAGAAAGCTTTACAACAACTAGCAAGTATACCGATACACATGCTAAGTTTTCAAGAATTTGCGAGTATGACCGAAAGGATCATAACTCTTTATCATCAGGACGCGGCAATTCAGGAGTGGCGACAATTTGGAGCAATAAACCAGAGCAGCGGAAGTCAACCCAATACAATCGACGACATAGAGGAAGAACTAGGACAATGGGAAGACTGGATATTCGCAATGAAACTAGCGGGAGAAGGCCAAAAGCCAACTACCCTATACGCTAGAAAACTAAAAGGAGGAGTAGCCACCCTAAGACAACCCCGGAAAACAGGTTCTTTCAGAGATCTAAACGAACTTGTCACGATACGAATCTGGCAAAGAGAACACTTTCATAGGATTCGGGAGCAAATTAGCAACCGTGGAGACGGACCAAGTTACAAACCATATCAATTATCTCCAAGAAATGAGAGACGACCAGGAATAACGCCAATACACATGATACCAAGTGCAATAGACCGATTCAAAACAGCACAATGGCGATCAGTTGTCATTGATGGAAGACCAGATGAACCTGATCTAATAAATCTCATACGAACCCTCAGAGGTCGAACAGGAATTGAAATAGTTTTCCGAGACCTCGGACATGATTTTATACAGGAAGAACTCAGGAGAGACCCAGTGACACAACAAAGAACCAGTTATCTTTCCATAACAAACCCTGTAGAGCATAGAAGGCTAATGGATCAGTTATGGGAAAGATCATCACGTGCAAGATGGGACCCGGAAATATTATCCGAAAACAGATTCGCAGTCATATCATTCCGAGCACTAGCGGAAGGAGAGGAGGAGACAGGCACCCTCAGAGGGCCGTCCGAGGAAGACGATTAAAACGTCACAGAGAATAATAACCTGACCATTCCATCCAGGTCATGGTATAGTAAGAGGGAGAACTAGCGGGGAAAAGCAGAAGCCAAATTACCTGATGACGGAAGAAATTCCCGAAGGGAATGTAAAGTGTAGATTATTTCGCAAGAGAGGATCTACGATAAAACATTTTTAAGATCTTATGCAGCATCAACCATCGGGATTACGGCGGATGTTACATAATGATCACCATAACAGAATAGTTAGAAAAGAAAAACAAATAAAAATAATTACAAAATAGAAAACCAAACAAAAATAATTCACTTACTAACACATTTTATAGAGTTCATAGGATAGAAATACTAACAAAAGATTATGTCACCGGAAGTGGGACATACGGATTACAACATCGGAATTAGGAAAAGAATTCTCTTTCGCAATCGGAAGATGAAAACACAAACAATTAATTGATATAAATACGAGACTCTTGAAACAGAGTACTCATTATAACCTCAACACCCACAGAGAGCTCAAATACTTGAGACTACTCAGGGATAAGGAACAGTTACACAAAAAGTTTTTTCATATAGTGAAAATGAAGTGCCAAAATCTTTTGAGCCTTGCAATAACTCTAATTGCAATGGACGTTTCCGAAACCAGGCCAATAGCACAACCAAGTCCAGAACCATGGGGAGGACCACTGATGGCAGCTTTGGGGACATCAGCCGGAAAATGGTTCGCAAATTACATGGTACCAGCCTTAACCGTCGGAAGCGGAGCTATTACAGCATCAGTGTTATCGCAAAAGGACCCAGTAGTACATATACTACACCACAAAGATGACGGGAGACTAGCCTTAGTGCAGTACGACCCGAACGACCCAAACGTAGAAGCCCAGAGAATCATGGAGAGGAACCAACAAATGGCTTTACTACAACCACAACAACAATTCATACAAAACCAACAGCCCACCATGCAGAGGGATAGCAGACCACCATGGATGGAACAATTCAACGAAATAGATTGGAAAGCCAATGAGGTTCCAACATCAGACACGGATTATACCGTAGTCATTATTAGTTCATTCGGTTGTATTACCACAATAGTGATATTTATATTCACAGTAATACTGTACCGAATTCGAATGCAGAAAAGAAAATCAGATCAACAAACAGCGAACGAGAGAGAATTAGACAATGTTGCAGACACAGCGGCATTAGTCCAAAATTCTGTAGAGCAGTTAGTCGGATGCAGAATAGTGAGGCCCAACATACAACCACAGGCCAGCCGACACACAACCAGAGCAACCGTGCAACTGTAAAACCAACCTAACCGGGAAGGATCAACACAAGAAAAGAAAACAACAAAGAAAAATATACAAAACCATAAAATTGTATGGAAAAATATTAAAAATATTTATTAATTATAAGATAGTATTAGAGAAACAATAGAATAAGTAGTTATAAGTAGGATAAGGTTAGGAAAAGAAAACATAGAAAACCAAGTTCATATATAACAAAAATATAAAAATGCAAATGAAAATAACAAAGTTCAAATAACGAACGAAAAGTTCAAGTTAGTTAAAGAGGCAGATTCCCAATAGGAGAAAAAGTGAGAATAGTCTAAAGATTATGTGATTCAAATCAATATATCTTTCGTGTCTCGATGGATTCATTATCCATTTTCTTTCCAATTTTCTTTCCACCCCATTGATTCCAGTGATTAGATTTTCATTGAATGTCAACCTATCAAGGCAGGCTATGTTTTGAAAACAAAGATTTATTTGTTAACGAGACGAGAAATGTTTCAAGATAAGGTTCAGTTCTAACCAAAATTTTAGGCAATATCATAATTCCTTGAGGCTTGTTCACTCAACAGCCAATGAGTGATGATTGTAATGCCTTGCGACTTTATTAGGTTATTCAACTCCATATGAGAAGGATAAAATTAAATTTCTAACCTACTCATCGTTTGGGATGAGCGGGATAACAAATTTCCAGCAAAAATCAGAACCCTGTATAAGCAAGTTCTCTACGATCAGGATCAGTTTACCTTTTAGCTTCAGTTCAACAAAATCTACCTAGCTAGACGTGCTAATATTTTAGGTACCTAGAAAAACAGATTAAGTAAAACGAAAGTCCAAAGGATAGATTCTTCCAAAAGAATTTCTGTAGTGCAGGTTCGTTTATAATTTATTTACTTGCAAGATATATCACATTTTCAAATGAAAGTTGACATGAATGTGCCCAGATCTGAAGGATCCTAGGAGCACTAGATCCCCTATAGGGACCAGAAAAATAGACAAAAAATACATACTACGAATAGGTAGGAGGAACTTTAAATAAAAATATAAAAAGTAAGAAAATTACAGTAATGGATAGGATCGCAAACACTGTAAATTTTTATGAGTTTGCGGAAAAATCCTGTCATTCCTAAGAAGGATTGTGAGGCAACGAGAATTACAGTGCAAACAGTGTTGACATCTTTTTACAATTTGAGTACACATCATAGATGACAAAAGGTTTACGGAATCATTAAATTCACTTCGTTTATATACGATGATTAACTTCAACATCCAGTGAAAAGGATCAGTTTTAAATCTTAAAAGATCAAACGTCTTATTTGCTTTGATAAATTCCATAGTTTCCCAAGACAAATTGTATTAAGAAAACACAATTCTGAAAGAAATTTTAAACAGAAAATTTAGCTTACAAATTCGACACGTTCCATCAAATAGGATTTTTTACAGATCAAGGTATATATATATATTTATGATTATCGCCAAAATACATTCCTATCTCAGTTGAGGAAATAGTTCACGGTACAATATGTTTATGTCTTATGGAGTAGTAAGAACTACTTACTGAACTTCATGGAGCACGATGTTTTCACATTTGGTGAAATTGCCAACAGTTGTGCATGAGAAGGACATAATTCCTAATCTAGCCACCAAAGAACAAGTCCAAATTGTTTTGACATTCTCTGTTATTCTCTTGTTTGACGACAAGGGAGTACACAACGACACGGAGTAAGGGGGGATTTTGTGTTTCCACAAAATAATTTTGTATAAGCAACTATCCTTTCGTGACAAGTCTTGCTTTAAATCTTCTACTTACATCTCCGCCGTTTCGAACCCTATATTTCTTTCACAACGATTCGTCTGTAACATATTAAATTGTTTTACAAGGAAACTCACGGGATTTTACAAGCTATAAATTAAATAAACCTCAAAAATACATTAGGCCACCACCTTAATAGCAGCAGTAACTAACAGTAGTCACAATGTTGCAACAACTAGAATTTGGTATCAGAAAATTAGAAATCAAACGAGAATAGAAACAAGGGACAATGTTTCATATCTGCCTTCAAGTATTCTTGAACATTCCTGCAAGATCCCATACATATATTTCAGTTACAACAGAAAATTAGTCATCTACTAAAACTTGGAGTAAGTGCGCAGGAAGAGTTTTTCACAAACAAATTCTTTTCAAAACATGTGTACAAAAAATTTCAATTCTGCTACGATGTTTCTAATCTTAAGATACGATAAATAATATTAGAAATTCGTCCAAAAAATGCTGTTAACGAATTCAGAAGTTAAATCATGATGTAAATAACGATGTATTCCATGTAAATATTGTATATGCAAATTGAAAAGGTAACACCTATATTTTGTTGTGCAACGATTCTAAGATCTAAGATTATAAGAAGTCCTTTCACAAAAAGTATACAAACAGTAACACCATCAAACATTGTACAGCATTACAAAAGTATATACACATATGATGAACATGTAGGATAAATTGTATGAAATGCCTTTTATTCTCCGATTGACTATTATCAATTATTCTTAACAATAATAATGCCCATGAATACCATTACGACCATGCTACAAAGACCAACCATTACCATTACGACCAAGAATAAGCTACAAAGTATGGTAACAAAAATAAAAATTAGTATAATTACAAATAATATGAACTTGAACTTCGACAGATGACATTGTCGAGGTCGACAATTACCCAGAAGAGGAATGTTACGGATATATTATAAATAGAATAGAATAAGCATAATCTAAGTCAGCAAATAGTTTGGAAGGTCGTAAGCAGAGGCTACGTGACGCCAAACGCTGACATAACATAATTACAAGAAAAGGAAAGGAAATGATTCAGATTATTTAATAAACAATAAACTAAGAATAGGATAAGATTAGATTTAGATTAAGACACGTAGATTAAGTACAAGTTCTAATCTCGACTTCAAGCAAGCAACATCAAGAGGAGCCGCACCTAGAGTCCATTCCCTCCGGGATGGATCTCAAAAAGGTAGCAAGCGGGGCAACATGAAATTCAGAGAATTTCAGGAAGAAGAGATTCAGACTTCAAATTCTATTTTGTGTTAAATGTTAATTGTTCAGTGTAAATTGTATCAGTTCTAGGAACAATAATCGGCCAATAAATCAGACAGTTTAGACCTACACAACAGAATCAATAGTTCCATTTATTCATGAGTTTCACCAACATCGAAACCATAATTCAGGGGAATGGAACGCCCGAACCTAGGCTACATTGTCTATTTCCCACACAACATCAATACCCGGGTGATAGCAAATGTAACAGTATTGATGATCATAGATGATTTTCTTGTTGTAAAACTTTCTATCAGTATCTCATTATCCATTCTAGTAGCAACGAAGAAACAAATCTTGTTTATGAAGAAACAAAGCGGGCACTATGTCGTGCTTGTTGTAGTGATTGCAAGATTCTCTAGCCTTGATTTTTAAACATTTCCCCATTCATTTCTACATTTATGGCTATTCACATTCATCTTAAATTTAACCTCCAACACAGGCATATCTATAATGTAATTAACTACAGTAAAAATAAATTTTGAGTACTTACAATCACAGATTATTCCTCATAACTCGGCAAGTAAAGCACATCACAGTTAGTAATTACACAGTGTTAAGAAACATCTTCATCCCCCGAACTAACTTTGGCTCATATAATATTCAGTCAGTATGAAATAAAGCGTTTTTGTGCTGTCGGAGTAGTTTTGTCAAAAAAGTATTTATTTATTCTAGAGTAGCGTAAACTATTATTTCAAATATGTATGTCTCGTGATGAAAATAAGAGCTTGCACTACTTCTTTTACTTGAGGAAAAATACAATCGATTAAAAGTAATTATCTACATGCATTTTTCACTAGTTGTAAAAGCAACATAAACTTGATATACACGCATGCTATATGGTGCATGTTAGTCGATCATTTGATATTCAGTCAATAATGTATCTTTACATCATTTTGCTATAAACCGAAAATGCAGCTTTATTATTTTGATTTTAATCTTTGTCCTCTCACTTTAAGGATGTTCCAGAGTGCCTGAAATTTAGAATAATAATTCTTATAATTTTAAATATGACTCAACTCCGATACTGTCATACGTGTACTGCATACTACACGTTATTCAAGAGGGTTGCTTTTTGGGATCCCCTTATGCACACAACTATTACAGAGGGTGTTTACTACAATTTTGACCGTGTTTCAATCATTATTTCGAATAGGCAAAACTCTTACAATTTGTTTTACATTTTCATGTTAACCACGGTTGCTTTTATATGAAAACAGAGTTTCCCTTTTAGGAAAAACCGTCTGCGGGTATATTTCAGGGACCGTCCTTTTACACTCCTTGTTCAAATTCAAAATCAAAAAACCTTAAATTTGAACCCCTTTGATACAAAAATTGTGTACCGGAGTAATCGAAGCGCATATAATTTAAGGAATCCAGGATTAGATGGCGTAGGAATATTTTGTGATTTGGGAATTTAATTAACATCTATGACCTCTTACAATTCCCGGGGGTAATCCACTGTGAACCAGGTAGTGCAGGAAATGTTATATCACCATGGCAAAACACCTTCAAGGTCTCATCAAGACGAACGTAAGCGACTTTAGTCATAACTCAAGGTTTTCCAGCGTCCCAACAAGATAGTGTGAAGTAATTTTTATCTTAAGAGGGACTATTGTAATGGAAACAAACAACAGCAATACATCAGCGCCGACCACCCTTATGTTGGCACAAACTTGTCTCTGGCCTTGACCAATGGACATTGGAATGATTATTTTCATATAAATCAAAGATCCTACTCTGTCAATTATAATCTTCGATCCAGATGAATGTCCCTTAAAAGTTTACCACAATCTTGGATTAAATACCTGTACATGACAGGTCGTAGCGCTTCCGGGAATTTGTATTCCGGTTCCTCTTAGGGTGGATTTGATTTTCGTACCCTCACGAAAATATGTAGTCTTTACCATCGGTAATTTGTTGATATACTTGTTAGCGGTAGCCCAATTTTGGTTGTTTCCGAAGTTACTCCGGTTTTTTAAGAAAATGTCAATTTCGTTTTTCAGTCGTGGTCTTTCCTGCCTTCGGTTTCCAAGAGTTTCTTTTTTAAGTGAAATAGGAAAATGTATTCCGTGTCCAAAAATGCAAACATATCCAAAAATATCTTCTTGGTTTTTTTACACGGGTTTGTACCTTAGGAAACCCCTTACATACAACTTTGGTGGTTTTTTCGGGCGAACTTGAATGAGAAAAAAATTGAAACTGGGCACATCTATTAAGGATACTCCAAACTAACGATGGATAAAAAATCAGACATTTCACGCCCAAGTCTTAATTCCCGGCGAAAATACGGTCAAAATTATACTAAACACCCTCTGTATTACCGACACATTTGTACCTCAGCTCACTTATTGTCTGTGCTTCTCGTGAGTCTTGTATTTTTCCTCTAACTCATTACTTATTTAACATAAATATTTCAAACGTCATTAGAATCAAAGGTGTGAATAACTAAGTCTAGTGTTGTTTCCAGTACAAAGCTGATTCTACAAGTTCCGTATAGAATTATCGGTAAGAAATGCATCCTGCTTTTTTCCTATAAATACAGATAAAAAATACGAAGATACCCTCACAATCACTCTAGAGCTATTTTATAACCCAGGTATTCCTAACATTTTTGAACCAAAATGATTCGCTTTACCTTATTTTTAATCCTGGGAACAGCAAGTGTGCAATCATTTCCCAAATTGAACAATGTGGACAACGTGGCCTCAAATTCTCCAGAAGTCTGTTGGAATAATAAGACAATACAGGATTTGGCAGATCTGTCTTCTATAATATCCCCTCCGATCACAATTTGGAACGAAGCTTTTGGTAAATTTAATATTTTGTGCTACATACATATATAGCTAAATATAAAATATCATTGCAGGTAGTTGTGATTAACTGATTCGTTTTTATCCTCTAAGATGGCGTCGATAGTGGATTTGGGACCATCCAAAAAATACTGGAATCAAGTCAAATAAAAGGAACCGATGACATTATCCAATTTATAGAGTTATTGAGCAACCTTGCCCTTGCGGAAGGTCCCAGAGACCAACAGTCCGAAATCCTGCTGGGAACCCAACTGGCAACCCAGGTTCTCAAAGAAGCACATGTTCGGGCAGGTGTGAACACAGCATTGGAAATAATCCCACATCTTAATGAAGATCTTCGTGGAATCCGTAAATTTTTGGAGGGGCCAGAAGGCCGACCCTTATTTGAGGCTTTTCTGGAGATTGTCCAGCCTCTAACGATTACTGGGGCCAGGTTTTTTATTGAGTTTGGGCAAGTCATTGAGGACACTCAAAGGAGCTTTCAATTGCCTCTGACAACTTTTAAAGAAAAATTAAAAAACCCGGAAATGCAGTTAGTGTTTGAAAAACTACTCTTGCTACCAGAGATATCGCACATACGTGATGCGGCTCAAATTTATGTCAGAAATCTCGGCAAGTCCTTACAATAGAAGAGTCTCATTTACTATGAAAAACTTTTGGAAGTTATACGTATTGGAAAGGATCATTGGGAAGGTAAATAATAGTGTTAATTATAATTCTTTCAAAAATACTAATTGTACTTTAATACTGTTGAGTATAATCAAATAAATGATACGGCCAAGACTTTGCAAAGAAACGCATTATTAATTCAATGAGTAGTCGCACAATGTAACTTTCAGGATGCAGTCCACTCTTTCTTAAGCACATCTTCGTTTATTATTGTTTTCTCTAAAGGTGTCTATACACAATATTGTGCTCCATGTAGCTCCAGAGTTCCTGTAGCTGAACTATTAAATGAATTAATTGGAGCATTTACTAACAATTAGCGGACGTAAGAGGAAATTAGATACTGATTCTGAGATTACAGATATTCTGATGTTTGAAAAAAATAAATACGAAAGCGTCCTAACAAGTGACATTTTGTTATAAGGAGTCAATGGAGTATGGGCATTGAGACAACGGACCAAACAAATGTCCTTACATTATTAAAATTTTTGTCGTTATGTCATTTTAAGAGTAATTGCTTAATACATACATATTGCACGGATTCATGGGCATAGATATTTGTAATGCAAAGCAGCACTTAGCGATAAACTCTGTTCTGAGCATTTTGTCCTTCACAAAACTTGTATTTTTCCGGGAACTCATCAACTTAATCGAATGTCATTAGGAGAAGGTGGAAGTAATAGCTAAGAACCGCCATTAATAATAAATTGTTTCCACTAGAAAGTGGATACATTTTCTTCCATAGAATCGCCTAAAAAAGTTATATGCAATCCAGGGAAAGAAACCACACTTTAATGCGAAACCAAAACAAGAGGAACTGTTTTGCACTGCTTGTAATCCTGGAATCAACAACGGTGGAATAACTGCCCCAATATGAATGATGAAATTTCAAGCGGAAGTTTGTCTGCTGTAGTAAGCTGGCGAACAGGCTTTGAAGATTCCGCTAAACACAAATTAGTTTTTAGTTAACAACAGTGTGAAACCTCGGGAAAGTATCATAAAATGATAATTGGATTTGCTAAAATTATTAAAATATGGAAAACTATAACTAAATTTTCGGAGGAAAATAAGATGCGACTCTTCCCATTGAAATTCAGTGAAGAAATGCTTTATTCTAAATAATTAAGGATTCCCGTACTGTAAGTGCGGGCATGCGCGCAGCATACAGTGAGCCAACCAGACTCATACAATATCAATTCGATTGAAGTGATTAGGTATGCATGTATTTATATTAGGCATATTTTAATAAGAACATGTTTACATACACTCATCGTTTTGAGGTAGTTTTCTCAAGCATGCAGAAAATAATTTTATTTGGATAAAAAATTGTCTTCGGAGTGCCTCTGGATTCTTTATTTCGCAATGTCGTTACATACAAGAATTTCATGGCGGATTTCCGATTAGGATTGCTCCTACATTGTTCGTAACTTGTACAGCGTGACCATGATCATATACCCGCTTGCCCACCTAATAAGCGCCTTAATAAATATTTGATTCCCTCTGTTTGTAGCAAATTTAGTTCCAGACTTTCAAAAATTTACTTCATTGACCCTGGGTCAAAATTTGAGCTCACAGGGTTCAACATGTTAAAGCAAAGTTGGTTTTATTAAATCGAAAATGTCTTCATTTTTGAATCACAAAAACATAGGATTTCGATTCATTAACTGGTATGGGCGAACTCAAGTGTTAGGGATTACTAAATTACGATTACCAACGTGTACCACTATATAGAAACAAAATCATGTCGTTACATTAGGAATAAAGCGTTGTACAGTTGGCCTCAAAATATGCAAAATTGTATGTACTAATAACTTAAACTACTACAAACTTAAATTGTAAGCTCAGTAATAGGATTCAGGGTCAGAAATCAGAACCAGTTGATCAAGCTGATAACCTCCAGTAAATTAGCATTGTTAGAATTAGTTAAGAATCGTTAAATAAATATCTCTCATGAAAATTAAGCGTGCCTAATTACGGGTCCCTGCATAAAATTAACGGAAACCGTAATAAACCTAAAATGATAACTACCTAATATAAATAAACGAAACACTATTGCCAGAGTATCTTGTATTTTCATGCGGCGCATCAATTTAATGTAATCAATACGCAAAGTCATTATAAATACATTGTTTCCAGCAAAACGCCGATAGATCATCTTCGAAGGACAAGTTATGGAGGAAACATTTCCTCCTTTTCTCGTATAAAAGGAGCGTATGAAAAGAAGACACTAGAACTAATCAAGATATATGGTATAACCTATGTAAGCAGAAAGTTGCAACCATTTGGGACAAGCCAAATCAACATGATTGGTCTCACACTATTTCTAATCCTGGGAACAGCAGGAGTGAAGTCTTCATCCCTAAAAAAGGCTATAGATAGTAACAGGTTCGTTCGCATGTACGAATGAATGGGGCGGAGAGGTGGACAAACTTAGGGGACTGTGACGTCAGTAAAAGTGATCATAGCGCTCACTCTGCTTTTCTGTAATTGAGAATCTGTATAGCAGCAAATAAAGTGTTAATAAATTAAATACAGTTAGTTAATATAACCTTTACTTGGGCAATAGCAAGTTAAATAGAGTATGAGGATCAGATTAATATTCCACTCGTACCCTAAAAATTCTCAATTGGCAAAGATTTGGGTTGTTAAGTGTAAAAGGAAAGAGAAGGTAAATTGAGTAACAACTTGTTCAGCCCATTTCAGTGAAAGTTATTATGTTATAGGAGATTTTAAAAATAAACTTTTGGGTTTGACACCTAAAACATTAAAAAGTACTGTCGTTCCCAAGTGTTTCCATTCAGAGCTCAACCAGTTTCCTTTAAACTAAATAGAAGTAACCGTCTACACAAAACCGAATTTGGAGATTACATAAGTGAATTAGTTGTTGTAAAGGCGCATAAATGTTTATGGAATATAAATGGTTTGTTGTGTCTCCAAGAAAACTACAAGCAAATATGAGCAGAGTTGCGGAATTTCAATCGCTGAAGCAGAATTTCAACATTATAATAGTAACTACTTACACTTAAGTACTAACACCTATGATGTGGCCAAATAATCTTTGCAAATTACACTACCATCACAGAACTTTACGACAACGGACGAGCGAGTTTTTAGGGGGATTTTAACTGAAGTTCCCGTTTTCCATTTGATTCAGATAGTAATAAAAATGATTTGGTGATCACGAGTCTCCGACGGTGTCGTAACTAAATTTAAAGGCATTGATGGAATCAGCCAGATTCAAAACTAATCGAAACAACTGAAGAAACTCCATCTCAGCTTGGGTTTTTAATTTAAATTAATTCCCTGCTAAACGCAGAAGTACAGGAGTAATTTTGTCAATAGGAAACAGTTTGTTAAATTCTCTATTTTTGTCGTGGGTTAACTGTGAATTTAATGGTAATACTTGAAAGGAATTAAAAATCTTATTCAAATTATTTTGCGAATTGTTTAAATTGTTGTATAGTATGTGTAGTATGCAATCACTTTTGATGACGTCACAGCGAGGGGTTTGTGTCAGCATACGCTATGTCCGAACCTGTTACTATCTATAGCCTTGATCCCTACCAGATTCCGAGCTGATGAAAGCACCGGAAGTCTGTTGGAGCAAGCAGACAATAAATGATCTGGCAACGTTGAACGAGACCTCCTGCCTCTCCGATGGAAATATGGAACAGCACATTTGGTAAAATAAATATATTTTTATACAATTTACCTGAATAGTATATCACATATTGTATACATATACAACAAAAGATACTGATTAATTTATTTATTTATTGATGTCCTTAAGTCTGTCGATAGAGAATTTGGGTCCTTACGAGAGTTTCTGGAATCGGGTCACATCGGGAACACGGATGACATTATTCGATTAGTTCAGACCAGTGCTCGGCACGGGTACGAAAAATCGGTACCCGTACCCGTAGCCGTACCCGAAGTGCGGGTATTTCAATAACTGGTATCTATACCCGTACCCATACCCGAATATCCGGGTACAAATTTTTCGTACCCGTACCCGCAATGTTATCTCAATCCATGTACCTGTACCCGCATTGTACCCGTACCCGAAAATACTCGAAAATTGTACCCATACTCGGGTATCTCAGTGTCGTACCCGTACTCGTACCCGGGTACTTTATCCAGATTTGTTTTAATGTAATACATAGTACGTTATATGTAATAATGTATGACACCTGAGTGGGTAATTTTGACTAGCTAGAGAGGTATTTGACATTATATATTTTATTGAAGAGTAGAGCGTTTTTGATTAGAAGTAAAATTATCCCCATTTGATTGTGTATGGGCTGATGGGCGAAGTATTTTATAGCACCCAGTCCATATGTACATGCATTTTTGGCTTGGGACTTGGCGACTCGATTTTTCACTTCTTGATTTATTCGGCCTTTTACATTAATTTTCTCACCTCAGTAGCTCTGTGTACATGTAACTCATTAATATCTTGTTACAAATAACCGCCTTTTCCTAATCAACTACTAATTACAAAAAATATCTTGCCATCCAACTCATCGGAACTCTAATTTTTAAATTAATTGTGGCTAATTAAGTATCATGTGCATACGTGTCAATCAGACTATTTATGCAATTAGTAACAAATTACTACATTATGAAGACGTTTTGTATAAAATTTCGTTGAAACCTATTCTCCACTTCTATTTTGATTTTATTCCTCGTCTGTTTATTAATTATTCTTCCTAAAACCTGTTTCCATAAAAATATATATTATAGATATAAATATATATTTTAGCAACACAGTCTGAAATACAGTTACTGCATGTTGTAAGGTTAAAAGGGTATTAACAATAAGCTATATGTATTCAGAATTACTAAAAATACCGACAGAATTTTCCAACGGAAGTTCCATTATTTTCATAAAATTCATCAAAATGTCTCAAATCTCAACATATCCAAATACTCGGGTACAATGGTCGCGGGTACGGGTAAATGACACCATTATACCCGTACCCGGTGGGTATATACCCATTTTGAAATCCTTGTACCCGTACCCATACCCGTATCCGTACCCGAAATTTTGAGCCGACCAAAGTGTACCCGGGTAGTACCCGGAATTGTTCGGGTACACAAAATCCGTACCCGGGTAGTACCCATACCCGTACCCATACCCGTTTACCCGAGTATTACCCATACCCGTGCCGAGCACTGGTTCAAACGTTTCGTGGCTCTGTCCTTGAACTTGACAACCGAAAGCATTCCGGAATCGAACTTGCATTTCGGATAATTGAATTGGTTCTCGAGGAACCCAATGTTCGTTCAATTTTATATACGGTATTGGAAACTGCCCGCACCTTCCTGCTTCCTTCTTCCTGAAGATTTCCGTGTAATTCGCAAGTTTTTAGAAGGGCCAGAAGGCAAATCCTTACTTGAGACTGTTCTGGAAATCAGCCAGCCTTTAGTAATAACTTGGGCAACGTTCTATATTCAGTTCAGTCAGGTCATTGATGACACGTTTAAAACCTTTCAATGGCCATTGACAATTTTTCGGGGAAACATCCAAAACCCCGAAGTGCAATAAATTAGCGCTTGAAAACTTGATGTTGTTGCCAGAAGTAGCTCAATTACAATTATCTGTATATACAGTGAGCACAGTATATTTATCCTCCCCTGTGTGGCTCAATCTTTAACATTGAATAAGTTTCAATCTATGAGCCAGGGAACAGCGACAATTACCTTCAATTGTAGGTCATAATGTTGCCAATTGATTTCTATATTATAATTTATTATAATATTGTCCCCACCAAATTTAAATCCACCAAAGCATCTCACCATATAAAAATGACGCCAAAATAGTTTATCCGCCCCTAGTGTCGTGACCCCCTGTTGACCTAGGAAATTTTTTTGAAGCTTCTGGCAAGCATACAGCTTCCAGAGACTAAGTAAAGTAAACAAAATTTGATTTGAGATATTTTAAAAATATCAGTGTGATCCAGGCCCATTAACAGGTAAAATGTTGAAATTTTGGATTTAATTATGTTTAAAAATTATTTAAAAAATTTTGGTAGGACAGAAACAAAATACATTCTACAAAAACGGTATTAGTTATTCGACCTAAAAACGGTCGAAAAAAAATTTTGCGTTCATGCTTACCTTAATTATGGGGCACCACCCAAGTTGTTCAACATTGGAGGGAGAACCCGCCGGCCCCCGCCTAGTTGACTCCGCCGACCGATGTGCCTCAAAATTGATCAGAAGGTACAAATAATTGTAATCTAAAAGATTTTGAACGAAATGCCTGCAATTTCGTTTGTAATGAGGGCCAAAACCTTGATAGTGCAAAGTGGAAACAACATTTTGCTTAAGCAGACAAAGGCAGCAGAACGACCTAGGTCACAGGTCATGCCAGCTGGGTCATAGGCAGGTTCAATATGATTTACTTGATCCACAAATAAAAAAAAATTCCCAGGTCACCAGGGGGTCACGACACCAGGGGCGGATAAACTATTTTGGCGTCATTTTTATATGGTGCGACGCTTTGGTGGATTTAAATTTGGCGGGGTCCATATTACAATAAATTATAATATAGAAATCAATTGGTAACATTGTTACCTACAATTTAAGGTAATTGTCGCTGTTCCCTGGCTCATAGATTGAAACTTATTCAATGTTAAAGATTGAGCCACACAGGGGAGGATAAATATACTGTGCTCCAAAGGTGTCCAAATGGCTCAGCCTATCCTATATCCTTCCTATTTATAAAATTTGAACCGAACCTACATATATGCCTACATTTTAACCGCCGAATAGGTGAGCCTACTTTACATCGTTCCTACATGGGGAGCACCAAGCCTACATATTTGCCTACATTTCATTGACAAATTAGATCAACCAATTCTACACCCTTCCTACATTTTATATGCTTGTCGTTACTGACTGACTATGTAAGAGTATTCTACTTTATTTAAAAGCAATGTCTCCAGTCAATGGAATCGGAATAAAATAGTTCGAGTTTAGTCACGTTGGCCAAAGTCCCTACGAGCAGAACAATGTCGATCTCGCCTTGGATTGCGCCGGAAATAGTCCCCAAATTTTACAACGTTGGTCAAAACGGATGTCATACTTAAGATTTCACAAATTAAATACCACAAGAAACATTTCCAAAGTCAGCTGAACAATAAGACAATTGTGACAACGGAAATGTATTAGCTGACTGACAACATATCTCAGTAAATCGTGTTCGAAATTTGAATTGTGTTCAAATGCAAAGATAGCACGAACTTTTCATGCTCGAACCGCACAATGAAACATACAATCTGCAAGTACCAGTCGCGGATTTTCATTTTGCCCGTTCCATACACCATTAAATGAAAATGAAGTGTATCAATAGCCTACATATATGCCTATACTTCTACGATGCCTGAGCCTACCCATTTCGTAGGCTAGGCTTTAAGCGTATATTCTGGCACCCTATTTTGCCTAGAAGCCTCTTTAATAAAAACCTCGCACCATGTAAATAGCCTACAAATAGGCCTATATGTAGGATAGGCGGACACCTTTGCTGTGCTCATTGTAGAGCTAGCGAAATTTTCATAAAAAATAGTTTCCAGCTCTTTGGCCGTTGAACAAGTTTTAAAAATTGTTTACTCCTAATACGAATGAGGCTTTTGATTTTCTAGTTACAGTAAAACTTGTATATAGTGGCCGGCTATATAGTGGTTTCCTCCACATTGTGGCCCATGTCAGGTTTCCACGTCATAAGTCCTATCTTTTACCATTACGTACACCCCGCTTATAATAGTTTTTTATATAGTGGTCCCCTGTCAATTATGGACTTGGATTTTTGACCATTCGTATAGAAATGCAGGCTTTCAACTCTGCATACAGTGGTCCGAATAAACATCGGTGTAAATTTAAATCGCGCGAAGTTAGACAACTTCAAAAACGTCATGCACATTCCATAACATGCATTTCTTGTGTTGAGGCTTGGCGTGGTGCTAAAGTGTGCTCAGTATGATTGGTTTTCGAAGCTATTTTAAAGGGAATTACAATTATGACGTCTTGAGTTAACGGCCCTCCAATTTGTACATTTTCTTCAAGAATTTCTCGCAGGGAACAATATTAAAAGTCTAAAGCATTCAAAAATTAGTAATTACTGTAATAAAGTGTAATTGCTAATAAAATATTGCATACTGAGTAAACATTAATGCATTAATTGTGCGTGAGAATTATTTAATTTGAAGTACTGTATATAGTGGTTACGACCACTATATCCGGCACAATGGTCCCTGTTAATAGTGGTCAAATTTTCTTTCCCCTAGAGAAACCATTATAGACAAGTTTTACTGTATATATTTTCCATTTCTTTCATTTTGATTTCATAATTTTCATATTTCATTGCAATTAACTGTTAATCCAAGTTAAGCTCCATTTAGCTATTAAATTGTCTTTCTAAATTTATCAGTGTTTTCTTTTATGAATTAATTGAGAATTCTTAATTGAGAATTGACAAGTTCAGTAGCGGCTGAGAATGACAATTTAATTGTACTTCAATGATGTTGTTCTAAATATATAAATGTATGTTAAAATAATTAAATGAAAATGGATATTGAAACTAATTCATTATTACAAATGCTAGGGTCAAAAATGTTTTTTATTTGCAAATTATGACGAAATTGAAGAATTCAGCCTCCCCCCATTCATTTTAGAATTTTCAAATTACTTGGCCGGATCGCATACTCTCACCTGAACATATATTAAAGTCGTAGGACAAGGGAATAGTTTGTTCTATTTTTAAATTGGCTCTACTGAAAACCCCAAATCAAGCTTCCCCTCCACGACCACTCTGGCAACTCCAGTCAATAAAACTCGCCCGCCCTCAATGCGACATCTTAAATCTCCTTGGCGCCAAGCCAGGTGTCTTGCTTTTAATTCCTGGTCCCCTTTCTTCAATTGCCCAGTCCAGTAAGGAGTTAAGAGGCAAAAGGCAGAGCCACAGATAGGGTCCTCGGGCACTCCATAATGAGGAGCAAATACTCTTAAATAGAAGTCCGGCCCTGAATCTCCGTCTCCCTCTATTGTTACCATGACGAGACGTGACTCCAAATCTCCGGACGGGGCAGCAACTAAACGTTCGAAATCCGGCTTGACTTTCTTCAACGTCTCCGCCGGACTCTCTCCGGGATTCTTCTTCAGCCTGAGTAAAAGGTAGTGTTTAAAGACTGGTGCATGTTGAACATCTTGCACCACCGCTGGGATATCTGGGAAGGCGGGTCCTAAAACGCTGCTTGCTAATTCTGGGATCCAGTCTTCCGTCAAGTCAACTGGGACAGTTGGGAAAATGTCTAAGCTAAGTGTGATAAGTTCCTTTCCGTTCTCTTTCTTAAAGCTAGCACCCAGAATTCCGCTGAATTTCGTTTCAAATTCAATGCTCTCAATGACAAGATCATTGGTATTTTGTTGGAGCTGGTAATGCTTGAGCACTGCCTTGGCTGCTGCTGCTGTTGCATAACCGCAGAGAGGGACCTCATAGGCGGGTGTGAACCAACGTAGAGTCCTGCGAATTGCTTTTGTGGAGTCCACAGCGCTGCTGAGATCTTCTCCTTCAGGTTTGGTCCAGGCTAAGGATACAAATGCTGTCTCACTGTTCTTCATAGATGTCGCAAGTTTTTGCTTCTGGTCGTCCGATATTTCGTCCTATTGGAAGAACGCATGACAGAGAAAAATATTTTAAACATTTTTCTACAGTCCTCGCCGAAAGACAATACAAAAACTATGGAACGCGAGGTTTAGCCTATTTATTACTCTTAGGTTATTTATAAGTTTATTTTCGCTTTGGTTTTAATATACCCGCGTTGAAAAATAATTTGACAAATAATTGTAACAAACATTGTAGAAAATCTGACACTTTTGGGCAAGTTGGGGAAATTCAATTTTATCAATCTCATTTGATTGTCTAAAGTTTTGCAGAAGTATTTTTTGAAGATAAAATTGAATAGGTTTAAAAAAGTTTTTTTTAAGACAATAATTTATTGCTCCTAAAATATAGCAGAAACACAAATTTAGCGTTCAATTTAAACTCACATCATATTTCAGAAGAACGATTGGAGACGGCCCACCGGTAAATACTTCTCCATCACCAACCGTAAAGGAATCCACAATGTAAAGGGGGATTTGCGTTGACATTTTCTATGCTACAAAAAGACTCAAAATTATTTTACTTGTAGAAGTTAATTTTATAGTTTTACATGAGTACTTAAAACAAGACTATAACTCGCAAATAAAACTGACGTACCGTACCGCTTTTGATTTTTAAGACTTCCACGTCGGAAACAAACTAATCACAAATGCTGGAATGAAAGTTGTGGAGCATGAACTGTAAACCCCTTTGAATATGAACAGATCTAATACCCAAGAGTAATATTGATAATTCTCTTGGAAATAACTCGAACGATTTACAAAGATAAATTAGCCATGAACGTATTTATACAGATGCATAGATATATTAGCGTATTTTTTGTGTGAAAGATTTTTGTATCTAAAATTACGCAACGTCCCTCACATGTGTAGATTGTAGTTGCTAGATGAAAATAAATAATCTACGTATGTATAGTGAGTACTCGAATGTACAGGCATAAATTCATACTACATTAGTTAGGTATAATGTTTGATTGGAAGAGCCAGACGTCAACCTCTGAAAAACTGTGTGGTCGCCCTTCAAATTATCAGGACTGAGGCAACTGGACCAAACATCATGAGCAAATCAATTGGGCTTTAATTATCCAGTTATTAATTTATGTAAGGCATTTCAGTACGTAGGTCAAGCAAAACTGATACATTCAAAGCTTTCTCCTGTGTAATCAAAAAGTATTTCTTAAAAATGCCACAACATTCGACTGTGATAGGGCTGTGTTCTACATGAGAAAAATAAAGTGCTAAATGGGAAAATATACAAATAGTTTTACCTCTATATCTAGGGTCCCTCAAAACCTTTTCCTTCCGCTATAGTCAATTAAAACTTGAACTCAATTGAATCTGATATACAGTGATAAACGGTAAAAGGAGGAATTTCTGACATTGCTTTTCTATTCTGGTCGCTGTAGTATTTGTAGCAAATTTCATGGGTATTCATTAGGGCATAGCATCATCTCCCTCAGTCAGTAATTGGAAAAATAAAATATTTCTTTACCATTCCCACTGTAATGGGCTAAGTGGTGGAGAGAAAAAGGGTTTACGCCGTTTAAGGTACATTGGAGAAAATGCTCTTATGTGGGGATTTCTTATAGCCAAAGTCTCCGTACAGTGCTGAGCACCTGGATAAAAATCATCATTGCGGAATATTTGCTGGTCTATGTTACCCTATAGGAAGCCCCGACGTTTTTAGTTCCAACTCCCAAGTTTTAAAATTGTCAGATTCATTAACTGCTATATAAGTACTGTCGAGGCACTTGGAAGTGGCGACTTAAGGGCAGGTGTGTTAAGCACGACTCTCTTCCCCCCCATTTCCTTATGCTTGTTACGATAGAGTGGCTGTCAACCATAGATTGACTCCTTATCTGTAACATACATACATAGACACCCTCACGAGGGAGTGAGAGACGCCTCGTCCTCTACCTCGTCCTCACTCTCACAAACTGCGAGAGTGATGGTGAGTACGCGTTGGTTTTAGGCGTGAACATGAGAGAGAGGACCAATTGAGTGGATGTAAACGAAAGAGGGATTGGCAGAGAAAATCGGCGGAGAAAATCTTACATTGTTCTGTAGCAAGCCCAAACCCACAGCGCCAGCTTCATTCACAGTAACCTAACAAGAAACCGTCTCCCCATTCTCCATGGGATCAGATAAAATTTGATGTGAGTTATGGGTACAGGGTCTATGGCCCGGCGCAAAAATACGTTTTAATGTCAATTCATGAGTCAGTGCCTGTCATGGGAACAGAAAAGTCGTCCCCGTTCCCATTCCCGTTCCCACAGTTCGGGTTTGGGTACAAGGCAGAACCCAATTCCCAAATTGCACCCGAAATCTTGTGAACAAAAGTACCGCACCCAGACTCGAAATTTTTAAAATTATAGCACCCAAACCCGTTCCCGTTCCTGTTCCCAAAAATTAATTTTGGGTGCACCCAAACCCGTACCCAAAACCCTGGAACCCGTTCCCGTACCCGAAACGGAAGTTCATATATTCAAGGATAAAAGTTATACATTATACATATATACTTATTGTTTCAATTTTTGCTAACAATGGATACACACAATTCCACTCATTCTATTTGTTATATTTCATTTTACTTAGGTAATTAATTTTGTAATTTTTAAGTCACCTTACAACTGCTAAGCACAACATACGCATATAATTAATTTTTATTGTCACATTTCATCATTCGACGTGGGATGATCTGTTCAAACAAAGAGTGTTTGCCTCTAAACTACAACAACGACACAAAAATAGTCGGTCACACCACACCAAAACAAATCAATCATGTAATTATCGTTACGCATGAACAGAAACGGGTTTTTGAGCATACCGTTCCCGTTCCTGTTGGGTACAGATCCCATTCAGCCTGTATTGCACCCGTTCCCATATGGGTTCCTGTTCCCACATACTATAATGGGAAAGGTTGGTTCCCAAACCTGTACCCACACTTTTGGGTGAAAACATTTTGCACCCATATGATACCCGTTCCCGTTCCTGCACCCAAACACCCGGGTGTGACCCGTTCCCATGACAGGCACTGTCATGAGTAAAAGGTTTTCCTGTTTATCTTAAACTATCTCATATTAAACTCCAGCATAAATTTTCAATTCAGGATGTCGGCGAAACTTGATAATTTGAGATAAGGACTCTACCTGAGTTTACTATTTTATTAATGATGTTTTCAGGTCCTAATATTGAGTATTACTGGTATTTTTATGAGAGTTATTTTTCCATGTTTTTCAACTTAGCTGAAAACCAATTTTAGCAGCTCAACCTCCTGACCACTTAGATGTGCAAACCACTACAAATTTTTCAATTTCCAATTCAAAATCGATATTTACGCCTCAAATTTGTTATACACGGTCCCCTGACTTCGTGAATGATCAAACAACCACTTCGAATTTCCCAGTTTTCCAAAATTCCAAAAATTAAACTTCTCAACAAACGGAATCCTGGAGCGATCATGGTTTTGACCTTGTGGACACAGAGGCTTCTATATCATTAACATTTTTTCATTTTTCGAGTCCAATTGTTCACGCCTGTGAACAGTTCTCATATTAAATTTATTATTTTAATGCCAGCAAGTAGTGGGTCTCTCCCAATATTGTCAGCTAAATCTTTTTAGGTAAAATCAACCTTTTTATCGTTAGTAGCTAAACACTTGAGTCACAGTGAGTCTTGTCTCAAGTGCACATTCAACTCTAGATGCTTGGTGTGAGGCATGTTTGTATATTAACATTAGCATGGTGCAAGTGAACTTCTTCCCGATCTTTATGCTAATCACATTATTTAAAGCAGTACAATGCCTTACTACCTGGACTATCTAAGTTTACCGTTAATTTTAAGGTCAAGTATTTGTAGCAGTGAGGTATAATCGTTGAATCTGTTTATTGCTATGCATTTCTGTCAACTGTCATTTTTGTGTATTTTATACTACCTAGTGTGACAAAGAAATGTAAATGAAACCCTTAAAAAGATGGACAGGTTTAATGGCCCTCTCGGGTACCTTTTCCCTGTCTCACCCTGCAAATTATCCAAATTATGTCTAAAAATATCTACCGTGTAAACTCAAAACTCAACCTATATAAGAGCTCGAATTTCCATCAAAACGAATCTATTCTTTCAACGCTCGGACTGTTATTATGTCCAAGTTTTCTTGCAAATAAATATTATTTTGAACATTGTTGAGCTTTAAAATCAGTCTAAGTCTTTGCTCATTGCCTACTCCATAAGTGAACTCATTTCATCCAGACAAAGTCTACCTCGAACACCTATTTACGCTTCAAATTTGTCTTACACTTTCGCCTGACGATCGTTGAAGACCTTCCTGTAGGGACATAAAATTCAACAGGGAAATTTAGAAATGATTTTCCAGGGTATTTACAGTAACAAGGCCCGGAAGTGGAGCAAAGTTAGTTTTAAGGTTAAACTGTGATTACACATATGTATGTATGTATGCATATTAACATTTGTTTTCCCAATGTTTGGAGTTTTCAGCGAGTTACTTCGCAGGTTATAAAGTTGAGAAGACTCAAACGAAGAACAACATTTACTCTTTAACATACATATTTCATAAACCTGAATTCATATTTCCAGTTTTTGAGATCAAAACTTGTAACTTTTTATGATAATTCAATTAGGCTCAATCATCATACAGTTGGCTTTCCTCCGGAAATTTTGAAGTCAGTGAGATGCAACGGTTCTTAAAATATCTACGAAAAGAATCTTTTGTACGTACGTTTTAACATAAATACTTATGTACTTTAGTCTTTGGCGGAAAACTATTTTCTTACCACCCTGTATGCTCTAGGAGTGGGACTGTTCCGGAATGTTCCAGGATATCTTGGAATGGACTGGTCCTCGAGCCTGGACCAGACCATTTTATCTGTTCTCAGTGTAGGACCAGGACCATAAGGTCTTTTAGACTGTAGGACCGGAACCATCTGGTCCGTACAAATTGCTGGAACAGGAACATATATGTTCATGTTTTGCCTGATGTTATGGCTATGGGTGGATGTGCCATATGAGATGAGTTCGTGAAAATGAAATGCGAATGTGGGGAAATTGAGACGGTTATACTGAACCAAAAATATAAGATTTTAATAAATGAGAAGTGTGGAGCTGAGAAGTGTTCAGTGGGAAAGCTGGAAAAAGAGACTGAGTAGTTTTGTTCTTACAAGTTAAGTTTAGCTTTGGTTTTTACAAGAGGTCACACATATTCATATTTCTAAGATTAGGTTAATTTAAGTGAAATAGACGCAGGGGTTCCCCGCTGATAGTGCAGGTTCATAATAGGTCATTCTGATAAGATGGCTTGGGTTATAATTTCCATAGCTGGTCAGGTAAATAAATAGAAATAAATATATAATGTGTTGAGGCAAGAGGCGAGCGTCAACAATACCGCCCACCAAAATATATCTAAGTGTATATATTTTAATTATTATACATGCATACAATTGATTTTAATAACAATTATTTTCTGCATCTTCGTTTGGGCTGGCATCTTCGTGAAGTGGGGACTTCGGCGGAATGATCTACGACTGGACTTTCTCCCGTATCCGTAGCATCCACTGCAGAAAGCGCCCTTTCGGGTGACAGAGCTTTCGCTCCCGCGTAATCTGCAGGTCTGCTTGTGGAGTGGTGCGGGCTGTCGGGGCTGTCTGAATTCTTGGGCAACAGGACCAATCTCGTAATTGGCCTCCTCAGCAACCCGTCTTTGGTCTTGACAGTCACTGTCCGTACCAGGTGCTGCTGATCATTCGGGCTAAGGTGAATCTCAACAATTCGGGCCAATTTCCACTGCTGTGGTGGTGAGTGGTCTTCTCTGATGACGACCATGTCATCTACCTCTAGGTTAGGCTGGGCCAACTTCCACTTGGACCGTCGTTGAAGTTGATGGAGATACTCATCCTGCCATCTCCTCCAGAACTGTTGCTTGAGTTGTTGAGTCCTCTGCCATCGAGATAGCCTGTTGCAGGTGACGTCAGACCAGTCATATTCGGGTGGTGCTAGTAACGGGCCCCCAATAAGGAAGTGTCCAGGCGTCAACACCTCCAAGTCGCTGGGATCCGAGGTCAAGGGGCAGATGGGTCTAGAGTTGAGACATGCCTCAACCTCCTTAAGAATGGTCGTATGTTCTTCAAAGTTGAGCGGGGTGAGTCCAAGCACACGATTGATGTGGAATTTTGCACTTTTGACGGCGGCTTCCCAAAGACCGCCCATGTGAGGGGCCGCAGGCGGGTTCATCCTCCACCGGACGTTCAATTCAGCCAGGGTGGTAGCAATCTTCGACTGTGTGTCCTCCCGGAGATGAAAGGCTAGGATCTCTTGAAGCTCTCTCTTGGCACCAACGAAGTTGGTGCCGTTGTCACTGTAGACGTAGGACGGCAATCCTCTTTGGCTGGCCAATCTTCGGAAGGATGCCAGAAATGCTTCAGTCGAGAGACTACTAACCATCTCCAGATGGACCGCTTTGGTACTGAAGCATACATACACACATATGTATGCTTTGTGAGTTTTGTTGCTGCGGGAGTACGAGTCTCTGAGGATGACAGGCCCAGCAAAATCGACTCCAGTGTGAGTGAAGGGACGCGATGGAGCAATACGGGACGCGGGTAGATCAGCCATTAGCTGGTAGGGGTGTTGAGCTCGTTGAAGAGTACACGTTTTGCAGCTCTTGATAATTCTTCGGACTAGGCTCTTTCCTCGGCAAATCCAATACGTCCGTTGTAGCATGGACAGTGTCAACTGGACTCCGGCGTGCATCAGTTTGGTATGGTGGTTACTCACAATTAAATCTGTGACGTGATGTCTGGGCATTAGGAGGGGGTGTCTTCGATTGTAGGTAAGGTCGGCGTTGTTCAGTCTGCCGCCCACCCTGATGAGTCCAGACTTGTCTACAAATGGATTCAAAGAGAGCAATGATGATTTAGAGTTAACGGATTTACCATTGCACATGTGATTGGAGCTCTTCCTGGTACTGTTGTTGCTGGAGGAATTTAATGATTCCTCTTTCTGCTCGTTGAAGGTCCTCAGCTGTAAGGGTTGTGGCGACGTTGGGTTTTGGTCGAGGGGTCATATGCCATGTCCATAGTCGTATCCAGTGGGCAACGTGCCTGCGTAAGCGGGACCATTCGGAGTACCTTCGAAGTAATTCCTGTAGCTTCTGATGGGATGCGGGAATTTTATTAGAGCAGGTGAGGAGAGTTGTGGTGGTATTCGGAGGGTCCAACAGGCCAGTGGAGAGAGTGTAGACGTCTCTCTTGGGGCTCTCACTGTGAGAGGCCACTGGCGACGGAAACTGGTCGGGTTTACGCAGGAAGTTGGGACCATTAAAACATAGGTTGTTATTGAGAAGGTCTTGGGCAGATATCCCTCTGGATGGCAAATCCGCCGGATTTTCAGTCCCTGGTACGTGGTTCCAATTGTTAGCGGGCACTTTTGATTGAATTTCGACGACTTTGTTGCGTTCAAACGTCTTCCACCGTTGCGGGTCTCCTTTAATCCAGGTTAGGACTATGGTGGAGTCACTCCAGGCCAATATCTGAAGAGGTGTCGACGGCAGTGCGGTGGCTATCGTTACAGCGAGTGTGGCTGCCATGGTTGCTCCACATAATTCCAAGCGGGGAAGCGAGAGTGGTTTCATTGGAGCCACCCTACTCTTCGAGGCAATTATTGTGACCTGAACGTGGGACAAGGTTATCACTCGTAAGTACACTGACGCTGCGTACGCTTTTTCCGAAGCGTCGGAGAAAACATGAAGTTGAACCAAGGTTGGATTTGGCTGGTGAATACATCTGGGTATACGAATGTTCTGGATGATTTTGATTTCTTCCAAGTATTCCTTCCACTTCTTCAGGATGTCCTTTGGAGGGGAGGAGTCCAAAGCTACCTCTGCTTTCCACAAAATTTGCATAATAAGCTTGGCTCTGATTGTGAGTGGAACCAGAAATCCAAGCGGGTCGAAAACTCGAGCGATTTCTGCCAAAATGGATCTCTTGGTGGTCTTCGTGGTACGAGGTGGTTGAAGTTCAAAGCGGAAGTCATCTGTGGTAGGGCTCCATATGAGTCCTAAGGCTTTAGTGGCATCATCACTGTCAAGACTGAGCGGGGTTGAAGAATCTCGAAGTTGCTCGGGAATTGACTGCAGTACTTGGGGGTGGGAGGAGGTCCACTTGCGAAGGATGAACGTACCTTTTGTTGTAAGGGCACGCAATTGTTGTTGTAGGTTAATTGCTTCCTCCACAGAGTTAGCGCCGGTGAGACAGTCGTCGACATAGAAATCCCGTTCCAGAGTTTCTGCTGCTAATGGAAGGTCTTGCCGGTGCTGTTGTGCTAACTGTTGGAGTGTTCGGACGGCTTGATAGGGAGCACATGCTGTGCCAAAAGTGACTTTGCTTAGCTGGTAGCATTGGATTGGTTGTTGCTCGTCGGGTCGCCAGAAGATTCTTAGGTAGCTTCTGTCGTCTGGGTGGATGTTAATGTACAAGTACATTTGCTTTATATCGGCTGATAAACTAATCAGCCACCATCTCCATCTAACCAGGATGGAAAATAAATCTTGTTGTAGGACAGGACCTACCATCAGGATGTCGTTGAGGGATGCTCCGGACGAAGTTTTGGCACTGGCGTCGTAGACTACTCGTAATTTTGTGGTGGAACTACTTTCCTTCAATACTGCATGGTGCGGGAGAAAGTAGCTCTGGGAATCAGGGACGTTGGTTTTCTCTTTTGGAATTACCTCCATGTGGTTTGACACGATGAGGTCGTTCATGGCGGAAACGTACTGCATCTGCAGTTCCGGATTGCGGGAAAGTTTCATCTCTAGGTTTTGGAATCTTTTCAACGCCAAGTATCTGGAGTTTCCAAGCGGGGTGGTTTGATCCTTGAATGGAAGTCTGACCTGGAATGATCCATCCGGATCTCGGGTAGTTGTAGCTTGATAATGCTGTTGACAAGCGGTTTCTTCAGCTGTGAGCAATTTCTGGGTTTGCTGGAAGTCCTCAATTACCCAGAATTTCTCCATGTCCTGCTCTAACGAGCACGTGGTTAGGTTGCACTGCGAGTTCCTGGGTTGTCCTTGTGACCTTCCTCCTCCGACTAGCCAGCCAAGGGTTGAGTAAAGGGCAATCGGCTGGTTTTCTGTTCCTTTCAGGACCCCCTGCTAGATGATGTCGTGATAGACGTCTGTTGCGAGTAGCATTGACACTGGGCTGGGCTGAAAAAACTTCGGGTCGGCTAACCCTTCCGTAGGAATATGGCGGAAATCTTTTGGGTCAATTGGGGACAGTGGGTAATGTCCTCCAATGGTATTTATTATTAGGGCGTCTACAGTAAACGGCTGGGTAGATGAAAATCTGGACGTAAGTGTAATGCGAGCAACTTCATGTACCGTTGCAACACCCGTTCCTTGGAGGGCCTTCACTTGCTGGGGACAATCTAATCTCTGACGTGGAATTCCAAGCCTTGTCACTAGTGAGGAGGAAATGAATGAGTCGTCACTACAATTGTCCAACAGAACCCGGCAGTCCAGTTGCATGCCGCTGTTATCTCTGATCTTGAGCATTGCTGTTGGTTTAAGCTTCATAGTGGGTGGAAACGTCTCGGTTAGAGTTGTTGTGGACAGCTTCTCTACTTTCTTCTTTGTAAGGGCAGCATGAAGGAGGCTGTGATGCTTCTGTTGGCACTCTCTGCAGGTTGAGTTGGAAGTACAATTCTTCCAGAAATGGCCGACTCTCAGGCAATTTGTGCAGGCTTTATGTTCTTCCACGAACGCTTTTCTTTCTTGCGGGGACCGATCCTTCAACTTTGGGCATTTGTAGTTGAAGTGGTCGCCTTTGCAGAAATGACACAAGGATTTGCTGGATTGTTTGGATGGGTTTGGGTTGTTGCTGACCTTGCGTTGTTCCTGGTTACTGGTACTGAATGTGGATGCAGCGGGCTCGACAAATGTTGCTAAGTCGGTGATTTCCTTTCGGAGGAAATTCGTCAGGTGGCTCCATTTGGGCATGGAGGTGTCAGTTAAGGTCTGATGGAACCTCAATCGGGTTTTTGAATCCAACTTTCGGGTAACAATGGTGACAATCACTGAGTCCCAATTGGCAGGAACTTCTTGGAGAGTTTGCAGGGAACTAAGTGCATTTGTTGTGGTTGTGAGTAAAGTTTGAAGGGATGCAGCGGTAGGTTCGGATACCTTCGGTTGATCCAGGATGCAGCTAATGTGGCGGTAGACGAGCTCTCGGGTGTGCTCGTACTGCTGAGTGAGTTGCTTCCAGGCGGGTTGATAATTTGCATTATTGATAGGAAGTGACTTGATGGTTTCGGCGGCGTGGCCTTCCAGGGATGCTAGTAGATATTGAAGCTTCTCTGCGTCGGACAGATCTGTGCGGGAGTGGACCGACTGGATAAATCTATCGCGGAAATGCAGCCAGTCTTCAAATGAGCCAGAGAATTTCGGCAGCGCCAGTGTGGGAAGCTTTGGTCTCTGTGATGGGGGTTGAGTGACCACGGGCGGCGTTGATCCTGCTGCAGCGGCAGTCGCAGCCTGTGCTTGCACTTGAGCTTCTATGCGTTTAAGTGCGGCTTGCTCTTCCTTTTTTGACTCCTTCTCTGCTATTGCCGTGTCCCATTCGTCCAGCTTGTTCTCCAGGTCTACAATTTCGTCAAGGACTGGGTTGATGTCCGCCTCGACCTGGTCAATGTCTTTCTGGTCTTTGCATAGAGCCAACAGCTCTTGGAACACATCGTCAATTTTGGACTTGAGCCCCTCAATGTTCTTGAGGTATGTGTTGTGGTTGGCTCGGGTGACATTATTGATGTCGAAGTCCTGGATTGCTTTCTTGTATCTTGTGAGAGCTCCCTTGAGGCCTCGGAAGCTGTTCTTGGGATCTGCCATTCTGGACACAATTTTTCACAGCACTTCACTCCAAAAACTCAAAAAACTGGCGCTGGTTCACACCACTTACGTTCGAAGGACCAATGTTTTGCCTGATGTTATGGCTATGGGTGGATGTGCCATATGAGATGAGTTCGTGAAAATGAAATGCGAATGTGGGGAAATTGAGACGGTTATACTGAACCAAAAATATAAGATTTTAATAAATGAGAAGTGTGGAGCTGAGAAGTGTTCAGTGGGAAAGCTGGAAAAAGAGACTGAGTAGTTTTGTTCTTACAAGTTAAGTTTAGCTTTGGTTTTTACAAGAGGTCACACATATTCATATTTCTAAGATTAGGTTAATTTAAGTGAAATAGACGAACGGGTTCCCCGCTGATAGTGCAGGTTCATAATAGGTCATTCTGATAAGATGGCTTGGGTTATAATTTCCATAGCTGGTCAGGTAAATAAATAGAAATAAATATATAATGTGTTGAGGCAAGAGGTGAGCGTCAACAGTTCTGTTCCTCAAAAT
The DNA here is from genome assembly GCA_947179485.1 of Allacma fusca. Classification (NCBI taxonomy): domain Eukaryota; kingdom Metazoa; phylum Arthropoda; class Collembola; order Symphypleona; family Sminthuridae; genus Allacma; species Allacma fusca. The sequence continues at coordinate 60,124,603 of OX359247.1, read as the reverse complement.
AACTCGGACCAGACCGGAACAGACCACAAGGACCGAATAGGTTCATAATACGATCACAACATGCAAGCATTTGACAATTTAGATAATGTTTTGAATAATTTATTTGATTAATTATTGAAATAAAGATTATTTGAAACAAAGTGTAAAATTGTCAGCAAAATGATAATGAATGAAGCTCTGAAAATTGTAATTTTTAAATATTTTCGATTATTTTTACAACAGGAATTCTCACAAATATCTTTCTTACTAACCAATACTAAATATTAACGTCTCGCGGACACAATGAATGATTCAGGAGGCAAGATTGTTCTCCACGGCAGAGCTTCTGTTGGGGACAAAATTCCTGTCCCGTCCCCGTCCCGATATTTTTTCAAAACCTTTGTCCCCAGTCCCGTTCCGACAATCGGGACACGGTGACAACAACCGTGTCCCCGTCCCGTCCCCAAAAATTTAAAAAAAAGTGTCCCCGGTCCCGTCCCGATAGTCGGGACATGAGGACAAAAACGTTGTCCCCGTCCCGTCCCCAAAATTTTTAAAAAACGTTGTCCCCAGTCCCGTCCTGAAAGTCGGGACATATGAACAAAATTCCTGTCCCGTCCCGATAATTACTAAAAACAGTAGTCGACATTCTCATACCGAAAATCGGAACATAAGGAAAAATTCGTACAAGAAATATTTGTACCAAAAACATAAAAAACGCATTTATAGAATCGTATTTCCAAGATTCCTCCTTAAGGCAGCCTAAATTACGGTTATATTTCAACTGTAGGAAAGTAGGAGTAGTAGTAACTATAACTGTTCTATTTCAGTCACCAAAATTATTCTGGCACTCAAGTTTCGAATCCGTTTTCAAATAATGTGTATGATTACTTACTTCAATTATGCTTGTAAATATATATAACTTGTCTTTATTTGCTCTAATGCCAAAATCTAATCATCCTAATCATAAAACCATGATGAAGTAAGTACCAGTCATGTTTTGAGCAATACGTTTCATTTTCTACTGAAATAGAACTCACAGAATAGTTTACTCACGAGCATTAAAAGCTGAAACGTTATCCTTGTTCTGCTTTGCTTGCTCGTCCCGTCCCGTTATACACACGGCCAAAATCCATATCCCGTTCCGAATACAATGGGGACAATTGTTTTGTCCCCGTCCCGTCCCGAAAATAATGGAGAAAATTTTTTTTGTCCCCGACCCGTCCCGAATACAACATGGGGACAATTATTTTGTCCCCGGGGACGTGCCGTCGAGTGTCCCGACGTCCCGTCCCCGACAGAAGCTCTGCTCCACGGCACGTTGAATGTTGAATGAGAACTCTTCTTTGTTTTTCATTCAGCATATCGTATCGCAGTGCTCTCAATTTTACTCATTACTCGAATTTTTCATGAAGTGAGTAAGTAAGTATTGTACTTACTCGTACTCACATCTGCAAGTATGAGTAAGTAATTTTAAAAAGATTGATGTTTAAGTGAGTAAAGAGTAAGTACGAACACTCATTCCCCAGTGATGAGTAAGTAATGAGTAAGTAAGACGAACTGCAAAGTATCAAAAAGTAAGTATAGAGTAAGTGAACTCTTCTTTACTGGAGTAACCACCATAGAAAAAATGTTCTCCGACAATATCCATGACTTATATATGGCAGATAATACAGGCCATAGGCAAACAATGCCTTTAAATACTTGCGACAATGCATCTCGTTAGCTTCAGTCGTTGACTACACTACCAAAGATGGCAGTGATGTGGATTATATTTGAAAATGAGTAAGTATTACTTGAGTACTATGCAGGCAAAAGTAAGTAAAGAGTAAGTAATATCAGCTTATTTTTGCGAATAAGTAAGTAAAGAGTAAGTATTACACTGCGACCCGAAATTTTGAGGGAGTAAAGAGTAAGTAAGATAGCCACCATGAAGCCCCTGAGTAAGTAAAAAGTAAGTACTGGACATCATGAGAGACAAAATTATGAGTAAAGAGTAAGTAAGGGTGTCTAACTGAGAGCACTGTCGTATCGTCTCTCGATCGTATCATGCTGTACAATCTAGCAATGCTACTCTATTCGCGAGAATTGGAAATACTTAAATGATCATCTATCGAATCTGGTCCGACCATTTGAAATGTATGCTGGAACGTTCCAAATGGTCTGGGCCAAACAAAGGACCAAACATTCTGGTCCTTTCTTTGAACTGGACCAGGTTAAATTGGTCTATCAAGTTTCTTGGAACAGATACATTTGGTCCTTTTGTAACCAGCGAACAGACCGGAACAGACCAGAACTGAACCAAAATTTCTGGTCAGGACCAGAACAGTCCCATTCCTATATGCTGGCACTTGATTCAGCAACAAGAATATGTGCAATTTTGTGTTGAATCAAGAAGTAATTGTGCAGTCTGAAGTGACACCAGTAAAATTTAACTTGACTAAAACTAAACAGGAGTGGTAACAGGAAAATTGTTCTTAATTTTGTTCCCGTTCTCATTGGGAACGGGTACAACCTATGTATGATCCCGTTCCCACACCTGTTGTTCCCGGGTCCGAGTGGTTACTTTTTCCATCTCCTAGAAACACCCATTTATCTTGGAAGATTTGATAATACTTTATTTATGAATTCAATTAGTATGTTCCTTTCCATTTTGCCCCAGCAATTTCTACACACATATTGGCCTTGATAACAACACCGCGTAGCGGCCTTAAAGAAAGTAGAGCTCCTGTTTTAGTATAATAGTTGTATTATATACAGTACTCCTAGAGAATTCTACACGTTAATATCAGATACATTCAAATAATGTATTGGCTTGTGCAACTTCTGCTTCAAGTATCCCGTTTAAAACGTTTTTCTTGAGTTAATGATTTCTTCAAATATGACTAACAAATGGTATCTAACCAGTGCCGGTATATGCACATTTTTCAGGAATATTGTATACGTAGAATAAGTACTAATACTTTTTAACCCTCATCAACACGACCCGGTTCATAATTCCTGCAGAACTAAACAATCAGTTATTCGCGGCAACGTTTCGGTATGGGGGATTAACCCACCTGCAAATTGTGTTTTTTGTCTTTAAAACCAAGTGTTTGGTACTTATCCTGGTTGGAAATCCTGGTTATAATTTTCTTTACCACACTTAATTACAATACTACCTGGAACTGGGGAGGGGACCGGGAACACAAGCTGTGGGAATGGGTATGGGTCCAAAAAAGTTTAAAACACTGGGTATGGGAATAGGAATGGTTCCGGGTGCGCATTTTAAATAAATTCATGGGAGCGGATACCTAAAATACTGTCCCCACGATGACTGGAACGGGTAAGGGAACACTTGCGGGGAGTACCCACTGAGTGGGAACAGGAACGGGGACAAACGTTTTGAACCCATGACAGCCACTTTTGCAGATAAGTATGAGTTAATTGTACTCAAACTAATAATCAATTCATACAGTTATTCCAAGGTGTAGGACTGATTGTGGGCATTTAGTAATTCTATAAATGTTAAATTTCGGCCACGCCACTGCCGTATATGTACAACCTTGAAAAATCTGGTAGAGAACCTTGACACACAGGTTATTGAACATCTTGCAGCTTTGAGTAACCATTTCCTTGATAGAACTGAAACTGCGCAATTTTGAGAAACGATGTAAATATGGTTCGTGGGTGATGAGAATGAAATTAGGGGTATTATGATAAATTATCGTCTAAAAGTCCGAGAACGTAACGATAAATGCCGCATTGTGACGGTAAATCGTTATTCAGCGGTCTTTGAGCATAGGGGTGTATGAATTTATTAATATGTTGGGCTGTTGAATCTCGTTAAAGTCACCACAATATATCTTTTCAAACTGTTTCGTGATTTAGTTCTTCCAACTACGATAATTCCTTTTTTTCACTCATCACATTATTTTTGCACAGCATGCATATTAAAGAAATTAGATCAAACTTTGATTCTCAAAAGGGTATGAATGAGATAGAGTTCAGCTAAGAGTCTTGAGTCCCCAAGTGGAACCTATATTTGGACGACTCCTAAAAGGTTCATCTAAAAAACCGGAATGTGTCCTATATTGACGCATTATGTCACTGACGGGACATTAGGTCACAAAGTGGACTACCTGATATAATTTGGGAAAGATCTAGCCTGGTCGGACCGATTCCAGTAAGGTTAGGGTAGGAAAACCGGTGTAGGATTGATGTTGATATACGAGATCACCGCTGGGTCACGAGGTCACCAACTGGAACCAAAGTTGGCACATGTTTTTTATATATCTAATCAAAGCCTTAGTCTATTATGGCCCAATTTCATCACCGTTTAGTTAAGAACCCATACCCGTGCTGACCACTGCTTTCCATACAATCCTTTCGCAGCTGATGAAAATTCACGCAAGTATTTACCAATTTGCTCTATGTTTTCGGTGTAACAGAATCTCCGAGTAGTAGTAGACATGCGATACAAAATTTAGGAAAATGTAGTCTGCACTGGCCAGGAAGAATATTCTGTAGTCGATTGAACAAAAAATTCGCATGCGGTTCCACTCACTAGACTTCCAATAAGTCATGTTGGGGAATTATTTGATTGAATGGGATGCTCATGTACCAAGGGAAATAATCCCAAATGAGTAGAATGTTGAATGCAAAAAATACAGCAATGACTCCTTAATTCCTATTAGCAAATTAGGAAAGGCTAATGAGTAGGAAAATGCAGAAAAGAAGGACAGAACAGTGCGACTGTCTGTGAACAAGTGACTCTTTCCTGTCATTATTAAGATTAGCAGCTTAAAAACATCACAGTCATGCATCATACCGGGAGTCAAAGGTGTCCGCCTATCCTATATATAGGCCTATTTGTAGGCTTTTTATAGGGTGCGAGGATTTTATTAAACAGCGTTTTAGGCAAAATAGGGTGCAAGAACGTACACTTAAAATCTGGCCTACAAAATAGGTAGGCTCAGTCGCCATCGAATTATAGGCATATATGTAGGCTACTGAAGCACATCATTTTCATTTAAAGGCATATGGAACGGGCAAAATGAAAATATAGAGATTAATCCGCGACTGGTAATTTGCAAATTGTATACCCTTGAAATAAATAATTGCGTTTGAACACAATTCAAATTTCAAACATGATTTACTGAGATATGTTGTCGGTCAGCTAATAGATTTCCGTTGTCATTACTGTCTTATTTTTCATCTGACTTTGGAAATGTTTCTTGCGGTATTTAAATTGTGAAATCTTAAGGATGACATCGCTTTTGACCAACGTTCCAAAATTTGGTCACTATTTCCGTCGCAATCCAAAGCGAGATCGACACTGTTCCGCTCTTAGGGACTTTGGCCAAGGTGACTAAACTATTTTATTCCGATTCCATTGACTTGAGTCATTGTTTTTAATTATAGTGGAATGCCCTTAAATAGTCCGAAAATAACCTACAGATATTGCCGTCCGAAAGGAGAGATGCAGAAAAAGCAGATGAGCAATAATATCACGAGTGTACGTGTTCCCCATTTCCCTAAAGAGACTAAGCGCAAAGCAGCGCGGCCCATGAAGTGTAAGAAGTGTCTGTTTGCCGGACGCAACCAGAATATTCGTCACTACATTGAAGATTACCCCTACTAAGTGAGTTATAAACAATGTATAATTATATCGAAAGGAATACTATAACATATCATAGTAGGTAATTATTAGATTGCGTCTTTGAGGGCAAAGACTAAAAGAAGGGTGTACTAACGCCTGTAAACTAGAAATAAGAATTAGGTTAAAATGTAAAGTATGTAAACAAGATTGTCCAAAATTTACGTAATGTAAGGAATGATTAGGAGACAATTGTGTGAGTTCACACTTTTTATGTATTTATCATGCGAAACATAGAATGTACACTGTTTGGAGATGAGAAGGAAGGAAGCAAACTGAAATGTAACTAATTTAAATTTCTTGCATTCTGGACTGAGGGTCCGTATTATTATGTATTATCGTATAGTAAATAGGAAGATATGCTCTGTTCGCTCTTTTTATGAAACTAATTATGAACACTATAAATACCGTATAAAAACGTAACCCTCATTACTCCTTGACCTGTCGAATGTGGCTCGACTCTCTCTGAAGCTCTCCGATTCTGACCTTTTTTTGATCTTATGTACTTACCTGTATCGGTGTACATTCCTTTTCGTTGTTATTACCTACCTACAGACATTTTTACTTGTCATGTAATTTATTATTATCGTTGAAAATAAATACTGAAACTAACACTCAGTCGCTAATGAAGTAAATTACCCTCGAATAAATCTTGGACCCTCATTGTCATAAGGAGGATCTATCCCTTATCCATACTTGAGTACCTAACCTTTACCTCATAAACTTTCTTTGTTGCCATAGAGTTAATTTAGCTGGTTTTCCTCTAATTAACTCTTAACCCTTTTCTGACCACCCTATTTTTGTATTATATCCAAGCCAGACCTCTCCCTCTGTCTTTACCTACCTAAATACGTTACCTAGTGCTGGAGATTCTTGCTGCTGACCATTGAACCTAATTACCATCCGACAAAAAGAAGGTGCGGGGTAGATCTCTATTGGAACCCAGAATTACCCGTGTCGGACAATTTCAAGCTAGACCGGCTTTTCGTGGGATATCGGTAGTACGGCTTGACTAGGAAGGTTGGATTACTCAGCAATGTAAGAAACCAAATACTTACGTACTTTTCTTCTGTACTATTCCTAATTTCTTTTTCAATATTATGTAATTATTAGTGAGCTGTCAGTAGGAGTAGCGTCAAGAGAGTCGAGGCCAATATATATATATATATATATATATATATATATATATATACAGAAGGATATTAGAGTTATTTTGGAATATTTATGAGATTTTGATGCACGGAATTCAATAGTTTTTTTATGGTAATAAAATATTATTGCATTTAAATACTCACTCTGAAACAGAAGGATAGAAATTTCTTCTTACTCTACTTATCTATTGGTTGTGAATGTGAATATGAGGCATAGTGTGTATGAAGATACCCTACTTTACCCATCCTTAAACTACTCGGTTGACGGGTACATATGTCGGACTTACGAAACCTCGTGTCTAATTGTAAGTAACGGCAGTGTTTGGGGCAACCAGTAGTAGTAACCTCCTATTCCTTCCCTGTATTACCTGTGAATGTATGTTACGAGAATTTTGAGGAAATTTGAATAATTGAGAAATTAATTATAATGCCTGATCATATGTTCATAAAAGCGAGATGGAAAATTGATATGTATGCTAGACTGAATCGAACGTTGCGACAAGCGGTCATGATAGCTGATTTGCCTATGCGCGTGATATTTAGAACGATAATTAATGTTAGAAACATGAATACTATAACTCTGAGACTACGCTAATAGTAGAAAATTAAGAAAAGCTACATATGATACTGATTTCTTTTCCGTTGTTTTATCAATCGAATCACAAGTGACCAACAGCTAAAGGATACCTATTATAGAGATTACTTGAAGTTGTTAAAACGATGTTTGAAATAGATGCGATTCAAATTACTGTTGAGTTGTTCTAGTATCAATCATGTAAATTTCATGAGGCAGATTCTTGTAATATATCGGTGATCCTAGTTACAATCTTCCTTATGACTTGATCCACTTCCTATACCTCTGAAGAAGTAAAATCCAGTTGTTTATTTTGTATCTAATATACTTAACTATGTGAATATTAATTGCTCGAAGTTTTCTCCAGTAGTAAATGTAGGCTGGTTTGTAACCAATATACGGTAAATATTAATTAAAGAGCTTTTAGAAATGTAATTAGCGCATCATGAGAATCATGATTTTGTATTTCCACTCCAAGATGGAGAAAGGATAAAGATATTAACTCACTGGTGGTAGTTGCTGAAAATCTATCCGTTACCCTCTCCCATCCTTGCGAGTATCCCCCATATCAGTATATGCTTGTAGTAATCATATCCTTAGATGTATATTATCCACCGAATAATTATAAGTGTTCCTATTTTTATTTTTTTGAATTACGTGTTGAAATGTCACGTAGTAGAATTAGTTGGGTAATGATTTTTCCAACTCACTGTACTTAACTATAGTAGGATTGTAGAGGTATTCGGCACTTGGTTGAATTGACTAATATTTGATGAACAGCATCATCACCTATATGTATTTAATCATGTGTAGCATTTCTTTGGTCACTATACGAAGTTGACAAGTTATGAGAATTTATCGGTATTGTTGCGTTGCGCTTTACCATTTGTTTGGAGGACTATCCAAGCGGTAGCTATGGAAACAGTTCTGCTATAGGAAGTTTACCTGAGTTATTAAAATACACTATTACTTAACAGATTGTTTCAGAACACGCTTTGTAAAATACTAACAGTACGAAGTAAAAATAAAATACTACTAATGGGAATAAACCCTTTACATAAATAGTTAGACTAGATTTTTGTGAAATGTTAATAGAGATGGCGGTATAGTGTCCGCTAGTTAGAGAGTAGAAAGAGAATTTACTTTAATATTACAGATGACTGATTCTGAAACTGAATGGAGTCCTGGTGAATGGTCCGATGAGTCGGTTTCTATGTTAAACAATTTTGACATGGCTCAATATCTTGATTCTCCTGAGCCCGAGTTAAGTGAAAATTGGGCAAAGGAGGAAAGAGTAATATCTCCTCGAAAGATGGGAGAATTTACAGAAGATGGTGAGCTACCTGGTCCTTCGAACCGATCCGTAGTCGGGCCTAATGAAGTACCTTCGTACCAAGGCCAACACTATCATTATTCTAATGGTGATGTCATGTCTTTTGCTGAGCTAGCGGCTATAGCTCGTTCAAAAGGTCAATCTTTTGTGGAAGCTAAAGTGCGTATTCCCGGTAGTACTAACTACCAATCTAAAGTAGAGCGTGGTTTTTCACCAACATGGTCATCAACCACCTCTGAATCAGTTGAAACGAAGATCCCCATCCCTCCTAAACCAATGCAAACTCCCAAATACCCTCGAAAGATAGAAAATGAAATGGAGATAGTAACCCTGTTATTACCCAACCTAAATTTGATGCCCAAAAAGAAACCCTATGTCCTTAAGGAGACCCCAAAGCTTCCTATCACTTGGACCGAAGTCGTGAACATGCCTGAGAATGCATTTCAGGTTATTTACGCTGCGGCTAAATACATTTGTGCCAATGTGAAGCTTCGCGATAAAGCTTATTGTGTAGTCCCTAGTAAGAAGAAACCTTACAGTGTACGACGCAAGACCTATGACTATACCAAACCGTATGCTGAAAGCTATCCTCTAATCCCTTACTCGAACCCCAAGTACTATTATAATCAGCGTACCACTGCTAGTGTAGGTGACTCCGTTCAACGTTTGGCTGCTGCTAAGGCTGGTCCGAAAATAACCTACAGATATTGCCGTCCGAAAGGAGAGATGCAGAAAAAGCAGATGAGCAATAATATCACGAGTGTACGTGTTCCCCATTTCCCTAAAGAGACTAAGCGCAAAGCAGCGCGGCCCATGAAGTGTAAGAAGTGTCTGTTTGCCGGACGCAACCAGAATATTCGTCACTACATTGAAGATTACCCCTACTAAGTGAGTTATAAACAATGTATAATTATATCGAAAGGAATACTATAACATATCATAGTAGGTAATTATTAGATTGCGTCTTTGAGGGCAAAGACTAAAAGAAGGGTGTACTAACGCCTGTAAACTAGAAATAAGAATTAGGTTAAAATGTAAAGTATGTAAACAAGATTGTCCAAAATTTACGTAATGTAAGGAATGATTAGGAGACAATTGTGTGAGTTCACACTTTTTATGTATTTATCATGCGAAACATAGAATGTACACTTTTTGGAGATGAGAAGGAAGGAAGCAAACTGTAATGTAACTAATTTAAATTTCTTGCATTCTGGACTGAGGGTCCGTATTATTATGTATTATCGTATAGTAAATAGGAAGATATGCTCTGTTCGCTCTTTTTATGAAACTAATTATGAACACTATAAATACCGTATAAAAACGTAACCCTCATTACTCCTTGACCTGTCGAATGTGGCTCGACTCTCTCTGAAGCTCTCCGATTCTGACCTTTTTTTGATCTTATGTACTTACCTGTATCGGTGTACATTCCTTTTCGTTGTTATTACCTACCTACAGACATTTTTACTTGTCATGTAATTTATTATTATCGTTGAAAATAAATACTGAAACTAACACTCAGTCGCTAATGAAGTAAATTACCCTCGAATAAATCTTGGACCCTCATTGTCATAAGGAGCATCTATCCCTTATCCATACTTGAGTACCTAACCTTTACCTCATAAACTTTCTTTGTTGCCATAGAGTTAATTTAGCTGGTTTTCCTCTAATTAACTCTTAACCCTTTTCTGACCACCCTATTTTTGTATTATATCCAAGCCAGACCTCTCCCTCTGTCTTTACCTACCTAAATACGTTACCTAGTGCTGGAGATTCTTGCTGCTGACCATTGAACCTAATTACCATCCGACAGTTGTACCAACTAATTCAGTTGCTGACGAGAAATTAAGAAAATAAGGAATTTAGAGTGGTACCGGCATGGGAATTAGCTGGAAACAAAGCATACAAGAATCTTGGTGCTCTAAACCGGTAATCAATTAAGACAAATAATAATTTGCGACTTAAATGGGCTAAATTAAAGAAAATGATTGTATTATAGTAATACATTAAAATGTGAAATGAATCACACATGTCCGTCTGAAATATGATAATTCGTATCATTTCATTTTACGATAAGACGACCTTATTTATTAAAATTTTATCCAATTTGCAACCTGTCTTAAATTTTTTAGACCACATTTTGTCGTATCTGGGTACAACCGGTCGTATCTGGATGCTGAAGCCGACGCCATACCGAAAACTCTGGTATCAAATAATCGGACCAGTATGTTAAAATCATTAATTACATTACACAATAATAGACAATTACTAAATACAAACAAATCAAGTAAAGACTAATAATAAATTTCATCTTAAAGGTTGCAAGCGAACCTGTAAAAATATTTGAGATCAGCACTCAATCTCCAACATAACTGAACGGCTAATAAGTCGAGTAATTCTGCAAATTACTAAATTTAAGACCTCAGTTTTCTTGTATCGGTCAATTTAACAAACAATTAATTATTGTTGTTAATGTGTTACAGCCGCCCCAATCCAAGCGATTGTAGAGAGCTGTTTAAATTGAAAATATTGATTCCATTTTCAGGAAGCTGTGGAACTTTTGGAAGTGTCAGGCAATAAGTTAAATCGATGAAAATTGAATGCGTCATGGCTACTCCAAAATACTTGGGTTTTTTAAACAATGCTTATCGCTTTAAAATGTATAGAGACATACAAATATTTTCTCCTCGTAAAACCATTGAGTTGTAAAAATCCAATTAGGATAATTTTAGGGAATACAATTTCAGAAAATACAAACACAAAAAGAATTGAATACAGATACAAGCGATGACATGATTATTTTTGTTACCATATTTGAAGCTCGGTAGCGGTTGAGAATGACAATTTTATTGTACTTCAATAATGTGTTCTAAATATACACGTACATATGTTAACATAATTAAATGAAACTTATATTGCAACTAATTCATTATTACTAATATTCGTGGGCCAAGTGTTTTTTATTTGCAAATTGTGGCGAAAAATTAAAGAAGTCTAAGTAAGATTAAGCTAGCATTTAAGAACTTTCAAATTTCCTGGTCGGATCGAACACTCTTACCTACACGTAATTTGACATGGGCATATATTTTTATATTGGGTTTACTGAAATCCCCACAGAAAGCTTCCCCTCCACGACCACTCTGGCAACTCCAGTCAATAAAACTCGCCCGCCCTCCATACGGCATCTTAAATCTCCTTGACGCGGAGATAGGTGTCTTGCTTTTAATTCCTGATCCACCTTCTTCAACTGTCCAGTCCAGTATGGAGTTAAGAGGCAAAAGGCAGAGCCACAGATAGGGTCCTCGGGTATTCCATAATGAGGTGCAAATACTCTTAAATAGAAGTCCGGCCCTGAATCTCCGTCTCCCTCTATCGTTACAATGACGAGGCGTGACTCCAAATCTCCTGAAGGGGCAGCAACTAAACGATCGAAATCCGGCTTGACTTTCTTCAACGTCTCCGCCGGACTCTCTCCGGGATTCTTCTTCAGCCTGAGTAAAAGGTAGTGTTGAAAGACTGGTGCGTGTTGAACATCTTGCACCACCGCTGGGATATCTGGGAAGGCGGGTCCTAAAACGCTGCTTGCTAATTCTGGGATCCAGTCTTCCGTCAAGTCAACTGGGACAGTTGGGAAAATGTCTAAGCTAAGTGTGATAAGTTCCTTTCCGTTCTCTTTCTTAAAGCTAGCACCCAGAATTCCACTGAATTTCGTTTCAAATTCAATGTTCTCAATGACAAGATCATTGGTATTTTGCTGGAGCTGGTAATGATTGAGCACTGCCTTGGCTGATGCTGCTGTTGCGAAACCACATAGAGGAACCTCGTAGGCCGGTGTGAACCAACGTATAACCCTGCGGATTGCTTTTGAAGAGTCTACAGCACTGGTGAGATCTTCTCCTTCAGGTTTGGCCCAGGCTAAGGATACAAATGCTGTCTCTCTGTTCATCGATGTCGCAAACTTTTGCTTCAGTTCGTCTGACATTTCGTTCTATTGCAAGAGTGCATGACAGAAAAAATATTATAGACATGGTTTTAGTCCTCGCGGAAAGACACCACAAAAACTATCGCGCTAAAAAAGTAATAATTATTATTATTCATGTCATTCAGCCTATATATTAACGAGTTGCTTTTTTCTATGTGCCCACTACTGCGTTCATGCACAGGTCTGTCCAGAATCCCTGAAAATCAACCTCTAACAATAAGCGTTCACCATACCTCAAAAAATGACTATCCCTGATATCTCCTTACAGCTTGATGTAATTCTATTACCAAAATCTTAAAGTTAATGGGAGCTCAAATCAAATCTCTACGAATTTTTGCGTTCGTGTAACACTTGAAGTCATAAAGCCGTTCGGAAAAATAAACAAAAAAAGGAAGGTAAATATGATGAATTTAAGCTGCATAGTAACCGGTCATTCAACATTGGAAAATATTTGAGGGTGTTCCAGAAATTGGAAATACAGTATCTGTACATGTAATTTTATTGTGAGACGCTTGTAAAAAGTATGATATTGCTTCAAAATTCAGAGTACGATGCACTAATGTGTATCAAAACGAGATACGTTCTAAGACGGGACGATAAAAAACAGGACGGGATAGGTAAAAATGAGCAGGACGGGACGGAAAATTCATGCAAGAATAGTGGATACAGACGGACGGGACGGGCTGATCAAATGACATAAGACGGACGCAAACGGATACAAACAATACTTAGTACTTAGTTAGAACAGACTACGTGAGACGACACCAGTTAAGTCTAAACGATGTTTTCTTTTTATTTCAAAATGTGGCTTCGACCGGCTGTTACTACGTTTACAAACTCGGGGGTCATTCATGCATTTTGTGTAGTACGGAGAGATATGGGATACGTGAGGGACAAGAAACGGATAGGGACGTTATTTATGAGCTACAAATACGATATGGGACGGAGGGGACTTGAGTGGGAGCTCATCTAAATAGATACGGACGGGATAGCTACATGTGGTAAAAGACGTACATGAGATACGAACGATCCCTATAGGGATTTTGAAACACATTACGATGCACTAACCATGTACGATTGTGGAAGGGTACAACAATTCAAACAAAGCATAGCACATATTTTAATACTCCCCCAGTATGTTTCAAAACTCATGTAACTCGAGTGCATTTTGGCTCGTTCTCTTAGAACGTGTCAACAAAGTTTAGAAATTTAAAACGATACCACAGGTCTTGACCACGATTTTGTCTTGAATTGACGAAAAGCAACATCACGATATTATTGTCAGCGATGCGGAAATAGCAGTCATAAGTTGATTTGCATTGAAAACTGAATTTATTAAATTTGGCATTGTCAATTCTTAACGCTATTGAAAGAGTACTCGCATAAATTATCCATTGTGACGTTAATTTTCGTCATTTCAAGAGTTTTAATCCTTTTCAATAAAATGACAAAAAAACAGTGGGATTTACTTTGACAGCATCTACCATAAAACTTGTTTTTAGCTTTTGAGGACGCAAAAGCAACTTCCCGTTTTAAGTATGTATTTTTTGCTTTTAATTTTTATTTATTACTCGTTTTATTTTTTTTTCGTTTTGGCTTTATTATTCCCGCGTTGAAAAATATTTTGACCAACTCTAATGGAGTATATTGTAGAAAATCCAGAATTTTTGGGCAAGCATTAGAAATGTAATTCTATGAATCTCATCTGATTGTTCAAAGTTTGTAGTATGCATTTTTGAAGACAAAATTTAATAGGTTTAAAAAGGAGCGTTTTTCAAGACAAACAATCCTAAAATATAACAATTGTAGCATTGAATTTAAACTCACATCATATTTCAGAAGAACGATTGGAGACGGTCCTCCAGTAAATACTTCTCCATCACCAACCGTAAAGGAATCCACAATGTAAAGGGGGATTTGAGTTGACATTTTTTATCCTACAAGAAGACTCAAAATTATTTCACTTGTAGAAATTAATTCTATAATTAGCTTGGAGTAAGTAATTAGAGTAAAACAAGACTAAAAATCGCAAATAAAAACTAACGAACCGTAGAGCTTAAGCACAGGTTTTGATTTTTAAAACCTCCACGTCGGTGACAAACTAATGCTGGAAAGAAATTTGTGGAGCATGAACTGTAAACCCCTTTGGACATGAACAGACCTGACACCCAAGCGTGATATTGATAATGCTCTTGGAAAAAACAAACTCTTGGGATTTACAAAGATAAATTAGCCCTGAGCGTATTTATACAGATGCATAGATATGTTAGCGCATTTTTTGTGCGAAAGATTTTTGTATCTAAAATTACGCAACGTCCCTCACATGTGCAGATTGCAGTTGCTATCTGAAAATAAATAATCTACAGTATGTATGTATAGTGAGTACTCGAATGTACAGGCATAAATTCATACTACATTAGTTAGGTATAATGTTTGATTGGAAGAGCCAGACGTCAACCTCTGAAAAACTGTGTGGTCGCCCTTCAAATTATCAAAACTGAGGCAACTGGACCAACCCTCATGAGCAAAACAAATGGGCTTTAAGTATCCGGGTATTAATTTATGTAAGGCAATTCAGTGAAGGTTAAGCAAAACTGATACATTCAAAGCTTTCTCCTGTGTAATAAAAAGTACTTCTTAAAACTGCCACAAAATTCGACTGTGATAGGGCTGTGTTCTACATGAGAAAAATAAAGTTGTGCTAAATGGGAAAATTTGTGCTGCAGTAATCGAAGCACATAAAATTTAAGGAGTACAGCACTAAGTGACGTAGAAAAGTTATACGATTTGAGAATTTAAGTTACCTCGATGACCTCTAAAAATTCCCGGGTATACTCCAGTGTGAACCGGATAGTACAGGAAATGTCATATCACCATGACCAAACATCTTTAAAGTCACCTCAAAACGCATGTAAGGGAAGTTAGTCTCAATTCTAGGCTTTCAAACGTTCCTAACAAGATAGTGTGCAGTAATTTTTACCTTAAGAGGGACTATTGTTATGGATAGAAACACCTGGTCTAACATTAGCACTGACCACATTTATGTTGCCACAAACTTTTCTCTGACCTTGACCAAAGGACATTGGAATACTTATTTTCATATAAATCAAAGATCCTGCACTGTCAATTAAAATCTTCGACCCAGACGAATGTTGCTAAATGGTTTACCACACAAATTGGTAGTAAATACCCGTATAGGATCACTCATGGTTCTTCCGGGAATTTGTACTCCGGTTCCTCTTAGGGTGGCCCCTTAATTTGAGAGTATAACAGATCTAGTGCAAATATGTACGGAGATATATATGTAGGTATATGATTTTCTTTTCCTTACCAATTTATGCACTATCTTCGCCGTCGGTAATTTGTTCATACACTTGTCAACTGTAGCGTAATTTTGAATTTTTCGGAAGTTACCCGGATTGAAACTGGGCATACCTATTAAGGATACTCCAAATTAATGATGGTGAAGAAAATCAGCGAATCAGCCTTGACCATTTCGCGCCTTCTCCAATCTGCGTGGACCAAGGACGGTTTTTAGGGTGGCGTCAACCCCCTGGTAAAACAGCCTTGTCAGTACGTTCGTACGTCCGAGTGTCCTTCCGCACGATATCTCAAAAGCTAATGGACCGGTTTCAATGAAATTTTTATGCGGAGCTTACTTGTGTGACTTGTGTCAGCCGTAAGCCTGAATTTGTATTTGGTTGAAATCATCGGGTAGTTTTTGAGAAAACAATTTTTGAAATTTTGGATTTCAAGTCAAATGACAGTTATCTCCAAAATTACTGAATCGAATTCAATGAAATGTTTTGTGAATAAAGTTTTGTAAATCGTAATGGTTATTGCTTATGTGGTTCAAATCGACCCAATAGTTTTTTTTTTAAATATTCTGAAATTTTGAAAAAAAAACTCGAAATGCATCCTACTTTGACGGTGGAAGCTTACGCCATCTTACGTGAAGCCTCAAATTATCACGCAGAGACGATTTTTCTATTGGTTAAAAATGAACGTATCGACATGCACTAAAAGCAAACCATAAACAGTTGTGAATAGCCCTCCTTCCAACAACAGTTCCTTATAATTAGTCCCCAAAAAAGATAAATATAAGTATCTACTCTTTCGCTCAATACCCACGGAAAGTAGATTGTGGCTGAAACCAACTCCCCCCAAGGATACTCTCTCCATTTGGGGGTGGCAACATCCTCCTAGTAAAACAGCCTTGACCGTAAGCAGGGTTGCACAAATGAAAATGCCCGAGATTTTATGCCTGCCCACCTGAAAATGTCCTGAAAATCCCAAAAACGCCGAAAATGCCCGTCATTTTGGGCAGGGATATTTGGCATATTCACCAGTTGGGCAGAATCATAGCTAGGGAGTTATTTCCAAAACTACTTAATCGATTTCAATGAATGTTTTTGTGAATATTGCTTACGTAAATAGTAATGGTTTTCTATAATGGCATCTCACGATAAATAATTACTACAGTACTTTGTCATAATTCTCCGGAATCACTTTTATAACGCATGCCAGCTCTCACAATAGTGTTTGTAGGAGTATTTTATTGGAGAAATTATTTGGAATAGCATATCTTATGGGATCCCCCAATGAATTGGTATGATCGTATTTCCCATCAAATGCATAAATAAATTCTCATTCCGGGGCGGATTCTAAGGTCATAGAAGATTATTTTTAGGAACAGAATGACGCAAGAAATCCCAATTCACTTTTATTAAAAATAGAACATTGCAACACACGGAACCCAAGGATTTATGATACATGTGTCATATATAAAAGACATTTTGTTTATATAGAAAGAGTTGACTGCTTTGTTTTACCAGTTGTACATACATAAGTTCTATTTTTTCCAGTTACCCATGAAAAGTGTCAGTGTACCAAAACGTTCAATATTCGATTATTCTTAAAAGATAAGATAAGCTATTCCAAATAATTTCTCCAATAAAATGCTCCTACAAGCACTGTTGGGAAATCTAGCATGCTTTATAAAAGTAATTCCGGAGAACTATGACAATGCACTTTTGTAATTATTTATCCTGAGATGCAATACTTGGCTGGGATGAACCATGATATGATCAAAAGAACTGTTGTGAGATCTGGCATGAGTCATAAAAGGGATTCCGGAGCATTGAGACTAATGTTGAATTTTACCCTATAAGGAGTCTGGGGGCACTGTTGTATTTATCGCGAGTTGTCTCTGAAAATGGAGCATATAAAGGGAGGAAGTTACAGATTTAAGGCATTAATAGCCTCAACTGTCCAGGCCCAAGTGGTGCTACTATCTGTTTTTATTTTTAAGACCATATCGAAATTTTAGAACAAGCAATGGCCCCATTATTTTTGCAAAGACGAATTCTAAGGTCAGAGATTCTCTTGTTAGTCGTTATACTGCTAATTTTGGGATGTGCTGACTCAAAGCCTACCGACGACTTTCTGGTTGCGAAAAGTGGTACTCGAGAAGATGGAACGAAATATGCAAAAACAGGTAATAAATCGTTATGTACTTCTGAGCGTATTGGGGAGTCGCCATTTTATATTTTTACGAAGTATTTTAATTAACCACAGCGATCTTTGAGGGGAAGCACCCGGACGGGAGAATGAAAATCTTGTATGCGGAGGTGAATCACTTGGATGAGAATGAAACAAAATCCAGTGCAGATGCGGGTATCATTAAACATGAGAGGATGTCTATCTGGGGTGTTGGTTTCAGCCAAACTGCACTATCCACGGGTTTGGAGTGTAAGCTAATATTTGCCAATAATGATAATAATTATTATACTTTTCTATTATTAGGGACCAAGTAAAAGGAACTATTATTGGAAATTAGGTTATTCACTACTTTTTAGGGTCTACTATTACATAGTAGAGTAGTTACGAGTACATATATCAATATGTTCATTTATAATAGTATAGAAAACTCCCTTTGCAGATAATAAAGGATTCATGGGTCGGCTTACACCTTATAGTGCAACTCTTCACACAGGACCAGTTGATATAAAAGCGAGCCTTAACTTGGATACCGGAGTTTCTATGCATAAAGGAATTGAGACCAAGATATTTGGAATCGGCGGGAAGTTAACGTCTGACGAATTTCAAATTTGTCTTTTTGTCTGTCTAGGATTTAAATGGGGTTAGTTGTAGAAATACCCACTGTACTACAATAATAATTACTACAACGTATCAAATTACTTCCGGACTTGCCCCATTCTATGCTACGTTACTTAAATATCCTTTAATTATTTTAACTATAGTACAGTATTCGAGAAGTTGTATATTTTCATTTTTGAGAAGTTGCTTTTAAAGGTTACGCGCCCATGTCTGCGTGCATGCCCAAGTCTGTCCAGAATCTCTAAAAAAGCAACCCTCTATGCTTTCACCCATACCTCTAAAAGTGACTTTCCTGGATATCTCCTGAAAAGCTTGATGTAATTCTACTATCAAAAGCTTAAAGTCAATGGGAGATCATTGCGAATCTCCATGAATTTTTGTGTTCCTGTAACACTTAAAGTCGTTGAGTCCTTCGGAAAAATAAACAAAAATTGGAGGCAAATTGCGAATTTAAGTTGCATGGTGACCGTTCATTTAACATTAGAAAATATTTGGGGGTGTTCCGCTAATCAGAAATGCATGAAATTTTATTGTGAGACGCTTTTCATAACTGGGATCTTACTATAAAATTTTGGTGATGCGATCTTTAAGGGATCACCCCTTAAATATTAGTTGAATCCTTAAGTTTGATTACAGGTCACTTATGTACATGACATGTTGAGCATACCGGTTCATTTTTTTCTTTCATTCGTGCACAAAAATGCTGATTTTTATTTTTAAGCATTTTTTGCACGAATGCAAGAAAACAATGAATCGCTATTCTTTTTTAACATTTATTTTTTAACATTATTTATTTTTTTTACTTGGGCAGGCTTAATAGTAACCAAGTGTTAATACAACTTAGTCCTGTCCAAGTCAACAAAAAGTAATACCATTTTAGAGTACAAAAAAAAGAAAAAAGAGAGAAAGGAAATACCTCAATGCTAAACACGTTACAAAATCTTGCACCTTGGAATTTGAATGGTTAATAAACTCGAATAAATTAACAATTTTTGTGTACGCTTTCGAATATTTAGTACAGTGTGACTAATATGATCACTCATTAACTTTTAACCACCACGATTAAGTTCTAACTTTGGGTAAGAGAGTAAGTACGGTAAAGATTAACTTTGGGGTCCATTAACACATGCTCGACATTAATTAAAATGATGTAGCTATCATGCATTGATAGCGCTCTGGATGGTTCAAAAAGTTTTAGCCCTTTCGTGGTTAAAAATCAAGTAAATAATCAATTTTTGTAAGCCAAGTTTAAATGTTTCACGTCCACGTAAACAAAATCTCCAAAAATTAGCCAATGATTACGTGCATGTACTTCACTAACAAAAATCATTACAGTATTGACTGAAATCTTTCTACTAGGCTAAGCAATAATTTTACAAGTCCAAAAGGTCGAAATAAATTAATAGCTAAAAAAGCTTAAAAAGAGAAGTTGCTTTTGCGCCCTCAAAAGTTGAAAACAAGTTTTCTGGTAGATGCTTTCAGAATAAATCCCACTAGTTTATTCAAAATTATGAAAACTCTTGAAATTACGAAAAGCAACGCCACGAAATTATTCTCACTGATGCATAAATAGCTATGAAAAAGTTGGTTTACAATGAATACTGAATTTATCAATTTTGAGATGTAAGTTGGAAATTGTTAATTACTAATACTATTGAAAGAGTATTCAAGGAGGAATTATCCATCGTGGCGTTGATTTTTGTCATTTCAAGAGTTTTCATCATTTTGAATAAACTAGTGGGATTTATTCTGAAAGCATCTACCAGAAAACTTGTTTTCAACTTTTGAGGGCGCAAAAGCAACTTCTCTTTTTAAGCTTTTTTAGCTATTAATTTTAACTTATAATAATGATTATTATTGATTCAGGAAATAAAGCATTGTGAAATTGAAATTCTTTATTTTTACGAAGATACTTTTTTACTGATTCGCAAAAATTAGAATTTTCAACTTTTGAAAAAATTCGATTTCGTAAAGAACGCAAAGCGTAGATATGCACTTACCCCCTTGAAAAAAAAATATTTGAGGATAACTTCTACACCCTTTGACCGAATCCGAATATTAAGGGCTTAAAGTCAATGACAGAATTTGTACAAGGTCCAATGCTTAACGCACATCTTCAGCATGTATAGTTAACGAGATCCGAAGCTGTTTTACCTAAGTTTTTCCTTGAGTCTACGGAATTGCCTATCCTAATACATTGCCGTTTTTTTAAAGGCCTTCCCCCACAACAACTTTGATAAAAATTTGCACATATGTCTGCCTAATTATTGCAAGTTAGTGTGCAAAATCTTATGATGTGCGACCAAGGGCTTGGGCCCTTAAAAATTAATCGTTTAAAAATACGAATTACGGTTGTCATAATCATAACCTTCAATATTCTAGACGTGACTTGAAGTCTTTCCAATATTAACAACTAATTAAATTATTTGAACTTCATGAAAATTTTAATAATTTATTACTATTATAATGGTCTCATAATAATATTATTATCAAGAAAGTAATTTTTTTGCACGAATAATGAAAAAAAAAACCGGTATGTTTAACATGTCATGTACATAAGTGACCTGTAATCCAACTCAAGGATTCAACTAATATTTAAGGGGTGTTCCCTTAAAGATCGCATCACCAAAATTTTACAGTAACTTCTTAGTTATGAAAAGCGTCTCACAATAAGTTTTCATGTGTTTCTGATTAGTGGAACAAAGCATCTCGGGTGTAAACACATACATAAACATAATATATTACTCGGTAGCACCCGAGATGCTTTTTTTCGTTCATTATTGCTCTAATTTTTCTCATATCAAATGCTAGTTTTTCACATTTTAGAGCCGTGAAAGCATCTTCGTTTTGGTTTTTTAAAACCCCATTTTTTTACTATTTTGGTTGAAGTTGAAACTGTTGCTTACTGTTTAACTTACGCTTACATAAAAACGAATGTGGATCTCAACGTACATACATATGTAGGTGTGTGGCCTACACGAGAGTGATTTTGGAAAGATTTTGATTCCTTATAGTCTAGAGTGTCCTTCATTGACCTAGGTCAATATTTTAGACTGTAACCGCTGTACCAGTACTGAAAATAATAGTTGATTTTTCCAGCATTGCCAAATGAATTAATTACCACATATAAAATATTTCTTAGTAAATTTATGTCTCATTCGTTCACAACTAATAATGGGCGTGGGGACCATAATTATTGGCCACTGGAGCCCAGCATATTATAAAAAGTTTTAATTGGGTCATACATTTCATTCCTTGTTCCGCATTTTAACCAGTAAGGACCACAATTCTCAACTTATGAGTTATAAAATAACTGAAGAATTTGCTAAGAAATTTGCTACAAACTGTCTTCAAAACATTTCGAAACCATGGTCAAAATTTTATTGTTGAAGGATGTTAATACATTTTATAGACAAACAGAAGCCATACATTAGTCCGAATTTCTATGACAACCATGAGCATTCCAAAAACACTCCGCATGACTGGCTACAAAACCCGTCCGTCAATCTCAGTATGTTTTTCAAATTATTAGTTGTCGTGATCCCAGTTGCTGCCGTCCTTGGCGAAGCAACTTGGACAACAGTTTTAATATCGAAGTTTATCCCGGCTCCGGTTCTCTTTAAGCAGGATGTTTCTGGAGCTCGTATTTGTAAACCGGGTTATTCAACTGTCTACTTTAGCAGTTTGTCGCATCGTGTCATGTTAAATGCAGTTGACAGAAAACTATAACTATCCCCTATGTCTATTACTGACCCAGCATTCAAGGCAACCTTGTAAGCCAACCCTGTCATATTTACAACATATGAATTCCACAAAGGAGTTGTGCATACTCTCAAATCACTCAAAAAGTTTGCATGTCTCGTTATCGAATGATTTATTACCCACGGCTCCTCCCGTAAAAAATTGACCCATCCATACGCGCGAAAATCGTATCGCATATGTTTTTCCATTGCGAGAGCAAAGAATTTCTAGACCAATAGATTTCTATGGCAATGGAAAAACATTGCGATACGATTTTCGCGCGTATGGATGGGTCAATTTTTTATGGGAGGAGACGTGGGTAATAAATCATTCGATAACGAGACATGCAAACTTTTTGAGTGATTTGAGAGTAGACGTTCGTTAAAAACATTTTGGACTTGCTTTATTTTTGCTTTGATGACGTATACAGAAGAAGGGAGCTCAAGGAATAATGACGTTAGGATGACGATAGGGGGATAGGGTCCAAAAATGGAGAAAAAGTGAAACGCGTGCAAATTCCCTTATGAATTCATCGGCAGTCAAGGTCCTCGGACCTAGGGGCCATTCACGCCTTGTTTTTGCATACAAAACACATACATTGTAGAGGCAGCCTATAGTTCTAATATACTGTAAAAGTAGTGCTTATGTAATAATTTTTTGAAGCAACAAAGGAAGTAAATACAATGCGCTAGTAGAGATACGCTTTGATTCCTTTGAAAATGGAGAAAAATGAAACGTAATATGTGCACACTCCTTTATGAATTCATCGGCAGTTTAGGTCGTCGGACCTCGGGACCAGTCACACCTTGTTTTCACATATAAAACACCTACATTTTAGGGACATCCCATAGTTCTCCTAATATACTGTAAGTAGTACTTATGTAGTTATTTTTTTAAGCAAGAAATGAAGTAAAAGCAATGCGCGAGTAGATACGCTTTGATTCCCTTTATCAATCATTTTCTGAGCTATCAGCTGTCATGGCAGTATTCGTCCGTCTCGATCCATTGGATTCCATCTCCCTGTAGTTACAAATCTTTGTTTTATTTTTTCTAGGTCTCTTTTCTGGTAAAAAATTACATGTGAAAGTTGTTTCAATTGTTTTACAATTTCACGATTTTTTCACCCGGATTCCGGGTACTTGATTCCAACTTCCGGTGACAGGTGTGACCTAAAGAAGTACATATTCAGGGTATGAACAAACCTGTTTTGTTGGAATTCAGGATATTTAGTGGGGGCACCAATAAAGGTTTACTTGTAAGTGCTATCGCATTCGATCCGCCGTGGACCCGGAATAAAATTTTGAATATAAAAATTGAAGTTAATTATTTCACAAGTTTGATCCAGAAATTTTTAAAAACAGTCAAATGTTTGACATGACATTTTTGTGTATAAAAGGAAAAATCTGAGACTTGGTCCTCCCGTAGGACTAACCGTCTTATGAAGGAGCTTTTAAATAAATAAAAAAATAATAATTCATATCCACTGGTAATCCAAATTGAGAAAACCGGGTTTTTAAGACCTCGAAGTGGTTTCCAAAACTTCGGCAAGATACATCTCTGCCGATATTACCTCATTGGAAAGATAGTAAGTTGGTCTATAATTTAAAGTCATTTCAGTAGTTTCAAAATCCAAGTCAAACTTTTGTTGGGATATTCAAATTCACAATTTTTTGAACAAAGTTCCAACATTTGTTTTCCCCAAGAAAAACGAAAGGCATCATTCTAAAAGGAATGACGTTCTAGATGAGGATCAAGAACGAGAAAATATTTACTGTAGGTACAGTACTCTGCAATATAAAATTAATGAATGTATGTAATGTTCAAGTATGTTGCTATAAAATGACTACAAACTGATATTACTGTGACTTTCCTGGGAAGCGAAAGCATTTATAATTAATCACGTTATTGAAACTTGTAGGAGTAGATTTTTAATACAAATTTATTTACATCGAATTCCAACAAATTTAAATGTACAAAGGATTAAGTAAATTCGCCTCTAAATCTTGCAGAACATGTAAAACATTGAAGTTACAGCGTTTCCCTAGCTCGGAAAATTTCAGTACCTCGTCGAGGGCTTGGAATTTGTCAATAACTTGGAGTACTTCGGGTTTCTGTAGAAAGAACCACAGTCTCAGGGCTTGCCACATGAAAATGTCTTTATCATCTACCAAGACTTTGTTAATTTTATATCTTGATTTTATCTACAGTCTGGCCAGCATCTGCTAGGAATGGGGGGAGGAATTGCTTCAAAGCTTCCTTCAGAAACAACTTCAGAAAACACACTGTTCGGCGAGTCAATGGTGGTGGTGCTAATTCCAACTGAAAATTTTAAAATGTATCAGATTTACGAACTTGTTTACGGAGCACTATCAATGATAACTCTAAAAGTTGTTACGAATCAACTTTTCTTACAAGAATTTTTATAGATTTATTATGGGATCTTCAGGCTATATTAACATTAGTCAAAGTGTAACTTACTTTTTATTCCTTCAAATTTTGTAATGGAAGATAAACATTGCAGCAAGAATGGAGCTGTCATGAGTACCAAACCGAGAAGGGTAAAACGAATCATTTCAGTTATAATGCAAGTTATTATGCGAGAAAATTATTTCTTCCCACAGACGATTGTCCAACCAAATATTAACCTATTTTTCTTTAAAAAATATAAAGAAGGAGACGTGATCCCTCAATCTCTTATCTTGCCAAACTTCGAAATCCAAATGTGAGAAATGAGAAATGAAATACTGATTTGTACTTGTTCCAGGACATACTATTGTATCGGGCTATACCTAATGCCCACAATAATAATAATAATTATTGTTGTTACTTTCATTTACTTGTACTGTAATTGGAATTTAGTAAAAGGGATAAGCCAAGTTCCCCTCAATGGTATAGGTTAACTTTTCCTTGAGCATTTTTTTAACGAATTCAACCGTCAACGTCAACACTTTCAATAGGCTTTGCGTTCCAGCCCAGTAATTATAGGTGTGTTAAAAAGGGGATTTGCCTAACCTATGGATTTTGTTTTCAAAATAAAAAATTAGGAAATAAATCAATTCTCACCAACAAGCTACAATTCTAAATTCTACAAGTCAATGCACAAAAGTCGTGTTTGGTGTCCATGTCAGAGATATATGCAAAGATATGTACATATGTCTCTTCCAGGGTTTTAATTTATTTAAGTAGTAAG
The DNA here is from genome assembly GCA_947179485.1 of Allacma fusca. Lineage (NCBI taxonomy): Eukaryota > Metazoa > Arthropoda > Collembola > Symphypleona > Sminthuridae > Allacma > Allacma fusca. The sequence goes on along the minus strand of OX359247.1, from coordinate 60,098,895 downwards.
CTCTAAATCTTGGATTTATTTAAAAGGGACTGAAAGTGGTGGTGGAGTAGATTTAATTTCTTGGAATTGCCGTTGTTGGATTTTTTTTAATCCACTTGACTCGGTTAATGTTGTTAACTATAACAATAAGTCCTTACCCTTACAATGCACTTTGAGTACAAGGGAACCTTTAAAAGAGCCTTTTTGAGAGTATAACAGATCTAGTGCAAATATGTGCGGAGGTATAATGCATGATTTTCTTATCCTCACCAATATATGCACTATCTTTGCGGTCGGTAATTTGTTCATGTACTTGTCAACTGTAGAGTAATTTTGATTTTTTCCGAAGTTAACCGGGTTGAAACTGGGCACTTACGCCATCCTACGTGAAGCCTCAAATTATCACGCAGAGACGATTTTTCTATTGGTTAAAAATGAACGTATCGACATGCACTAATAGCAAACCATAAACATTTGTGAAAAGCCCTCCTTTCAACAACAGTTCCTTATAATTAGTCCCCAAGAAAGATAAATATAAGTATCTACTCTTACGCTCAATACCCACGGAAAGTAGATTGTGGCTGAAACCAACTCCCCCCAAGGATACTCTCTCCATTTGGGGGTGGCAACATCCTCCTAGTAAAATAGCCTTGTCCGTAAGCAGGGTTGCACAAATGAAAATGCCCGAGATTTTATGCCTGCCCACCTGAAAATGTCCTGAAAATCCCCAAAACGCCGAAAATGCCCTGAAAATACTTTACTTTGAAAATGCCCGTCATTTTGGGCAGGGATATTTGGCATATTCACCCGTTGGGCAGAATCATAGTTAGTGAGTTATTTCCAAAACTACTTAATCGATTTCAATGAATGTTTTTGTGAATATTGCTTACGTAGATAGTAATGGTTTTCTATAATGGCATCTCACGATAAATAATTACAACAGTACTTTGTCATAATTCTCCGGAATCACTTTTATAACGCATGCCAGCTATCACAATCTTATCTTATGGGATCTCCCAATGAATTGGTATGATCGTATTTCCCATCAAGTGCATAAATAAATTCTCATTCCGTGGCGGATTCTAAGGTCATAGAAGATCATTTTTAGGAATAGAATGACGTAAGAAATCCCAATTCACTTTTATTAAAAATAGAACATTGCAATTCGGAACCCAAGGATTTAATGTACATGTGTCATATATTAAAGACATTTTGTTTATCTAGAAAAGAGTTGACTGCTTTGTTTTACAAGTTGTACATACATAAGTTCTATTTTTTCCAGTTACCCAAGAAAAGTGTCAGTGTACCAAAACGTTCAATATTCGATTATTCTTAAAAGATAAGATAAGCTATTCCAAATAATTTCTCCAATAAAATTCTCCTACAAACACTTGTGAGATCTAGTATTCTAGATACTGTAGTGTAAAAGTGATTCCGGAGAATTATGACCAAGCACTGTTGTAATTATTTATCGTTAGATGCAATACTTGACTGGGATGAACCATGATCAAAAAATCTGTTGTAAGATCTGGCATGAGCCATTAAAAGTGATTCCAGAGAATTGTGGCAGATGTTGAATTTAACCCTTTAAGATCAGAAGTCTGTTGTATTTATCGCGAGTTGCAATACTCGGCTAGGATGAACCAAATAATCAAAAAACTACTATTCTTTCAGTATGATCTTGATATCTCTGAAAATGGAGCATATAAAGGGAGCAAGTTACAGACTTAAGGCATTAATCATTAATAGCCTACTACCTACTATCTATTTATTTTTTAAGACCATATAGAAATTTCAGAACAAGCAATGGCCCCATTATTTTTGCAAAGACGAATTCTAAGGTCAGAGATTCTCTTGTTAGTCGTTATACTGATAATTACGGGATGTGCTGACTCAAAGCCTGCCTACGGGTTTGCGGTTGCGAATAGTCGAGAAGATGGAACGGATTATGCAAACGCAGGTAATAAATTGTTATACTTCTGACAATGAGCGTAATGGGGAGTCGTCATTTTATATTTTTACGAGGTATTTGAATTAACGACAGCGGTGTTTGACGGGAAGACCACGAAGGGAAGTACGAAATTCTTGTATGGGGAGACGAATCACTTGGATGAGGAATTACAATCCGGTGCATATACGGGTATCCTTAAACAAGAGAGGCTACCTTTTGGTGTCAGCGAAACATTCTCCACGGGTGTTGAGTGTAAGTTAGTGTTTGCTAATAATAATAATTATACTTTTATATTATTAGGGACTAAGTAAAAGGTACTGTTATTGGAAATTGGGTTATTCACTACTTTTTAGGGTCTACTCTTAGAGTGCATATCAATACGTTCATTTTTAATGGTATAGAAAACTATTTTTGCAGATAATATGGGAGTCATGGGGCGCCTTGCTTCTAGTGTAACTCTTCACACAGGACCAGTTGATATAAAAGCGAGCCTTAACTTGGATACCGGAGTTTCTACGCATAAAGGAATTGAGACCAAGATATTTGGAATCGGCGGGAAGTTAACGTCTGACGAATTTCAAATTTGTCTTTTTGTCTGTCTAGGATTTAAATGGGGTTAGTTGTAGAAATACCCACTGTACTACAATAATAATTACTACAACGTATCAAATTACTTCCGGACTTGCCCCATTCTATGCTACGTTACTTAAATATCCTTTAATTATTTTAACTATAGTACAGTATTCGAGAAGTTGTATATTTTCATTTTTGAGAAGTTGCTTTTAAAGGTTACGCGCCCATGTCTGCGTGCATGCCCAAGTCTGTCCAGAATCTCTAAAAAAGCAACCCTCTATGCTTTCACCCATACCTCTAAAAGTGACTTTCCTGGATATCTCCTGAAAAGCTTGATGTAATTCTACTATCAAAAGCTTAAAGTCAATGGGAGATCATTGCGAATCTCCATGAATTTTTGTGTTCCTGTAACACTTAAAGTCGTTGAGTCCTTCGGAAAAATAAACAAAAATTGGAGGCAAATTGCGAATTTAAGTTGCATGGTGACCGTTCATTTAACATTAGAAAATATTTGGGGGTGTTCCGCTAATCAGAAATGCATGAAATTTTATTGTGAGACGCTTTTCATAACTGGGATCTTACTATAAAATTTTGGTGATGCGATCTTTAAGGGATCACCCCTTAAATATTAGTTGAATCCTTAAGTTTGATTACAGGTCACTTATGTACATGACATGTTGAGCATACCGGTTCATTTTTTTCTTTCATTCGTGCACAAAAATGCTGATTTTTATTTTTAAGCATTTTTTGCACGAATGCAAGAAAACAATGAATCGCTATTCTTTTTTAACATTTATTTTTTAACATTATTTATTTTTTTTACTTGGGCAGGCTTAATAGTAACCAAGTGTTAATACAACTTAGTCCTGTCCAAGTCAACAAAAAGTAATACCATTTTAGAGTACAAAAAAAAGAAAAAAGAGAGAAAGGAAATACCTCAATGCTAAACACGTTACAAAATCTTGCACCTTGGAATTTGAATGGTTAATAAACTCGAATAAATTAACAATTTTTGTGTACGCTTTCGAATATTTAGTACAGTGTGACTAATATGATCACTCATTAACTTTTAACCACCACGATTAAGTTCTAACTTTGGGTAAGAGAGTAAGTACGGTAAAGATTAACTTTGGGGTCCATTAACACATGCTCGACATTAATTAAAATGATGTAGCTATCATGCATTGATGTTGCTACAGGACTGTCGAGAGGTGAGGTTGTGCTCATCTGAGCTCCCTTATCTTTTGGCAGATCTGCATAAAAACTTTGAGACACAATTCTTTTTTTTTGTCTCCACCAACCGAGTCTCTCTGCTTGGAGAGTTGTGATCCCTGCTGTCAAGTGTCTACCGGGCGAGCGTCTTGCACCATAACGCTACCTTGTGCTGTTAGTGATTTGCCACCACCGAATCAGCACTTGATTCCCGGGTAGTTTGCACCCATAGGCTTTTGGGACATTTTGATTTAGCAGTGATCACCACGAATCCACGTCATTGCCTTGTGGTATTGACTTGGGGGTGAGTGTCCCAATATCTGGCACATTCCTCAGGTTCTGCATAAAGTGCAGAGGCTCACCTGCATTTTACTCTTGGTAGAATAGCAGACGGAGCCCCTGACATAACTTGAGTAGATTGCATATCTTAGTGAAGCAGTTGCCCAAATAGCAACTTAGGGATACGAAATCGGATAAGCAAATTCAGGAAAGTGATCATCCCATGCTCACTCTTCCAATGCTATTCGTAAATTAACATGTTCGACAGGGTAATCTGCAATGGGCCCACTGATGGCCTGAGCAGTGTCCCATAACTTTGGTTGTGGGACCCCCTAAAATACATACATACATACATCATGCATTGATAGCGCTCTGGATGGTTCAAAAAGTTTTAGCCCTTTCGTGGTTAAAAATCAAGTAAATAATCAATTTTTGTAAGCCAAGTTTAAATGTTTCACGTCCACGTAAACAAAATCTCCAAAAATTAGCCAATGATTACGTGCATGTACTTCACTAACAAAAATCATTACAGTATTGACTGAAATCTTTCTACTAGGCTAAGCAATAATTTTACAAGTCCAAAAGGTCGAAATAAATTAATAGCTAAAAAAGCTTAAAAAGAGAAGTTGCTTTTGCGCCCTCAAAAGTTGAAAACAAGTTTTCTGGTAGATGCTTTCAGAATAAATCCCACTAGTTTATTCAAAATTATGAAAACTCTTGAAATTACGAAAAGCAACGCCACGAAATTATTCTCACTGATGCATAAATAGCTATGAAAAAGTTGGTTTACAATGAATACTGAATTTATCAATTTTGAGATGTAAGTTGGAAATTGTTAATTACTAATACTATTGAAAGAGTATTCAAGGAGGAATTATCCATCGTGGCGTTGATTTTTGTCATTTCAAGAGTTTTCATCATTTTGAATAAACTAGTGGGATTTATTCTGAAAGCATCTACCAGAAAACTTGTTTTCAACTTTTGAGGGCGCAAAAGCAACTTCTCTTTTTAAGCTTTTTTAGCTATTAATTTTAACTTATAATAATGATTATTATTGATTCAGGAAATAAAGCATTGTGAAATTGAAATTCTTTATTTTTACGAAGATACTTTTTTACTGATTCGCAAAAATTAGAATTTTCAACTTTTGAAAAAATTCGATTTCGTAAAGAACGCAAAGCGTAGATATGCACTTACCCCCTTGAAAAAAAAATATTTGAGGATAACTTCTACACCCTTTGACCGAATCCGAATATTAAGGGCTTAAAGTCAATGACAGAATTTGTACAAGGTCCAATGCTTAACGCACATCTTCAGCATGTATAGTTAACGAGATCCGAAGCTGTTTTACCTAAGTTTTTCCTTGAGTCTACGGAATTGCCTATCCTAATACATTGCCGTTTTTTTAAAGGCCTTCCCCCACAACAACTTTGATAAAAATTTGCACATATGTCTGCCTAATTATTGCAAGTTAGTGTGCAAAATCTTATGATGTGCGACCAAGGGCTTGGGCCCTTAAAAATTAATCGTTTAAAAATACGAATTACGGTTGTCATAATCATAACCTTCAATATTCTAGACGTGACTTGAAGTCTTTCCAATATTAACAACTAATTAAATTATTTGAACTTCATGAAAATTTTAATAATTTATTACTATTATAATGGTCTCATAATAATATTATTATCAAGAAAGTAATTTTTTTGCACGAATAATGAAAAAAAAAACCGGTATGTTTAACATGTCATGTACATAAGTGACCTGTAATCCAACTCAAGGATTCAACTAATATTTAAGGGGTGTTCCCTTAAAGATCGCATCACCAAAATTTTACAGTAACTTCTTAGTTATGAAAAGCGTCTCACAATAAGTTTTCATGTGTTTCTGATTAGTGGAACAAAGCATCTCGGGTGTAAACACATACATAAACATAATATATTACTCGGTAGCACCCGAGATGCTTTTTTTCGTTCATTATTGCTCTAATTTTTCTCATATCAAATGCTAGTTTTTCACATTTTAGAGCCGTGAAAGCATCTTCGTTTTGGTTTTTTAAAACCCCATTTTTTTACTATTTTGGTTGAAGTTGAAACTGTTGCTTACTGTTTAACTTACGCTTACATAAAAACGAATGTGGATCTCAACGTACATACATATGTAGGTGTGTGGCCTACACGAGAGTGATTTTGGAAAGATTTTGATTCCTTATAGTCTAGAGTGTCCTTCATTGACCTAGGTCAATATTTTAGACTGTAACCGCTGTACCAGTACTGAAAATAATAGTTGATTTTTCCAGCATTGCCAAATGAATTAATTACCACATATAAAATATTTCTTAGTAAATTTATGTCTCATTCGTTCACAACTAATAATGGGCGTGGGGACCATAATTATTGGCCACTGGAGCCCAGCATATTATAAAAAGTTTTAATTGGGTCATACATTTCATTCCTTGTTCCGCATTTTAACCAGTAAGGACCACAATTCTCAACTTATGAGTTATAAAATAACTGAAGAATTTGCTAAGAAATTTGCTACAAACTGTCTTCAAAACATTTCGAAACCATGGTCAAAATTTTATTGTTGAAGGATGTTAATACATTTTATAGACAAACAGAAGCCATACATTAGTCCGAATTTCTATGACAACCATGAGCATTCCAAAAACACTCCGCATGACTGGCTACAAAACCCGTCCGTCAATCTCAGTATGTTTTTCAAATTATTAGTTGTCGTGATCCCAGTTGCTGCCGTCCTTGGCGAAGCAACTTGGACAACAGTTTTAATATCGAAGTTTATCCCGGCTCCGGTTCTCTTTAAGCAGGATGTTTCTGGAGCTCGTATTTGTAAACCGGGTTATTCAACTGTCTACTTTAGCAGTTTGTCGCATCGTGTCATGTTAAATGCAGTTGACAGAAAACTATAACTATCCCCTATGTCTATTACTGACCCAGCATTCAAGGCAACCTTGTAAGCCAACCCTGTCATATTTACAACATATGAATTCCACAAAGGAGTTGTGCATACTCTCAAATCACTCAAAAAGTTTGCATGTCTCGTTATCGAATGATTTATTACCCACGGCTCCTCCCGTAAAAAATTGACCCATCCATACGCGCGAAAATCGTATCGCATATGTTTTTCCATTGCGAGAGCAAAGAATTTCTAGACCAATAGATTTCTATGGCAATGGAAAAACATTGCGATACGATTTTCGCGCGTATGGATGGGTCAATTTTTTATGGGAGGAGACGTGGGTAATAAATCATTCGATAACGAGACATGCAAACTTTTTGAGTGATTTGAGAGTAGACGTTCGTTAAAAACATTTTGGACTTGCTTTATTTTTGCTTTGATGACGTATACAGAAGAAGGGAGCTCAAGGAATAATGACGTTAGGATGACGATAGGGGGATAGGGTCCAAAAATGGAGAAAAAGTGAAACGCGTGCAAATTCCCTTATGAATTCATCGGCAGTCAAGGTCCTCGGACCTAGGGGCCATTCACGCCTTGTTTTTGCATACAAAACACATACATTGTAGAGGCAGCCTATAGTTCTAATATACTGTAAAAGTAGTGCTTATGTAATAATTTTTTGAAGCAACAAAGGAAGTAAATACAATGCGCTAGTAGAGATACGCTTTGATTCCTTTGAAAATGGAGAAAAATGAAACGTAATATGTGCACACTCCTTTATGAATTCATCGGCAGTTTAGGTCGTCGGACCTCGGGACCAGTCACACCTTGTTTTCACATATAAAACACCTACATTTTAGGGACATCCCATAGTTCTCCTAATATACTGTAAGTAGTACTTATGTAGTTATTTTTTTAAGCAAGAAATGAAGTAAAAGCAATGCGCGAGTAGATACGCTTTGATTCCCTTTATCAATCATTTTCTGAGCTATCAGCTGTCATGGCAGTATTCGTCCGTCTCGATCCATTGGATTCCATCTCCCTGTAGTTACAAATCTTTGTTTTATTTTTTCTAGGTCTCTTTTCTGGTAAAAAATTACATGTGAAAGTTGTTTCAATTGTTTTACAATTTCACGATTTTTTCACCCGGATTCCGGGTACTTGATTCCAACTTCCGGTGACAGGTGTGACCTAAAGAAGTACATATTCAGGGTATGAACAAACCTGTTTTGTTGGAATTCAGGATATTTAGTGGGGGCACCAATAAAGGTTTACTTGTAAGTGCTATCGCATTCGATCCGCCGTGGACCCGGAATAAAATTTTGAATATAAAAATTGAAGTTAATTATTTCACAAGTTTGATCCAGAAATTTTTAAAAACAGTCAAATGTTTGACATGACATTTTTGTGTATAAAAGGAAAAATCTGAGACTTGGTCCTCCCGTAGGACTAACCGTCTTATGAAGGAGCTTTTAAATAAATAAAAAAATAATAATTCATATCCACTGGTAATCCAAATTGAGAAAACCGGGTTTTTAAGACCTCGAAGTGGTTTCCAAAACTTCGGCAAGATACATCTCTGCCGATATTACCTCATTGGAAAGATAGTAAGTTGGTCTATAATTTAAAGTCATTTCAGTAGTTTCAAAATCCAAGTCAAACTTTTGTTGGGATATTCAAATTCACAATTTTTTGAACAAAGTTCCAACATTTGTTTTCCCCAAGAAAAACGAAAGGCATCATTCTAAAAGGAATGACGTTCTAGATGAGGATCAAGAACGAGAAAATATTTACTGTAGGTACAGTACTCTGCAATATAAAATTAATGAATGTATGTAATGTTCAAGTATGTTGCTATAAAATGACTACAAACTGATATTACTGTGACTTTCCTGGGAAGCGAAAGCATTTATAATTAATCACGTTATTGAAACTTGTAGGAGTAGATTTTTAATACAAATTTATTTACATCGAATTCCAACAAATTTAAATGTACAAAGGATTAAGTAAATTCGCCTCTAAATCTTGCAGAACATGTAAAACATTGAAGTTACAGCGTTTCCCTAGCTCGGAAAATTTCAGTACCTCGTCGAGGGCTTGGAATTTGTCAATAACTTGGAGTACTTCGGGTTTCTGTAGAAAGAACCACAGTCTCAGGGCTTGCCACATGAAAATGTCTTTATCATCTACCAAGACTTTGTTAATTTTATATCTTGATTTTATCTACAGTCTGGCCAGCATCTGCTAGGAATGGGGGGAGGAATTGCTTCAAAGCTTCCTTCAGAAACAACTTCAGAAAACACACTGTTCGGCGAGTCAATGGTGGTGGTGCTAATTCCAACTGAAAATTTTAAAATGTATCAGATTTACGAACTTGTTTACGGAGCACTATCAATGATAACTCTAAAAGTTGTTACGAATCAACTTTTCTTACAAGAATTTTTATAGATTTATTATGGGATCTTCAGGCTATATTAACATTAGTCAAAGTGTAACTTACTTTTTATTCCTTCAAATTTTGTAATGGAAGATAAACATTGCAGCAAGAATGGAGCTGTCATGAGTACCAAACCGAGAAGGGTAAAACGAATCATTTCAGTTATAATGCAAGTTATTATGCGAGAAAATTATTTCTTCCCACAGACGATTGTCCAACCAAATATTAACCTATTTTTCTTTAAAAAATATAAAGAAGGAGACGTGATCCCTCAATCTCTTATCTTGCCAAACTTCGAAATCCAAATGTGAGAAATGAGAAATGAAATACTGATTTGTACTTGTTCCAGGACATACTATTGTATCGGGCTATACCTAATGCCCACAATAATAATAATTATTATTGTTGTTACTTTCATTTACTTGTACTGTAATTGGAATTTAGTAAAAGGGATAAGCCAAGTTCCCCTCAATGGTATAGGTTAACTTTTCCTTGAGCATTTTTTTAACGAATTCAACCGTCAACGTCAACACTTTCAATAGGCTTTGCGTTCCAGCCCAGTAATTATAGGTGTGTTAAAAAGGGGATTTGCCTAACCTATGGATTTTGTTTTCAAAATAAAAAATTAGGAAATAAATCAATTCTCACCAACAAGCTACAATTCTAAATTCTACAAGTCAATGCACAAAAGTCGTGTTTGGTGTCCATGTCAGAGATATATGCAAAGATATGTACATATGTCTCTTCCAGGGTTTTAATTTATTTAAGTAGTAAGCTCTAAATCTTGGATTTATTTAAAAGGGACTGAAAGTGGTGGTGGAGTAGATTTAATTTCTTGGAATTGCCGTTGTTGGATTTTTTTTAATCCACTTGACTCGGTTAATGTTGTTAACTATAACAATAAGTCCTTACCCTTACAATGCACTTTGAGTACAAGGGAACCTTTAAAAGAGCCTTTTTGAGAGTATAACAGATCTAGTGCAAATATGTGCGGAGGTATAATGCATGATTTTCTTATCCTCACCAATATATGCACTATCTTTGCGGTCGGTAATTTGTTCATGTACTTGTCAACTGTAGAGTAATTTTGATTTTTTCCGAAGTTAACCGGGTTGAAACTGGGCACTTACGCCATCCTACGTGAAGCCTCAAATTATCACGCAGAGACGATTTTTCTATTGGTTAAAAATGAACGTATCGACATGCACTAATAGCAAACCATAAACATTTGTGAAAAGCCCTCCTTTCAACAACAGTTCCTTATAATTAGTCCCCAAGAAAGATAAATATAAGTATCTACTCTTACGCTCAATACCCACGGAAAGTAGATTGTGGCTGAAACCAACTCCCCCCAAGGATACTCTCTCCATTTGGGGGTGGCAACATCCTCCTAGTAAAATAGCCTTGTCCGTAAGCAGGGTTGCACAAATGAAAATGCCCGAGATTTTATGCCTGCCCACCTGAAAATGTCCTGAAAATCCCCAAAACGCCGAAAATGCCCTGAAAATACTTTACTTTGAAAATGCCCGTCATTTTGGGCAGGGATATTTGGCATATTCACCCGTTGGGCAGAATCATAGTTAGTGAGTTATTTCCAAAACTACTTAATCGATTTCAATGAATGTTTTTGTGAATATTGCTTACGTAGATAGTAATGGTTTTCTATAATGGCATCTCACGATAAATAATTACAACAGTACTTTGTCATAATTCTCCGGAATCACTTTTATAACGCATGCCAGCTATCACAATCTTATCTTATGGGATCTCCCAATGAATTGGTATGATCGTATTTCCCATCAAGTGCATAAATAAATTCTCATTCCGTGGCGGATTCTAAGGTCATAGAAGATCATTTTTAGGAATAGAATGACGTAAGAAATCCCAATTCACTTTTATTAAAAATAGAACATTGCAATTCGGAACCCAAGGATTTAATGTACATGTGTCATATATTAAAGACATTTTGTTTATCTAGAAAAGAGTTGACTGCTTTGTTTTACAAGTTGTACATACATAAGTTCTATTTTTTCCAGTTACCCAAGAAAAGTGTCAGTGTACCAAAACGTTCAATATTCGATTATTCTTAAAAGATAAGATAAGCTATTCCAAATAATTTCTCCAATAAAATTCTCCTACAAACACTTGTGAGATCTAGTATTCTAGATACTGTAGTGTAAAAGTGATTCCGGAGAATTATGACCAAGCACTGTTGTAATTATTTATCGTTAGATGCAATACTTGACTGGGATGAACCATGATCAAAAAATCTGTTGTAAGATCTGGCATGAGCCATTAAAAGTGATTCCAGAGAATTGTGGCAGATGTTGAATTTAACCCTTTAAGATCAGAAGTCTGTTGTATTTATCGCGAGTTGCAATACTCGGCTAGGATGAACCAAATAATCAAAAAACTACTATTCTTTCAGTATGATCTTGATATCTCTGAAAATGGAGCATATAAAGGGAGCAAGTTACAGACTTAAGGCATTAATCATTAATAGCCTACTACCTACTATCTATTTATTTTTTAAGACCATATAGAAATTTCAGAACAAGCAATGGCCCCATTATTTTTGCAAAGACGAATTCTAAGGTCAGAGATTCTCTTGTTAGTCGTTATACTGATAATTACGGGATGTGCTGACTCAAAGCCTGCCTACGGGTTTGCGGTTGCGAATAGTCGAGAAGATGGAACGGATTATGCAAACGCAGGTAATAAATTGTTATACTTCTGACAATGAGCGTAATGGGGAGTCGTCATTTTATATTTTTACGAGGTATTTTAATTAACGACAGCGGTGTTTGACGGGAAGACCACGAAGGGAAGTACGAAATTCTTGTATGGGGAGACGAATCACTTGGATGAGGAATTACAATCCGGTGCATATACGGGTATCCTTAAACAAGAGAGGCTACCTTTTGGTGTCAGCGAAACATTCTCCACGGGTGTTGAGTGTAAGTTAGTGTTTGCTAATAATAATAATTATACTTTTATATTATTAGGGACTAAGTAAAAGGTACTGTTATTGGAAATTGGGTTATTCACTACTTTTTAGGGTCTACTCTTAGAGTGCATATCAATACGTTCATTTTTAATGGTATAGAAAACTATTTTTGCAGATAATATGGGAGTCATGGGGCGCCTTGCTTCTATTGTAACTCTTCACACAGGACCAGTTGATATAAAAGCGAGCCTTAACTTGGATACCGGAGTTTCTACGCATAAAGGAATTGAGACCAAGATATTTGGAATCGGCGGGAAGTTAACGTCTGACGAATTTCAAATTTGTCTTTTTGTCTGTCTAGGATTTAAATGGGGTTAGTTGTAGAAATACCCACTGTACTACAATAATAATTACTACAACGTATCAAATTACTTCCGGACTTGCCCCATTCTATGCTACGTTACTTAAATATCCTTTAATTATTTTAACTATAGTACAGTATTCGAGAAGTTGTATATTTTCATTTTTGAGAAGTTGCTTTTAAAGGTTACGCGCCCATGTCTGCGTGCATGCCCAAGTCTGTCCAGAATCTCTAAAAAAGCAACCCTCTATGCTTTCACCCATACCTCTAAAAGTGACTTTCCTGGATATCTCCTGAAAAGCTTGATGTAATTCTACTATCAAAAGCTTAAAGTCAATGGGAGATCATTGCGAATCTCCATGAATTTTTGTGTTCCTGTAACACTTAAAGTCGTTGAGTCCTTCGGAAAAATAAACAAAAATTGGAGGCAAATTGCGAATTTAAGTTGCATGGTGACCGTTCATTTAACATTAGAAAATATTTGGGGGTGTTCCGCTAATCAGAAATGCATGAAATTTTATTGTGAGACGCTTTTCATAACTGGGATCTTACTATAAAATTTTGGTGATGCGATCTTTAAGGGATCACCCCTTAAATATTAGTTGAATCCTTAAGTTTGATTACAGGTCACTTATGTACATGACATGTTGAGCATACCGGTTCATTTTTTTCTTTCATTCGTGCACAAAAATGCTGATTTTTATTTTTAAGCATTTTTTGCACGAATGCAAGAAAACAATGAATCGCTATTCTTTTTTAACATTTATTTTTTAACATTATTTATTTTTTTTACTTGGGCAGGCTTAATAGTAACCAAGTGTTAATACAACTTAGTCCTGTCCAAGTCAACAAAAAGTAATACCATTTTAGAGTACAAAAAAAAGAAAAAAGAGAGAAAGGAAATACCTCAATGCTAAACACGTTACAAAATCTTGCACCTTGGAATTTGAATGGTTAATAAACTCGAATAAATTAACAATTTTTGTGTACGCTTTCGAATATTTAGTACAGTGTGACTAATATGATCACTCATTAACTTTTAACCACCACGATTAAGTTCTAACTTTGGGTAAGAGAGTAAGTACGGTAAAGATTAACTTTGGGGTCCATTAACACATGCTCGACATTAATTAAAATGATGTAGCTATCATGCATTGATAGCGCTCTGGATGGTTCAAAAAGTTTTAGCCCTTTCGTGGTTAAAAATCAAGTAAATAATCAATTTTTGTAAGCCAAGTTTAAATGTTTCACGTCCACGTAAACAAAATCTCCAAAAATTAGCCAATGATTACGTGCATGTACTTCACTAACAAAAATCATTACAGTATTGACTGAAATCTTTCTACTAGGCTAAGCAATAATTTTACAAGTCCAAAAGGTCGAAATAAATTAATAGCTAAAAAAGCTTAAAAAGAGAAGTTGCTTTTGCGCCCTCAAAAGTTGAAAACAAGTTTTCTGGTAGATGCTTTCAGAATAAATCCCACTAGTTTATTCAAAATTATGAAAACTCTTGAAATTACGAAAAGCAACGCCACGAAATTATTCTCACTGATGCATAAATAGCTATGAAAAAGTTGGTTTACAATGAATACTGAATTTATCAATTTTGAGATGTAAGTTGGAAATTGTTAATTACTAATACTATTGAAAGAGTATTCAAGGAGGAATTATCCATCGTGGCGTTGATTTTTGTCATTTCAAGAGTTTTCATCATTTTGAATAAACTAGTGGGATTTATTCTGAAAGCATCTACCAGAAAACTTGTTTTCAACTTTTGAGGGCGCAAAAGCAACTTCTCTTTTTAAGCTTTTTTAGCTATTAATTTTAACTTATAATAATGATTATTATTGATTCAGGAAATAAAGCATTGTGAAATTGAAATTCTTTATTTTTACGAAGATACTTTTTTACTGATTCGCAAAAATTAGAATTTTCAACTTTTGAAAAAATTCGATTTCGTAAAGAACGCAAAGCGTAGATATGCACTTACCCCCTTGAAAAAAAAATATTTGAGGATAACTTCTACACCCTTTGACCGAATCCGAATATTAAGGGCTTAAAGTCAATGACAGAATTTGTACAAGGTCCAATGCTTAACGCACATCTTCAGCATGTATAGTTAACGAGATCCGAAGCTGTTTTACCTAAGTTTTTCCTTGAGTCTACGGAATTGCCTATCCTAATACATTGCCGTTTTTTTAAAGGCCTTCCCCCACAACAACTTTGATAAAAATTTGCACATATGTCTGCCTAATTATTGCAAGTTAGTGTGCAAAATCTTATGATGTGCGACCAAGGGCTTGGGCCCTTAAAAATTAATCGTTTAAAAATACGAATTACGGTTGTCATAATCATAACCTTCAATATTCTAGACGTGACTTGAAGTCTTTCCAATATTAACAACTAATTAAATTATTTGAACTTCATGAAAATTTTAATAATTTATTACTATTATAATGGTCTCATAATAATATTATTATCAAGAAAGTAATTTTTTTGCACGAATAATGAAAAAAAAAACCGGTATGTTTAACATGTCATGTACATAAGTGACCTGTAATCCAACTCAAGGATTCAACTAATATTTAAGGGGTGTTCCCTTAAAGATCGCATCACCAAAATTTTACAGTAACTTCTTAGTTATGAAAAGCGTCTCACAATAAGTTTTCATGTGTTTCTGATTAGTGGAACAAAGCATCTCGGGTGCAAACACATACATAAACATAATATATTACTCGGTAGCACCCGAGATGCTTTTTTTCGTTCATTATTGCTCTAATTTTTCTCATATCAAATGCTAGTTTTTCACATTTTAGAGCCGTGAAAGCATCTTCGTTTTGGTTTTTTAAAACCCCATTTTTTTACTATTTTGGTTGAAGTTGAAACTGTTGCTTACTGTTTAACTTACGCTTACATAAAAACGAATGTGGATCTCAACGTACATACATATGTAGGTGTGTGGCCTACACGAGAGTGATTTTGGAAAGATTTTGATTCCTTATAGTCTAGAGTGTCCTTCATTGACCTAGGTCAATATTTTAGACTGTAACCGCTGTACCAGTACTGAAAATAATAGTTGATTTTTCCAGCATTGCCAAATGAATTAATTACCACATATAAAATATTTCTTAGTAAATTTATGTCTCATTCGTTCACAACTAATAATGGGCGTGGGGACCATAATTATTGGCCACTGGAGCCCAGCATATTATAAAAAGTTTTAATTGGGTCATACATTTCATTCCTTGTTCCGCATTTTAACCAGTAAGGACCACAATTCTCAACTTATGAGTTATAAAATAACTGAAGAATTTGCTAAGAAATTTGCTACAAACTGTCTTCAAAACATTTCGAAACCATGGTCAAAATTTTATTGTTGAAGGATGTTAATACATTTTATAGACAAACAGAAGCCATACATTAGTCCGAATTTCTATGACAACCATGAGCATTCCAAAAACACTCCGCATGACTGGCTACAAAACCCGTCCGTCAATCTCAGTATGTTTTTCAAATTATTAGTTGTCGTGATCCCAGTTGCTGCCGTCCTTGGCGAAGCAACTTGGACAACAGTTTTAATATCGAAGTTTATCCCGGCTCCGGTTCTCTTTAAGCAGGATGTTTCTGGAGCTCGTATTTGTAAACCGGGTTATTCAACTGTCTACTTTAGCAGTTTGTCGCATCGTGTCATGTTAAATGCAGTTGACAGAAAACTATAACTATCCCCTATGTCTATTACTGACCCAGCATTCAAGGCAACCTTGTAAGCCAACCCTGTCATATTTACAACATATGAATTCCACAAAGGAGTTGTGCATACTCTCAAATCACTCAAAAAGTTTGCATGTCTCGTTATCGAATGATTTATTACCCACGGCTCCTCCCGTAAAAAATTGACCCATCCATACGCGCGAAAATCGTATCGCATATGTTTTTCCATTGCGAGAGCAAAGAATTTCTAGACCAATAGATTTCTATGGCAATGGAAAAACATTGCGATACGATTTTCGCGCGTATGGATGGGTCAATTTTTTATGGGAGGAGACGTGGGTAATAAATCATTCGATAACGAGACATGCAAACTTTTTGAGTGATTTGAGAGTAGACGTTCGTTAAAAACATTTTGGACTTGCTTTATTTTTGCTTTGATGACGTATACAGAAGAAGGGAGCTCAAGGAATAATGACGTTAGGATGACGATAGGGGGATAGGGTCCAAAAATGGAGAAAAAGTGAAACGCGTGCAAATTCCCTTATGAATTCATCGGCAGTCAAGGTCCTCGGACCTAGGGGCCATTCACGCCTTGTTTTTGCATACAAAACACATACATTGTAGAGGCAGCCTATAGTTCTAATATACTGTAAAAGTAGTGCTTATGTAATAATTTTTTGAAGCAACAAAGGAAGTAAATACAATGCGCTAGTAGAGATACGCTTTGATTCCTTTGAAAATGGAGAAAAATGAAACGTAATATGTGCACACTCCTTTATGAATTCATCGGCAGTTTAGGTCGTCGGACCTCGGGACCAGTCACACCTTGTTTTCACATATAAAACACCTACATTTTAGGGACATCCCATAGTTCTCCTAATATACTGTAAGTAGTACTTATGTAGTTATTTTTTTAAGCAAGAAATGAAGTAAAAGCAATGCGCGAGTAGATACGCTTTGATTCCCTTTATCAATCATTTTCTGAGCTATCAGCTGTCATGGCAGTATTCGTCCGTCTCGATCCATTGGATTCCATCTCCCTGTAGTTACAAATCTTTGTTTTATTTTTTCTAGGTCTCTTTTCTGGTAAAAAATTACATGTGAAAGTTGTTTCAATTGTTTTACAATTTCACGATTTTTTCACCCGGATTCCGGGTACTTGATTCCAACTTCCGGTGACAGGTGTGACCTAAAGAAGTACATATTCAGGGTATGAACAAACCTGTTTTGTTGGAATTCAGGATATTTAGTGGGGGCACCAATAAAGGTTTACTTGTAAGTGCTATCGCATTCGATCCGCCGTGGACCCGGAATAAAATTTTGAATATAAAAATTGAAGTTAATTATTTCACAAGTTTGATCCAGAAATTTTTAAAAACAGTCAAATGTTTGACATGACATTTTTGTGTATAAAAGGAAAAATCTGAGACTTGGTCCTCCCGTAGGACTAACCGTCTTATGAAGGAGCTTTTAAATAAATAAAAAAATAATAATTCATATCCACTGGTAATCCAAATTGAGAAAACCGGGTTTTTAAGACCTCGAAGTGGTTTCCAAAACTTCGGCAAGATACATCTCTGCCGATATTACCTCATTGGAAAGATAGTAAGTTGGTCTATAATTTAAAGTCATTTCAGTAGTTTCAAAATCCAAGTCAAACTTTTGTTGGGATATTCAAATTCACAATTTTTTGAACAAAGTTCCAACATTTGTTTTCCCCAAGAAAAACGAAAGGCATCATTCTAAAAGGAATGACGTTCTAGATGAGGATCAAGAACGAGAAAATATTTACTGTAGGTACAGTACTCTGCAATATAAAATTAATGAATGTATGTAATGTTCAAGTATGTTGCTATAAAATGACTACAAACTGATATTACTGTGACTTTCCTGGGAAGCGAAAGCATTTATAATTAATCACGTTATTGAAACTTGTAGGAGTAGATTTTTAATACAAATTTATTTACATCGAATTCCAACAAATTTAAATGTACAAAGGATTAAGTAAATTCGCCTCTAAATCTTGCAGAACATGTAAAACATTGAAGTTACAGCGTTTCCCTAGCTCGGAAAATTTCAGTACCTCGTCGAGGGCTTGGAATTTGTCAATAACTTGGAGTACTTCGGGTTTCTGTAGAAAGAACCACAGTCTCAGGGCTTGCCACATGAAAATGTCTTTATCATCTACCAAGACTTTGTTAATTTTATATCTTGATTTTATCTACAGTCTGGCCAGCATCTGCTAGGAATGGGGGGAGGAATTGCTTCAAAGCTTCCTTCAGAAACAACTTCAGAAAACACACTGTTCGGCGAGTCAATGGTGGTGGTGCTAATTCCAACTGAAAATTTTAAAATGTATCAGATTTACGAACTTGTTTACGGAGCACTATCAATGATAACTCTAAAAGTTGTTACGAATCAACTTTTCTTACAAGAATTTTTATAGATTTATTATGGGATCTTCAGGCTATATTAACATTAGTCAAAGTGTAACTTACTTTTTATTCCTTCAAATTTTGTAATGGAAGATAAACATTGCAGCAAGAATGGAGCTGTCATGAGTACCAAACCGAGAAGGGTAAAACGAATCATTTCAGTTATAATGCAAGTTATTATGCGAGAAAATTATTTCTTCCCACAGACGATTGTCCAACCAAATATTAACCTATTTTTCTTTAAAAAATATAAAGAAGGAGACGTGATCCCTCAATCTCTTATCTTGCCAAACTTCGAAATCCAAATGTGAGAAATGAGAAATGAAATACTGATTTGTACTTGTTCCAGGACATACTATTGTATCGGGCTATACCTAATGCCCACAATAATAATAATAATTATTGTTGTTACTTTCATTTACTTGTACTGTAATTGGAATTTAGTAAAAGGGATAAGCCAAGTTCCCCTCAATGGTATAGGTTAACTTTTCCTTGAGCATTTTTTTAACGAATTCAACCGTCAACGTCAACACTTTCAATAGGCTTTGCGTTCCAGCCCAGTAATTATAGGTGTGTTAAAAAGGGGATTTGCCTAACCTATGGATTTTGTTTTCAAAATAAAAAATTAGGAAATAAATCAATTCTCACCAACAAGCTACAATTCTAAATTCTACAAGTCAATGCACAAAAGTCGTGTTTGGTGTCCATGTCAGAGATATATGCAAAGATATGTACATATGTCTCTTCCAGGGTTTTAATTTATTTAAGTAGTAAGCTCTAAATCTTGGATTTATTTAAAAGGGACTGAAAGTGGTGGTGGAGTAGATTTAATTTCTTGGAATTGCCGTTGTTGGATTTTTTTTAATCCACTTGACTCGGTTAATGTTGTTAACTATAACAATAAGTCCTTACCCTTACAATGCACTTTGAGTACAAGGGAACCTTTAAAAGAGCCTTTTTGAGAGTATAACAGATCTAGTGCAAATATGTGCGGAGGTATAATGCATGATTTTCTTATCCTCACCAATATATGCACTATCTTTGCGGTCGGTAATTTGTTCATGTACTTGTCAACTGTAGAGTAATTTTGATTTTTTCCGAAGTTAACCGGGTTGAAACTGGGCACTTACGCCATCCTACGTGAAGCCTCAAATTATCACGCAGAGACGATTTTTCTATTGGTTAAAAATGAACGTATCGACATGCACTAATAGCAAACCATAAACATTTGTGAAAAGCCCTCCTTTCAACAACAGTTCCTTATAATTAGTCCCCAAGAAAGATAAATATAAGTATCTACTCTTACGCTCAATACCCACGGAAAGTAGATTGTGGCTGAAACCAACTCCCCCCAAGGATACTCTCTCCATTTGGGGGTGGCAACATCCTCCTAGTAAAATAGCCTTGTCCGTAAGCAGGGTTGCACAAATGAAAATGCCCGAGATTTTATGCCTGCCCACCTGAAAATGTCCTGAAAATCCCCAAAACGCCGAAAATGCCCTGAAAATACTTTACTTTGAAAATGCCCGTCATTTTGGGCAGGGATATTTGGCATATTCACCCGTTGGGCAGAATCATAGTTAGTGAGTTATTTCCAAAACTACTTAATCGATTTCAATGAATGTTTTTGTGAATATTGCTTACGTAGATAGTAATGGTTTTCTATAATGGCATCTCACGATAAATAATTACAACAGTACTTTGTCATAATTCTCCGGAATCACTTTTATAACGCATGCCAGCTATCACAATCTTATCTTATGGGATCTCCCAATGAATTGGTATGATCGTATTTCCCATCAAGTGCATAAATAAATTCTCATTCCGTGGCGGATTCTAAGGTCATAGAAGATCATTTTTAGGAATAGAATGACGTAAGAAATCCCAATTCACTTTTATTAAAAATAGAACATTGCAATTCGGAACCCAAGGATTTAATGTACATGTGTCATATATTAAAGACATTTTGTTTATCTAGAAAAGAGTTGACTGCTTTGTTTTACAAGTTGTACATACATAAGTTCTATTTTTTCCAGTTACCCAAGAAAAGTGTCAGTGTACCAAAACGTTCAATATTCGATTATTCTTAAAAGATAAGATAAGCTATTCCAAATAATTTCTCCAATAAAATTCTCCTACAAACACTTGTGAGATCTAGTATTCTAGATACTGTAGTGTAAAAGTGATTCCGGAGAATTATGACCAAGCACTGTTGTAATTATTTATCGTTAGATGCAATACTTGACTGGGATGAACCATGATCAAAAAATCTGTTGTAAGATCTGGCATGAGCCATTAAAAGTGATTCCAGAGAATTGTGGCAGATGTTGAATTTAACCCTTTAAGATCAGAAGTCTGTTGTATTTATCGCGAGTTGCAATACTCGGCTAGGATGAACCAAATAATCAAAAAACTACTATTCTTTCAGTATGATCTTGATATCTCTGAAAATGGAGCATATAAAGGGAGCAAGTTACAGACTTAAGGCATTAATCATTAATAGCCTACTACCTACTATCTATTTATTTTTTAAGACCATATAGAAATTTCAGAACAAGCAATGGCCCCATTATTTTTGCAAAGACGAATTCTAAGGTCAGAGATTCTCTTGTTAGTCGTTATACTGATAATTACGGGATGTGCTGACTCAAAGCCTGCCTACGGGTTTGCGGTTGCGAATAGTCGAGAAGATGGAACGGATTATGCAAACGCAGGTAATAAATTGTTATACTTCTGACAATGAGCGTAATGGGGAGTCGTCATTTTATATTTTTACGAGGTATTTTAATTAACGACAGCGGTGTTTGACGGGAAGACCACGAAGGGAAGTACGAAATTCTTGTATGGGGAGACGAATCACTTGGATGAGGAATTACAATCCGGTGCATATACGGGTATCCTTAAACAAGAGAGGCTACCTTTTGGTGTCAGCGAAACATTCTCCACGGGTGTTGAGTGTAAGTTAGTGTTTGCTAATAATAATAATTATACTTTTATATTATTAGGGACTAAGTAAAAGGTACTGTTATTGGAAATTGGGTTATTCACTACTTTTTAGGGTCTACTCTTAGAGTGCATATCAATACGTTCATTTTTAATGGTATAGAAAACTATTTTTGCAGATAATATGGGAGTCATGGGGCGCCTTGCTTCTAGTGCAACTATTCACACAGGACCATACATGTACAAAGGGCATACCAGGGTTACTTTTGACCCCCTCTGGAAAAATCGGAAAATTTTGTCCCCCCGGCCCGGCTGAAGGCTGGTTCCGACTACACCTCTAAACGCATAAAAGCTAAACGTATAACAGCTAAACGTATAAGCTCAATACGCATAATGAGCTAAACGTATAAGGTATCTAAACGCATAATCATCTATACGTATAAGGTATCTAAACGTATAATCATCTATACGTATAGGTTGTTTAAACGCATAAGGAGCAAAATGTATAATAATTTACATGTAAATATTGAGAATCATTTGAGTAAGGCCGGTATTTTAATTCAGGGATCCAAATAATATTTACCGTTCCACACATGTTGTGGCTGCCATTACCAATTTTGATATGGTGTGATACCACTAGCGAGCCCCCATCCTTTTTTATAACGTAGATTTTCTCTGTTGCCGTGGCGTCCAGTGCATCATTCAAAGTCTCATCCAGACGACTTCGACTAGGTAGACTGTTTTCACCTCCGTCAACGAAGCTCCCATGAATTTGAACAGTTTCGTCAATTTCATCTCCAGTGATTGTTATCAAGGGCTTGGCATGCAAGACTTGAGTGGGGTCATCGTGCGGGTCACTCCCGTCTGTCAAAGTATAGTCTTGGTTGGTGTCATTCTCCTGAGTCAGACTTTCAATGGGGATTTTAACTGTCGTTTCTTCTGGCGATTCGGTGGGATAATGATGAGTTTTATTTATTCCCATTACTAGACGTCCCCCTTTGAAGGGTTCTTTTGGAGGGGGCTCTGTGGCATATGTTATGTTTTTATTGATACCAAACACTCTTCTTGGCGTTCTCTTTAATATATTCCCTTGTAAGAGCATAGTCGTTAAAGATACCAAATTAGCTATTGCATGTTCAGTCTACAGCGATTTTAATAAAATGAAAATTGTCTACGTACAGGTAATGTGTCCAGGTAAAATCCACGCAAATAATCCATGCAATGAATCCAGTTTTTGAGGTGACTGCACGCAGACCATTTTAACTATAGCTGAAAATACTCTTCAGCTATAGCCATGTTTCCTCTCGCAAAATATTGTTCTGATCCCTCAATTAAAACACTAGCCTAATTCAAACGAATGTGTATATTTAAATGCATACGAAATACATAATGGACTAAGATTTTTGCTAAGGACTTTTGATAGGAATGAGGCTGATAGGGACTAACCCATGGATACTACACGGCTGAGTGGACTGAATATTAGAATGCTACTTGGGATTATTAGAGTTAGACGACTTACCTGTACACATTTCCTGTACATAGACTCGTGTTCGGATATATTCCCTCTGAATATTTTCCCTCCGAACATATTCCCTCCTTGAGAGGAGATATTCCCTCGGACTGTTGTATAAACATCCAATAAAATTAAGCTCAAATGGCAACCAAATCTAACAACAACCAATACATAATTCAGTACGGTAGGAATATCCAGATTACCATGTTAAAAAGAAGCTGAGAGTGATGAATGAATGTGTTTTTGCTTTTTGAGGAGTTATTTATGCTAACCATTTTATTAGTTCTAATTATTTATAATTACCCGATAGTAAAAGCAATAATTCAGTTACAGAAGAAAATAGTACGGATCAAATTTCAGCCATAAATATATCTACGAGTATAGCTACATAATTACTCTTGAATGAAATAATGAAGACAATATTGAACGGCTTTTAGAAACTCAGTGTGGTTGTTATATATGTACATACCTGTACTTCTTGATTCTGCATTATATTTCGCAGCCTAGAATCAATGGAAATACTTTTCTTCTTCCTTCCAGGAACAAAGTCTTCCATAACCTTTTGGCATTCCATGTAGACGTGGGTTTAATATGCAATAGACAATTTGATCTCTTTAACGACGATGCTGTCGCAAGGGAATGTGTGGAACGGTAAATATTATTTGGATCCCTGAATTAAAATACCGGCCTTATTCAAATGAATCTCAATATTTACATGTACATTATTATACATTTTGCTCCTTATGCGTTTAAACAACCTATACGTATAGATGATTATACGTTTAGATACCTTATACGTATAGATGATTATGCGTTTAGATACCTTATACGTTTAGCTCATTATGCGTATAACTCTATGCGTTTAGCTGTTATACGTTTAGCTCTTTATGCGTTTAGCTAGGATACCGTTTGTGTTGCCTGAAAAACTCAAATTCATTCTGCAGATTGAACCATTCCCGGAAATAGATGACCAATCTGTTCAATAATTCTTTGATCCCTCTATTTGAAATCAGTAAAATTTTGATAGTATTTAGTGCGTAAGAAAATGTTTCTAGTATATGCGATTTAGTTGGTGTCTTCTATGAAAAATTTGAAAAAAACATTAAATGTTCTATATTTTGCATGCTTATATGAGCTAACTAACGAAAAATAATGTGTAACCCTATACATATGTACATACATACGTTTGTATGTGGCCAATAGCAAAGTAACGAAACCTAATTTTAATATGTTGTCCCCCCCACTTTTTTGGACGTAAACGTCCGGAGTGCCTGGTCTACACTAGTGTTGGCAAGTGCGATACTGCGATACGATATTATCGCAAATATCGTCAAAATTATGTGCGATATTAGTGGCGATACTTATCGCCAATTATGTCGAGAATATCGGGTATCGCCAATGGAAATTATTTTAAACTGCAAGTACTTTCTGACATATTTCTTTCGCGCGAGTCAAGTAAAAGGGTGCATAAGCAAGCCGTCGCTGAAGAGGCAAATTGGAGTATGTGTGCATGCTTTTATACAGCACTGAGACCATTTTGCCTCTTCATCGACGATGTCCTCGTACCTTGTGTTTTTACAACAATACAATTCCAGACCTTGTAGGAGAAAAAACTTTTGAATGGTTCAATTAAAAATTTTTAAACAAGCGTAGAATGTCTCATATAAACCCTAGATGTGCAACTTGAGTTTACATTTTTAAATTTTCACAATTTTGAAATTTCGAATTTATAAAAAATTAGAAAATTTAACTCATATATTAGATGCCATACAACCACATTTTTGAAAAACTTCAAGAAAATTAGAAAGTATTTTAAAAATTTCAGTAACATCACATGACAGCCACAATGGTTGTCTTATTGTTAAATGTATTATAGGTATCTATAAAATTCAATATTTTGCATACTATCTTCGCTCTCCATGTAATCGCCCAGTGATTACAAGATCCAGATTTTTCAGATATCATGACAAATCTAATAGCTAGTTCCGTTGATGTTAACTCTTTATACTTCATGTGCTAATTCACTTTAGCAAAAAGTATCGGCGATACCCGATATTATCGCAAATATCGCAAAATTTCATTCTACCGATACCGATATTCCCGATACTGACAAACTGGCGATACTTGCCAACCCTAGTCTACACCAATACCACATGATTTTGAAACTTTGTTTGTTTTGACAAAAATGTACAACTCTTATACAGTAAGTAAGGAGGATAGGTATGTTTTCAATAAACTGATAGACAAATTAAATTATGAGAACTAATAATATAAAATGGCCGTACAAAATCGACCGAACCGACATTAATAATTATTGTAATTACAACAAATAAAACTTGATGAATGTATATAACAATTATTATTGCTGTAAACATGTTTGCCTGCAACTAAAATAGAATAGTTAAATATACAGATTTTTTGCGTTATAATGCTTTAGCAGGCATATTTTTGATAGTTCCGAATTTAAAATGTTTTGATAATACTTAAATAATTTTAACTTGCGCTATTTATCGAATATAAAACGGATTGTATTATTACAACCATGGCTCACGTTTACAAAAAAATTTAAAAGTCCATAATCTTGGATGCACATCACAATAATTTGCAACTAGTTTGCAATACTTGTACAAACATAAGCACAAATTTTTATCAAAGAGAAGAACTTGCAATATGTTCAGGCCTGGCATTCAAGTTCAAGTAAAACTTGACAAGTTCGGGTCAAGTTCAAGTTCAAGTCAAGTTCGGGTTACAAGTTAATTTGAACTTGACACTGAAATCTCAAGTTCGGGTCAACATGAAATTTGAACTTGATTTTAAGGCTCGAATCAAGTTCATGGTCAGGTCTTCATTATAGACTTGACATCAATGCCATGATCAAGTTCGGATCACATAACCCCAAAACCATGAACATGAACTTGACTTTTCATGGTCAAGTTCTTATACTCATATAATACGCTGTAGATAATCGTTCTTATGCAGATGTCCTTGCTGAAGCTGTAAACGCTAATTTAAATCACAGCGTTTTCGCGTGCAAATGCTAGACCGGTATTTCTGTGTTTTCAACGAGCAACGTGCTCCGGGCTCAAATATTATAAGCTAAATCCTGTTGTATTTTCTTCTTCACAACATCTTTTCAATTTTAACTTGATTTAAATTTTTGAATAATCATATTTTAAAAACAACTGGAAAATGAGCACATCTGAAAAGTCTCCACAGTGCGAAGAAGATGCTGATCCTGGAAGTCTAACTGCATCAAGTAGCCGGAAAAAATGACCTAAGGTCCACAAGCATTTCACATTTTGCGATTCTACAAAAAAAATACAGCTGCAAACACTGCTCGTAAGTGTATTCATATATATATATACCTGTTTCAGTTGTCCTGGCACAGACCTACTAACTCCTAAAAGAATGTTAGAAGGGATGGTTGAAATTCAAATCTCAAACCAATTTTGATGAAATCCATGCATCATTCAAAAAATTCTACGGGAAATCTAGTTATTTTTATATTCTCTTATTATAAGTTTTATCAATCATTACTTCTAAATTTTGATTTTCAATTTTAAAAAATGAATGGAAATTAAATCTCAGATAATTTGTTAGCCTTTCTAATTATAAGTATACATACAACACTATAACTAGAAATTCAAGTCCATGGTCAAGTTCATGGTCAAGTTCATGGTCAAGTTCATGGTCAAGTTTATGGTCAAGTTCATGGTCAAGTTCATGGTCAAGTTCCATTCATGGTCAAGTTCGTCGAAATTAACTTGATTATGTGAACTTGATTACTTCGGTTCGTACCTACTTTTAAAAAATCAAGTTCAAGTTCGGATCTTAATTATGGTGATATAATCAAGTTCGGGTCAAGTTCAAGTGCGAATCATGAGTTGAACCGAACTTGAGGCCAGGCCTGAATATGTTAGGATAGGCAATTCCGTAAACTCATGGGAAAACTTTGGTATAAGCAGCTTCAGGTATCGTAAAGTACTTGCATACTAAAGAGTTGAGGTAAGCATTGTGCGTTGTACAAACTCTGATATTGACTTTAATGTTTAAGCACTTAATGTTTAAATTTGGTAAAAAGATGTAAGATGCCATCTATTATCAAATTTTTTTTCACGTAGGAGTAAATAGTAAATGCATACCTACGCTTTGAGTTACTTTTGCAAATTTTTTTCAAAAGTTGAAAATTACAATTTTTGCGAATCAGAAGCATCTTTATAATAACTAGATTTTTCCTAAACATTTCAACGTGGCTCAGCGGAAAATTTTATATTTTGATTTTTGAACCTTCGAAACGCATTCATATATTTAAGCATACTAAAGGGTACAGATGATTACATTTTACACTGACTTTGTAGCTTAGATTTTCAGCTACCTGAGGGATCCTCAAGTAATTGTGACTTCACTAGCTTTTGCATGAAGTCATGCAAGACACTTCTTGTCTAGTCCGGTGATTTTGTAAGTTGCCCTAGAAATACACCATGCATAGTCAAGTCAAGTCTATTATTTTAAGTGTATTTTGCTTCCTAGTATAGTGGAGTCTAGACTTTCCTAGTCAAGTCTGACTAGACTAGAGCAGCAGTGGCAGGAATTCAAAAAAAAAAGTCTTTTTTAACTATTTGTCTTCACCCTAGTAGCACTATTTTATACATGAAAGCTACAATCATTTTAAAAAATATCAACGACACATGGTTTAGCGATGTTGCACGTTCTTTCCCGTGTTTTCGTTATTACATGTTTCAATGACATATAAGTATTCCATGATAAATGCATAGTAAGAAAATGAGTAGCTAATAGAGCTTCCTTCGGGTTTCCGAAATCCCGAAGTTCCGTGTTCGGAAACGGAACGGAACAATTTCGGAACACTCTTTTTGATTCCGTCATTGAATCGGGACAAAACCGGAACATGAGCACTTGTACCGATAATATTGGGACCGGGACGGTTCAGAGCATCGGTACGAAAAATGTCCCATATAATTTATACCATCGGAAAGCGGAATTGTTCTGTTCCGTTCCGAACCGATCCCGGTACAATTTCTGAAGTGTCGCGCCATCGTTCAACTAGAATGGAAACACATTTAACGAAATTGGATGAACACAGTTAGATTTAATTTACGCAAATGCTTATATGTAATGCGAGTATCGTTTTCCATGAAAATCAACAGAATAACTAATTTTGTTTAATAAACATGGGCATGGGCGATTTTTCTCGAAATGAAAATTCTGGAATCGAAATTATTAGCAGCAATGAAGCAAGCTTGCAGGAAATTAACACTGTTAGGCCATTGAAGTCCACACGCTACAAATATTTATTGCTAAAAAATAATTAATAATAATTATATAATACTGCACAGTAGTTCTTTTTATATGGCCTAATTATTATTAAATATTATTTTATATAATTAAATCATAGCATTCCCTAGCATCCAATCTATTAAAAGTATATCATGTATATTAAGTTGCCAGTAATTTGTACACGAAATTCACGTAAATGTTGTGAAAAATTCCGGGATATTTCGGAACGGAACGGGTTCGGAACGGAAAAACTTGCATAATACGGAACGGAACACAACCTGGAACGGAAAAAATACTCTACTCCTTTGTTCCGAACGGTGTCAGTTCAAATGTTCCGATATCCCGACAGCCGGAACGGAACCGGGAACAATATTATTTGTAGGTTTCGGAACGGAACGGAATTTCGTACGGAACAAAAATGTTGAACACATTGGAAGCTCTAGTAGCTAAATTTGATCCTCCGTGAAGTAAAGTTGACCCCTCCTGAAATTTCAAGATTTTTGTGATTTTGACCCCCCCCCCTGGAAAACACGCTTTGTACATGTATGCACAGGACCACTTGATATAAGTGCTGGCTTAAACTTTGACAACGGATTTTCTATACATAAAGGAGTTGAGACCAAGATATTTGGAATCGGCGGGAAGATAAGGTCTGATGAATTTCAAATTTGTTTTTTTGACTGTCTAGGATTTAAATGGGGTTAGTTGTAGAAATACCCAATGTACTACAATAATAATTACTACACCATATTCAAATTACTTCCGGACTTGCCACCATTCCATGGTACGCTACTAAGATATCCTTCAATTCTATATTCGAAAATTTTTATATTTTTATCTAGCTATCACCGGTCATGCCAGTGCCCGTCCGTCTCGTTCCATTGGATTCCATCTCCCTGCAGTTACACATCTTTTTTTGTTTATTCTACTTGTAGGTTTTTTTTTCTATAGTGAAAAATTACCATGTGAAAGTTATTTTAATTGTTTTACTTTTTCACGATTTTTTCACCGACTTGATTCCGGGGGTCCGATTTTTGTAAATCTCCCTGGAAGATCATTTCTGAATTCCCCTGCTCAATCCTTATCCTTTATTATTATTGAGCACTTCTGTTGATTTAAACCAGTGCTGCCCGAGTCAAGTCAGACTTGACTTGAAAACTTGCGACTTGACTAGACTTGCAGGTAAAAATACCATTGCAGTAAAACTTGACTGGACTACATCCTGTTTGTGTAATTATGGGACTTGACTTGACTAGACTCCTTGCAGGGATAACAACTGAGTGATTGACTTGACTCGACTAGCCGTTTTCGTTGGCATTTTCTAGTCAAGTCATGACTAACGCCAGCACCCTCGAGCGGTCGATAAAATTCCAAAATCATGCAAATTATTACGTTTGCAGGTTTTCATCTAGCTTCATCCACTACTGCGATTGGATAAATACTATTATGCCAAATTTACAGAATCATAGGACGACTTTTCAAGCTGTAACAACCCCAAAAATACAGCTGCTTGTCGTTTTCACTTGTTCTGATTGTTATTTTCAAGCCAATATTTTGAACTTGTGTATTTTGGTTAGCCACCGTTTATTGTAACAAAATTCTAGTTTTTTGTTATACAAAACCAGAAGGTTCTGAAAAATCTTCACGAAAAAATGTTGTGACTTATCATACATTTAATTATTTATCAATTTAAGCAATGCATTGATGGAAGGTAGCGTTGTTTCGAATAAATTCGAAGGGAACATTATTTGTAAACAACGATCAGAATCCAAAAGTGAGAAATTAGTAAAAATTCCCAGTGGGATTAGAAATGGAGATAAAACTTCGAATTCACTTTTTCATGCTTAAGTAGAAGGTAAGATTAAATATTTCAATAATCCCAAGCTGCTACTTGGTGGGAATATTTGCTTTAACTGTAAGACTGGAAGACTTGACTTGACTAGGACTTGACTATACTTTCCTGCCCTATTTTGAGACTATGACTTGACTTGACTAGCTGGATGGAAAATCCAGGTGACTTGACTTGACTGGACTATGTCGAATGCATATAGTGGTTGACTAGACTAGACTTGACTTCGAAGGGCTGGCGGGCAGCACTGATTTAAACCTTCGCGCGTTTGTAGTACAATTCAAACCTTCGCGGCTTATTTCACGAATTCAAACCTTCCCGGCTTATTCACTATACAGCCAAGCAAGTCGGTGGTATATACAACAAGCCGAGAAGCACAGCGGGCTGAAAGCTGAAACTCTGTCGCAGAGTAGAGGTTTTTCAGCTCGCTCAGCTCGCTGTTCTTCTCGGCATATACCAACTGCTTGCAGCATATTGGAAGCTCGCAATATTACGCCATTTTAGATTATCACTTAACAACGCTAACCATAACTATTATAAACATTAGACATAAATCATCAAATTTAGATTAAATTACGACTGGTAGTGATAAAAACTACGTATAATAATAATAATTTGATAAGAGGAGAATTTTAATGACTGAACTTAGTTCACATTCGTGTGGGATTCTAATTAGGAAGAATAATTACAAGCCTTAGCATCCAGAGTTTTGATCTTTATATCCCTAAAAATATCATTAGGATGTAAGGATTGATTTGTAGGAACATTGGACTTTAGTAACTATAGCAAGTTAAATGTGTTGCGCTAATATGAAATCCTTTCATTTTTTCTATTTTAAATAATCAGTGCGTCCAGTGTCTGAGGCTTCAGTTGCAATATTGCGGTACAACGGATCTATATACAAATTATATTAACATAAAAAATCATATTTGATCAGCACGTTGTGCTGATCCACTAAGGGGTGAAGCACCATACAGTGATGCAACAGCAAGGTTTAATAACGATGTTTGTATTAAATTGAACAAGCGATTAGTTAAATTCCACGTGTATAGCCTAATATTGAGTTTGGGATAAAAATTTAGTGGGCCGAAAGCTGTTTCCCCATAATATTTTGATGATGAATTGCCAACTACCTATATGAAACGAATTGTTAGTCTTACAGTTAATACTTCACGTCTTATATGAGATTACTTTGCCTGGCGAAGCGGGATATCAATATTAAGCCTTCTCGACAGACCTTGATACGAGATCTATTGCCATTTACACTTATTATTTACACAAGTAATTGCTCCTGTGCGAAGCACGGGGCTTTTACTAGTCCTTTATTATTATTGAGCACTTCTGTTGATTTAAACCTTCGCGCGTTTGTAGTACAATTCAAACCTTCGCGGCTTATTTCACGAATTCAAACCCTCCCGGCTGATTTACTATACAGCCAAGCAAGTCGGTGGTATATACAACAAGCCGAGAAGCATAGCGGGCTGAAAGCTAAAACTCTGTCGCAGTGGAGAGGTTTTTCAGCTCGCTCAGCTCGCTGTTCTTCTCGGCATATACCAACTGCTTGCAGCATACTGGAAGCTCGCAATATTACGCCATTTTAGATTATCACTTAACAGCGCTAACCATAATTATTATAAACATTAGACATAAATCATCAAATTTGGATTAAATTAAGACTGGTAGTGATAAAAACTACGTTCGGTTACAGTACTGAATAATTTGATAAGAGGGGAATTTTAATGACTGAACTTTGTTCACATCAGTGTGGGATTCTTATTAGGAAGAATAATTACAAGCCTTAGCATCCAGAGTTTTGATCTTTATATCCATAAAAATATCATTAGGATGTAAAATGGATTTGTAGGAACCATGGACTTTAGTAACTATAGCAAGTTAAATGTGTTGCGCTAATATGAAATCCTTTCATTTTAAATAATCGGTGCGTCCAGTGTCTGAGGCTTAGTTGTCTGAGTTACAATATTGCGGTACAAAGGATCTATATACAAATTATAATAACATAAAAAATCATATTTGATCAGCACGGTGTGCTGATCCACTAACAATAAGGGGTGAAGCACCATACAGTGATGCAACAGCAAGATTTAATAACGACGTTGGTATTAAACTGATCAAGCGATTAGTTAAATTCCACGTGTATAGTCAATATTGAGTTTGGGAAAAAACTTTAGTGGGCCGGAAGCTGTTCCATAATATTTTGATGATGAATTGCCAACTACCTATATGAAACGAATTGTTAGTCTTGCAGTTAATACTTCACGTCTTATATGAGATTACTTTGCCTGGCGAAGCGGGATATCAATATTAATCCTTCTCGACAGACCTTGATACGAGATTTATTGCCATTTACATTTTTATTATTTACACTATTTATTTACACAAGTAATTGCTCCTGTGCGAATCACGGGGCTTTTACTAGTTATTATTGAACACTTCCTGTCCGTTGATTTAAACCTTCGCGCGTTCAGGGTTCAAATTGAAGCTTAGCGCTACGCTTAAAATAAGCACGCCAGATTTAGGCAAATAATAAGTCTCCACGACTGGGCTTGATTCGCAAGCCGTTTATCTTTTTATTTGTACGTTCACACTACCATCTCTCCAAGCAAATGCCCCTTTGAAGCACAGGGTTTTTACTAGTATTATGTATTATCCCCTGCAGGGAGGCCCTCAACAATTTCAAAAATCCCTCCTAAATAAAGGTCAACGATTTTCAAAATCCTTGTTGGAGAAAATAATTTCTCTACAAGACTTCAAATCCCTGTCAAATTAGTTGAACCGATCTAAAAATCCCTAAATGAGTAACAAATTTTCATGAAACACGCCAACAAATTTGAAAATCCCTGCCAAAATAAAGGTCAGCAAATTAAAAAAATCCCTGTTCGTTAAAAAAATCTCTTCCCTTCGACATTTCCCAGACAGAACCCGTCTTCCCACAAAAATCCGACCCCCGATTCCAACTTCAGGTGACACGTGTAACTTAAAGAAGTGCATACTCAGGGTATGAGCAAACCCATTTTGTTTGAATTTCGGAAATTTGGTGTGGGCACCAATAAAGGTTTACTTGTAAGTGCTTCCGCATTCGACCCGCCGTGTACCCGGAATAAAACTTTGAATATAAATTGAAGTTTTTTCAACAGTTTGATCGATAAATTTTGAAAAAACCGTCAATTTAGGAAAAATGTTAGACATGACATTTTTTTGTATAAAAGGAATAATCTGGAACCTGGTCCTCCCGTAGGACTAACTGTCTTATGTAGGAGTTTTTAAATAAAAAAAATTTAATTCATATCCACTGGAAATCAAAATTGAGAAAACCAGGGGGTTATTCTCGAAAGACTTACGATCGTAACTTCAGTCGCAACTCTCGAGTTACGATAGTTGGGATTCTCAAAACATTTTGAAAATCGCAAGTTCTCAGAAAATCGCAAAAGTTGTCGTAACTTTACGACAACTAAAAAGCAGTCGTAGGTACTTACGATCAAGCATTCTTTATACGGCGGGGTTCATTATAAAGCCGTTTTGTCATTACAAAAACTTTTATTTGTTACATAGGCCTTACAATACAGTAGTGGCAGGGTTAATTTTAACGATGAAGTTAGCTGTACAGAAAGACGAAAATCGAAGAGCTTTCAAAAGACAAAGAGTTTTTCTTGACCGCACTAATCCATTGGAAGGTTTTGATGACCAAGGACTAATTATGCGCTATAGATTTCCTAAAATCGAAATTTTAAAATTGATAGAAATGTGTAGTGTTCAACTCCGGCGAGAAACTTAAGGACTTTTAAATATGTCATTCAAAATGAGTTATGCTTACCATATCGGTTATTGCAGCCCACAGTGCTTCCTTTTTCTAATGACTAATTGAATTTGAAAACTTTACAAAAAGTTTCAATTAATTCGAAATTATACTGGTGACCAAAGCATCACGCTCTCCCTCACTCCAATTCAGTGAGCGTTTTGGCTGCTCTGATAAATTCGTTTTTACATTTTTTGTCATTTTCACTCCTTACAATTAATGTTAAATTGTTTTGTAGAAAAAATCAATACGTAAAACTGATAGAAAGGAAAAATGGGATGAATGTTATGGCTTATTGGATGGCTTAAGATTCAAAAATGTTGACAGCCAATCACAGCGTCCGTTACATGAGATTAAGGCGCTTACGATTCGTAAATGTGATCGTAGCTGCGATACACTTGCGATAGTTTTTGAGAATATTAAAATTTGAAAATCGTAGAGGCATCGTACGACACCTGTCGTAAGTTCTTACGAAGTCGTAACTTGCGAGATCGTAAATTCTGTTCGAGAATGACCCCCCAGGTTTTTAAGACCTCGAAGTGGTTTCCAAAACTTTGGTTTTGCAAGATACATCTCTGCCGATATTACCTCATTGGAAAGATAGTAAGTTGGTCTATAATTTAAAGTCATTTCAGTCGAAATTTCAAAATCCTAGTCAAAATTTTGGCGGGATATTCAAATTCACCAGTTTATGGCCAACATTTGTTTTCCACAAGAAAAACAAAAGGCATCGTTCTAAAAAGGACGACGTTCTAGATGAGGGTCAAGAACGAGAAAATATTTACTGTGGGTACAGTACTCTGCAATATAAAAATAATGAATGTATGTTGCTATAAAATGACTACAAACTGATATTACTGTGACTTTCCTGTAATGCGAAAGTATCTATAATTAAGCACGTTATTGAAACTTGTAGGAGTAGATTTTTAATACAAATTTATTTACATCGAATTCCAACATATTTAAATGTATAAAGGATTAAGTAAATTCGCCTCTAAATCTTGCAGAGCATGCAAAACATTGAAGTTACAGCGTTTCCCTAGCTCGGAAAATTTCAGTACCTCGTCGAGGGCTTGGAATTTGTCAATAACTTGGAGCACTTCGGGTTTCTGTAGAAAGATCCACAGTCTCAGGGCTTGCCACATGAAAATGTCTTTATCATCTACCAAGACTTTGTTAATTTTATCTACAGTCTGACCAGCATCTGCCAAGAATGGGGGGAGGAATTGCTTCAAAGCTTCCCTCAGTGCAAATGCATCCTTGCTGGAAAGAAATTTCCAAACTCCACGGAAAATTTTGGGCAGCTCAGGAATTCTTTTGAATAGTGCTTGAGCCACACATTTGAAATGGGGCTTTTTAATTAAACTCACTACAAATGCTTTCCGTTGAATACTTTCAGGCTCATTTGGTTCGGATGAGTCCAATGTTGAGAGCAAATACTCAACTAATTCTTCCGAATGATTTTCTTGCTCAACTTCAGAAAACACACTGTTATGCGAGTCAATGGTGATATTGTTAATTCCACCTGGAAATTTTAAAATGTATCAGATTTGTGAAATTGTTTATGGAGCAATATCAATGGTAACTTTAAAGGCCGCAAGAAAAATCCCTTAGAAATTATCACGAATCAACTGTTCTTACAAGAATTTTTATAATTACATTTATTATTTGATCATAAGGCTATATTAATATTAGTCAAATTGTAACTTACTTTTTATTCCTTCAAATCTTGTAATGGAAGATAAACATTGCGGCAAGAATGGAGCTGCTATGAGTACTAAACCGAAAAGAGTAAAACGAATCATTTCAGTTATAATGCAAGTTATTATACAAGAAAATTATTTCTTCCCACGGACGATTGTTCAACCAAATATTAAACTAATTACTTTTCTTTAAAAAATAAAAAGAAGGAGGACGTGATCCCTCAATCTCTTATCTTGCCAAACTTCGAAATCCAAATGTGAGAAGTGAGAAATGAAATACTGATTTGTACTTGTTCCAGGACATACTAGTATTGTAGCAGGCTATACCTAATACCCACAATAATAATTATTATTATTGTTGTTACTTTCATTGCCTTCTCGGGATGAGGTAGTAGAATCTATCCCTGGGTGTGAATGAACTTCAACTTATCAATCCTGGATTCTACACACAGTTTTTGAAAATAGGATTAAATTGGGATTTAGTAAAAGGGATAAGCCAAGTTCCCCTCAATGGTATAGGTTTAGTAACTTTTCCGTGAGTATTTT
The DNA here is from genome assembly GCA_947179485.1 of Allacma fusca. Taxonomy (NCBI): domain Eukaryota; kingdom Metazoa; phylum Arthropoda; class Collembola; order Symphypleona; family Sminthuridae; genus Allacma; species Allacma fusca. The sequence continues at coordinate 60,062,431 of OX359247.1, read as the reverse complement.
TTAACGAATTCGACCGTCAACACTTTCAATAGGCTTAGCGTTCCAGCCCAGTAATTATAGGTGTGTTAAAAAGGGGATTTGCCTAACCTATGGATTTTGTTTTCAAAATAAAAAATTAGGAAATAAATTAATTCTCATCAACAAGCTACTTACATTCTACAAGTCAATGCACAAAATCCGTGGTTGGTGTCCATGTCAGAGATATAATTACATATGCAAAGATACGTACATATCTCTTCTGGGGTTTTAATTTATTTAAGTAGTAAATCTTGGAATTTAAAAGGGACTGAAAGTGGTGATGGAGTGGATTTTATTTCTTAGAATTGCCGCTGTTGGATTTTTTAATCCGCTTGACTCGGTTAATGTTGTTAACTATAACAATAAGTCCTTACAATGCACTAGGAGTACAAGTGAACCTTTAAAAGAGCCTTTTCTTTATAAGGTAAAATGTTTAGACCAATTTTGTCATTTATCCCAATGTGATTCCGTCTCCTTAAAAAACTATGTAGATATAATTACATATTTATCCATGTACACAAAAGTAAATTTTACTATTTCAATTTAAGGAGACTTGGCCCAAGTAGCAGTAGATCAGTTACTAATCTCCTATAATAGGAAAAAGAGTGGTCCTTATTGATTAAATTATTTTGAAAATATATTATACCTTTATTAAATATTACATAATCATGGCCGATTCTAAAAAATGCAAATTAGTTCAGAAAACATCAATTAATCAAAATTATATTGGCTTGACTGACCTACGGCTATCATTCAACCTTGAGGTAGGTGCACTTGATAGTTACTAGTTACACAAATAATAAAGTAATAATAGCAGTTAAGCTACATTCTGGAGGAAAAAACAACTTTTGGAATATTGTATTGATTCAATTGACGCAATGTCAACTTTGCTTTTGTTGCGAAGCACGCCAGATTATTCAAAAATAATTAGAGTACTTAAGTAAGCATGTACAAAACCAGAGTAGCAGTAGCATATCATATACATATTATATACCATAACAATATTTGTCCCACTGTGCCCCATGATTATAACAATTAAAATATAGAAACAAAATATCAACGAGTGTACAATCATTTGAGGCTTCTTTGACTACCTTATTTATGTGCATAAATATAATATAAGTGTAAGGGATACTTTCCGGTGCCCTTATTAGCGGAGAACTTTAACTTCGATGAAGAATACAAAAATAGATTTAAAAAATCATCGATGATCAGCACTAATTGTATGATTGGTATTGATACATATTTCGACGATCACAATACACCGGGTTTTGTTACTCTGCATGTTCTAAATTGAAAGCATTTATTTATAGTACGTATTTATATAATCGAGGAATATAGATACACCCACACATAGCTGAATTCATAAAGTTCACAAACGTTTTGAGAGTATCCCTAAAAGAGCAAAATTTGTCTCTCCTCAGCATCCTCTCCAATGGGGAAAAAAAGTATTGTGGTCAATGGAAATGTCTCGAATTTTTTGTGGCCCTGTACACAGTAGGGGAAATGCTCTTGCAAAAGCGTTTCCTTTATAGTGCACTGTAATAATTAAACGAGTCATGAGAGCCACAGAGAATTCTTTTGATGTACATTTTAGACTCAGACTTGAGACATTCTAGGAATAAACCAAACTAATCAATATTAAGGGGTTTTTTGAGTTAACCACTACATTCTAATTTCTTATACAAAATAGCTTCAAAGAGTTGCTTAAGACCTCAAATAACTTAACCTTAAATATGCATTTTGCTACATTCAGATATGACATAACGAGCATTGTATAAATGTATTTTCTCTACACGTTGTTATTATATATTTTCCTTTTAAAATTGAAAAGCTTGAAATGTATTCAAAATATATACGCCCAAGTCCGCAAATAATATTTATCAGATTATATGCTATAATTGGGGCCCATATGTACGCAGACATTCCCTTAATACGAAAACACTACTTTAGAAAAACATCCTTTGTACAATCACATTGACTTGAATAGGCAGTGATGTGTCCATGACACATGCAACATTTTACCTTCCGGCTATCCCCCACTCACATCCAGCTTTCCTAATGAAAGTCAGAATTGCGTCTAACACGAAGCCAATATTTCAGCAATAAATTTCGCTAATGTTTGATTATCCTCAAATTAGTGTACTTTGGATTTTTTTCTTTGGAGGTACTCCTAAAGCTACATAAATTCAGAAGTTTCCGACAAATCCCAAATAGTTACATTTCAATCAGTGATTGAACATTATTTGAAACATTCGTTAAGGCACATTTTAAAGTGAAAAAATTTAAGGAATTTCGGAATTTGATAAGTTTCTTTTTATGTGCGGCTTATTTGGACTTGGACATCAACTTGCCAGCTATGTTCAACCCGAGCAAGTTCAATGTACTTAGTCTCTTGTGTCACGTCTTGTTTTGGAATAATTTTGTCACAGTGACAGGTAAGCTGGTGAAATGAGTTATAAATAAATATACAAACGCACCTCCAAAAGTAACAAATTTAACTCTTATAGCTGCATGTGTTCCATGCTGTAACATGGAGACAAATTCTATTACAAGGGTGCATCTATTGGCTCATTTTCTGTAGCTCGTGTAGGAGCTGTAAGGGTATAAAAACAATTGGTCAATTTTCCCGAAACTGTCATGTTAATTTTTCCCTTGTTCAAGAGCTTATTGTACAGGGTAAACATAAACATTATACCTATGTCTAGTCTAGCCCATCTGAGTTTAATCTCATATTCCCAAGTCACCAATTGTGGATTGCGGTTTTAGCAAATAAAATGTGAGGTCAAATTTATAAATTATTCTAAAGTTTTGTCATCAAAACAAATATTTTTTATTTATTTCAATCTTCTTGCCTTACATTTTGAGGTTCTGAGACTACAATAATTGTTAACTGAGGAAAATGTAATTAGACTCAATTGAAACCCCATGAAATTAGCTACAAATAAAGCTTTCCTAAAATTTCCAGAACGCCAAACTGCCCTTGAAAAACTGGCAAGATCAGAAATTCCTCTTTTCCATATTACTCTTGAAGCTTAATTTTTCTAACCTTGCGCCGTGTATGTTCCGATCATGTCCACAATTCCCAACGTAGAGAGCTGTGTGATGGTTCCCTGGAAAACCCATAAAATCTTCTACAAGCAAAGCGTCAAAACATTTTCTGAAAAAAAATTTTTACGAACATCAAAATACTAAGAAATTGACATTCTAAAAATCCGACTTTGCTTGACGATTTTCGACCCTGTGATTTCAAATATTGATATAGTAGTCAATGAAGTAAATTTCATAAAATCTGGAACTAAATTTGCTACAAACTGGGGAAATAAAATATTTCATGAGTTACTCCTTTATGTTGGTTAGAGGGGGGTAAATATTTACGGTGAATCGGTATTACTGTATTAATGAATGCACATGAAATTCAGTAATAATTATGCTGTTGGAAAAATATGACTAAAGAAAACGATAAATAAGGGCACCCCGAAAATGATAATATGTACGAATATTTTTGCTCTCTGTAGAGACCATTTTCTCAAGAGGCGGTGCCTTGATTGAAGTGTATTAAGTCACGTACTTAAAATTATTATGGATTTAATATTATTACATTATTATTAATTTTAAATCTGATCCAAATATTTCCCTTCATTGAATTACACGACCATAGGAACAGGAACATCTTCAGTAAGTCAGACATGTTCCGGGATTTGCACACGCGATCAAAATGAATGTAAAAATCAAGGCGGAAAAGTCTTTGGCTCTTGCGAAAATGGATATACTTGTTGCGACAGTAAATCACGCACAACATAATATCGAAAGTTTTATTGAATTACATTCCACAAATTTCATTTACTATGGTACTGACTGTATTCAAATTTCCAGCAACCTGGAAGGACACTAGTTCTTGCGGAGCAATCAAAGCTAGCAAAAATCCGGTGTACTTTGTTTCACCAGACTATCCCGCCTTCATTGGTCGGGATATAGTTTGTACCTTTGGACTCACCCTTGCTGAAGACGTTGTGGCAGTCAGGCAAGCAGTGACATATTGAGTAGTAACATTATTTAAGTAACTGTTGATTATTGAAAGAACCTAAAACATTCCAGAATTGATTTCCTGGACGTTGAAATGGATGGACTGAGTTATTTCCCACGTGGGGCATCGTGCGAATCAGATATGTTCATCATGAAAGGATTTAAAACATGGACACCGCCTTCACTCTGTGGAAACCTTACTGGATATTCTAGTAAATATTTATAACAATTATTTGGGATTTGGGAAGCAATACTCCAATATGAAGAAATGTTTCAGGTCAATTTTGGGCTAAGATTGAGTCAAGCTGATTGTATAAACGAAAATCCAGTTTAGTTAGTTTGAGCTATGTATGTATATCTATCAAAGGTGTCCAAGAGGTTCAGCCTACCTAAAATACTACATATTTTTTGCAGCTTTGCCTTCCCTACATATTAACCTACATTATTTATCAAAAATAAATTGCCTACCTATTTGCCTACATATATACTCCTGTAATGTTTCTGCCTATATTTTAGCCTATAAAGGCCTATTTTTTAGCCTATAAAGGCCTATTTTTTAGCCTATAAAGGCCTATTTTTTAGCCTATAAAGACCTATATTTTAGCCTATAAAGACCTATTTTTAGCCTATAAAGGCCTTTTTTCAACTAAAATTCATGTATGTATGCACGTGCAATCGTAACATGAAAAAAAATCGAACTACTAAAATGTCACGTATTTGAAGAATATTTTTGAGATTTATTTTAAGGTTAAATCAAATAATTGCTTGACAAATTTGTCAATAGATTATTAAATATGCCTACTTTTACCTTCGAAAACTGCCTACCTTGTTCCTAAATACAAAGTGAACTCTTGCAGTTCCTACATATAATATAGGATTAATTTTAGCGGTAATAATTACTGCACCCTATTTTACTACCTATAATTTCTTGGATTTTGCATCCTACCTATTTTTATCCTAAATATAGGCCTATAAATAGGATAGGTGGACACCTTTGATATCTATAGGATTGCGACCAGGTAAGGTTTTACTTACGTAAAATTGGGGAGTTTTTCCCACAAACAAGGTGACACCCTGAATTTTAACCATTGGAATACACTAAAATAATTTCGTTGGTTTGGTAATTCTACTAACTTTGTTTGGCCACGTTAAAATCGAGGCTCTTGACATTCTGTTTATACTGCTTAATATATCTGACATTACCACTGTATTTTCCAGCCATAATAGAACGTACTTTGAAAAATACTCGAATGGACCAACTAGAAATGGTTGCTCTTATGTCCAGTAATCATTACCGTTGGAGATGTAAAATTACGCCAATTACGCGCACTGGAACATCCCACGGTCATGCGCAGCCAAACAAGTCCCAATCATCGAAAGTCCAACCCAGGGGGAGAGCCAGGCGGTCGATTGAAAATGTTAACTTGGAAACCAACTTTATTGGGGAGCACGGAGATGATGCAGGGGACATGGGAATGAGGTAATCTAATTGTAAGATTGGAACAAATAAAGTACTATAAATACGAGAAATAACTCAGGTCTACATGCATTTATAACGTCGTTTTCAGTTTGGAGAACCCTCTGATCACCAGTGGCTATAACACGACTTCTTTCGAGGTCCCTTGGCAAGCTAGCTTCAGAACGATATTAAAGGACCATGTGATCCTTAATCAGACTGAACAAACAACTAGCAGATATTCAGAAACAACCAAAGCCTCCACCAATGAAACGGACCCCTTACAAGCCCAACGGCAATGCTACTTAGAAGATGGAATGCATTTTTGTGGGGGAATCATTATCTCTGACCGACACATACTCTCGGCTGCTCACTGCTTCTATGCTACGTGAGTCTATACATATTTTGCTAAATAAAATATATAGTACATTACAATTTAAATCAAATGCGACTTTCAAGGATGATCTTATTGTGAGATGGTACTGTAATGTCTAAGTGGATCTTTTAACAAGCGGATTGTTTGCAGGAGCAAAATGGCAGATTTTATCCCTCCTGAAGATGTGAGAGTAGTTCTTGGGGATACAAATCGATGTACGAACGATAGCCATGTTCAGCAAAACTATCAAATTGATTCCATCACCCTTCATTATGCCTATGATAACGTCGGGATCATTAACGACGTGGCAGTAGTGAAGCTCAAACGGCCCATCTCTTTTAAGCGGAATATTCAAAAAATCAAGATGGCTAGTCCGAAGGAGAACTTCGAGGGGATGAGAGCGTCCATAAGTGGATGGGGCCTGCAAAATCTAACGGAAGAAAACAATGGAACTGCGGAGTCTCCTCTCATCCTGGCACTCAATGACCGTTTTATTATTCAGAATCAGTCGGAATGTAATGCGGAACAAATCCGATACATCGGTCAATCAGTGGAACAACTGGCTGTGCATCCTAAATACGAACACATCCTAGAGTCTGTAATATGTACTGAAACTTTCAATCCAGCAATGGGGCGAGCACATGTGGGTCAGGTATGTCAGATTACATTATCGACAGGTCGTTTTGACTTATTATCATTATGAGAAAAGTTAGCGTTTTGGCAAAGGGGAGTTGTCCGAGTATTTCTGCCCCTATAATGACTGATCTTATCTGCTGTTGTGGTCTCGTATAGTTTTAGGATACACTGCATATTAATATTTTACGTAAGTATGTAAATCTGTATGCTTCATTTTTCCTGCTGCTTTCTAAAATTTCAGGGTGACAGTGGTGGCCCAGTGGTAGTGAAATCTAAGACCGGTGAAAATATTGTTGTTGGTATTGTAAGCCATTCCGTACCAAATGAAGACCCGTTGAATGTTGAAGAACCTAAAGATTTTTTTGCGTCGGTCGCATTCTACCGAAATTGGATAGACCTTGCTATTCATCATTGAAAATATAAAATGTGATTTAACAAATACAAACAAAACTCATTGATTATTAAAAAATTATTATTGGTATTTACGGTATATTTCTACTTGCCTCAAATTTATCGACGAATTCGACATTTTCCATACCAGGCAAGTTCTTTCTTTTGAGGGTACAATTGGCATGTCGACAACGTGGTTTTTAGGCGTACAAACTTGGGGAAATCATGTTGGTATCATAGCCCCAAAATTATTTAAATAAATACAACTTTGCAAATTAATTTTATTGATGCTATATTTAAAAATTAAAAATTATGAAAGTCTCAAGAATAATACTTCTTAACGTTTCGGCGTACAATAATAATCGTCATTACGCCGCACATACAATAGAAATACTCTGTACGAGAATTATTATAGAATTAATGGGAAAAATCATGCCTGGAAAAATACAAGCTGTGTACATATTTGTACCGGTTCCGGACAAAATTAACGTTACTGCAATGCACAGTCCAGGACGCCTGGAAGAGTTGGAAGATTCAATTTTATACGCTTCATCAGAGACTAAAGTAGCTACATGTTAAATATAACTCCTAGATTATAAACGCCTGAATACAAAATATGTAAATATAATATGAGATTAATCCTCACGATGAGACAAGCTCAAATGAATATTCCAGCAGCTACTCAACAAAGAATACGATCCAGTATTGATATGACATTTTATAACATAACTATAATATTGATGCCTGTAACCAAAATTTTGTGGTGTATGATTTTTGCATTGTAATTCGTGTTACTTTTGGCAGACCAGTCTTATTGTACTCACAAGTAACCCACGCCCCATGCCCACTCGGGATCGGAATGAAATTTTGTGGGAGCTTAGGTACCTGACCCACTGTCCCAGCGAGAGCAAAAGTTTGTGCCATCTCGCCCTGGTTTGCGCGGGATAATCGCGCAGAAGTTTTAAATTTTAACGAGCACTGCACAGCCAGCATTTGCTGGCTCAGAAAGGCAAATGTAAATAGGGAAGGCAGTAAATAGTTGTATATGCAATAGCTAGCTGCACAGCTATGCTCGTCGATACAGCTAGAGCGCGCGAATATTTGATTTTTACCATCACGACCACGGTCACGGTCGCGGACACGGACACTATCCACTCGCTCGAATTAGAAGAGAGGATTCGTGAACAAAGGGTCCCCTTTGTCCAACTTAAATTTTTCAATGTAAAATCCCATAAGGAAACTTAATTTTCTTTCACGAAAAAATAAAAATGCATTTAAGCTAATTAATATCCCTTATAACGTAATATTATCAAGTTTGGAAACCTTGATTTGGGCCATCTCGCCCATGTTTCTGGTGGAAACCAGATTTACGTTAGAATTTTTTAAAAAAGATATAAGCGTCCCCGTTTGCTTTAAAATTGTATGTCCCATAGGAGAACTCCATTTTCTCATTTTGCGAAAAAAATAAAATTGCTAAAAACGCGTAACAGCTCATTAGTATGCCGTACAACATTATATTAGCACATGTTGGCAAACTACACCAGTAGGACAATATGAGTGGAAATATCTTTATTGATTTTAATTTTATACGGTGTTTCATAACATTGGAAACATCCATTGGCTTTCAGAGGTTCTATTCAGCAGGTCTGAAATTGGTGAAATAGGTGAAATTTGAGTGAATATTTTTATCCTTTAATACCCAAATTTGATTTTTTATTAAAAACTTGGCAATGATTTACTTCCTGCTGTTACGAGAGGAATTGTGCGAAAAAGAAACTTACATTCGGCAAAATTGGAAACCCTTTCCGTTGAAAATTGAGAATTCATATATTGCCACGGTTTTAATAAAAAATCAAATTTGGGTTTCAAAGGATACAATTATTCACTCAAATTTCATGTTTTGTTTCAAATAATTTTTAACGTTGTTTGTAAGAAATAATTTCGTGGGTGTTCAGATGAGCTATTCAGCAGACGTGTGCTAAATTTAGTATTACAGTGAATTTCCCATATAGTGGTTTCCTCTTAGATGGCACTCCCTCTTTAATGGCATCAAAAAACCCTCCCTAGAGGTTTGCAATGTTAAAGATATACAGTATAGTGGCACCCGCTATAATGGTATTCCCTCTATAATGGCACTATTATGTGTTACGGTGGCTCAGACAATGCGAAATTATAATGGCAGTTGGCATAAAATTAGCTAGATAATGGCTACAAAAGTATAACATGATGTTATAAAACGTGCGGGCGGTTAATAATGCTTATGTCGGTTGGTTCAATTTTAATTTCAAACGTTAATACAGTTTGATTATTATTGTGGTTTAGTGACTTAAGTTAAAACGAACAGTTATAACACAAAACATTGCCATGTTTGCCTTGGCTCACTTCTAATAGGTTTCAATTCGTGCTGGTTTTTTTAAATAAATTGAATTATTATATTGAAGATTTAAAATGACATTAAACAGACAGTCAAGCAAAACCTCATTGTGAAAAAACCGCAGAGTACTCATTGGAAGTAATTCCCATTGCCATAATTCCAGGATTTTGGTTTCTGGAATGGTGACCTTGCAGTCTAAAAGTTTGTTACGACTAATATTATTAATAGTATGAGGAAACCTAAGGTTACTGAACATCTTAAACTCAATGAAGCTTAGCATACCTCATAATTTTGAGTATTCTGTAAAAATAAATATATTTATAAATGTGTTTAGTTACAGTTATTGTCTAAAAACATTAATAGTATATAGTTAACCATTAGTAACATACAGTGGCATCCCTTTATAGTGGCAGGAATTTGTTACTCCCTTGGAAACCACTATATAGGAAATTCACTGTATTAACAATTAGAAGTATTAATAAGTAAATATTTTCTAATTATATATACCTGCATTATTATGAAATACCACTCCATTATTAATATATAACTTTTGTATGTTTACTTCACGCGCCTTTAAACACACCGTATAAAGTTAAAATCAATAAAGACATTTCCACTAATATTCTACTGGTGTAGTTTGGTAACATGTGCTAATTGCTAATATAATGTTGTATGGCATATTAATGAGCTGTTACGCATTTTTAGCAATTTTATTTTTTTTGCGAAATTTGAAAATGGAGTTCTCTTATGGGATATAAAATTTTAAAGCAGATGGGGACCCTTATACAGTGCACTCTCGCTATAAGAGCACCGATAAAAGCACGCCAAAAGCGCTCTTATAACGGTATGCTCCTATAGAGAACATATATCTAAATACATTAAAATAGTGATAATATATACATTACATAGATCTACATTATTAAGAAGTCGGCTAAATAAGACAACGCCATTACAGAGTACATTAGATTATAGGATAAAATAAAATGTTATTTACAAATATTATCAATTATTGAATTAGTGTTTGCTTAGAATGAAATAGTCAGTAATGTGAGCTAGGGTGTCCATCAGTCCTGATTTCATCAGGATTGTCCTGATTTGAGATAGGCACACCTGATGGCCTGATGAGTAGGCGTAAAGTCCTGATTTCTGGAATGCAAAAACTAATATTGTTTTTAAGTTGGTCTGATGCAATCTGTTGTTACAGTGTTGCCCCAGAAACAATAAAAATACAATATTGTCTGAACATGCCGTGCCATTGTTGGCATTTGTACATACATATCCTGTAAGTTCTCCAGTACATAGTACAAATACTAACCGAAAACTGCTGAGACCACCTATTGGCCCTATTACTGGTTATCCTATACTCGCAATCTTGTATAATGTATCTATATAAATTGCAATCATTTTCATGATGATGTTTTGAAAGATGTGAATTTCGGGAGAAATTATGAGTACATATAATTGGTAACAGTTTGGAATATTTATAAACACTGGTTATAATTATTATATGTATCAGTGAATTTATATTTACAAAATCTAACAGTGCTCGTATTATACTAAATATTTAAAACGTCAAAGAATAACTGCACATACAATTTTCTTCGGGAAAAAGAGTAGCTTTAATATATCTAGCAGGAAAAGTGAGTCACTATTGGTGCAGTATCTACAAAACTCGATTGAAGTGGGCAAATGGTAGAATAACGGATTTAAGGAATAACATTTTAATATTACAATCATGTCAAATCTATTAATCAGGTAAATGTTGCTGTTTCTGAACTCTTTAAATTGTTTTGGTTGTACATACTTCTGGCTTAGAGCGACAACTTTGTGAAAATTCGAAGATTGTATCTTCGCTAACTTTAGGCTACACAAAAGTAATACTCTTGGTTAAAAAATGTGGAATTTTCAGAAGAGTTGTTCAAAATGTTTACGGGCTAAAAAGTTGTCAATTCATATATATTACACATTTTTCAAAGCTAACCTGCACAATAATTAAAGTGTCTGAATTTGCAAAATGAGTTCAATTATAGTGAGTTAGATAGAAGCAGCAGTTAAAGTTGTAATAATCGAAACAGATATGAACGTACTGTGTGATAAATACGTTATGCTGTCTAAAATTAGCTATTCATTAATTGATTCAGAAAACAATCATTGAATGTTGTGAAAAATAAATGAACTATTTCACAATAAATGTGGACGGCAAGAGTCCACAACTTCTCAAGTTATTATTTTGAAGTCCTTGATGCAACTGATATGGACTCCCCAGATACACTGGTAGAAAATCCGTTCTCATTTGTTCTTACGAACTAATTTCACCTGTTAGAGCAATTTTTTATTTTAGGTATAAGTCCTGATTTGGGATTCAAATAATATGGACACCCTAATGTGAGCCTGCCGAAAATTCATTGCAAGGGATTTGTCTACAATATTTTCAACTGTATCCAGAGAATCCAGTAATTCAGGTTCATATGCATCCTTGCAAATTAGCCAGGATAAATTGTATCTATAATGTGATGGGTGTCTGCTCCCTCGTCACCAACTTCAGTACATTGTGCGCATTCACGTTCGTGAGATTTTCCTGCAAACGTTTCATAAACGTTTCGATGTCTGCTCATATGCTCTCATAATGGATCTTGTTTACCATGAGGATGTAAAATACCAGCTCTTACATCGAAAATGCTCTTATAAGCGGTGCTCTTATAGGGAACATTTACATTTACTTTACAGCCCAACAATCCTATAGGGGGGACCTGGGAGTGCTCTTATATTGAACATGCTCTTATACGGAGGCCTCTTATAGCGAGAGTGCACTGTATCTTTTTTAAAAATTCTAAAGTAAATCCGGTTTCCACCAGGAACGAGGGCGAAATGGCCCAAATCAAGTTTGCAAACATGCTTATATTGTGTTATAAGGGATATTAATTAGCTTTGATGCATTTTAATTTTTTCGTGAAAGAAAATTAAGTTTCCTTATGGGATTTAACATTGAAAAATTTAAGTTGGACACAGGGGACCCTTTGTTCACGAATTAAAATTTAAAACTTCTACGCGATTATCCCGCGCAAACCAGGGCGAGATGGCACAAACTTTTGCTCTCGCTGGGACAGTGGGTCAGGTACCTAAGCTCCCACAAAATTTCATTCCGATCCCGAGTGGGCATGAGGCGTGGGTTACTTGTCAGTCAGAAATAACATGAATGGATGAATAATTTGTTGTTTTTTAACAGATACGGGTAGTAGATGTTTATTTTAAAAACCATAAATTTAGAACGCAAAATCCTACATATGCAATGCTGTATATAGGTTGCAAATACGTTGGAGAAACAGGACGTCCTCTACCGGTCAGAATTAATGAACACAAAAAGCATGTAGAAACTAACAGTTACAAGAAATCTACTTTAGCTAACCATAGAAATTGTATAATACAAGAAAGTACTATCGGGCACGAGCTACTTGCAATTTGTCAATTAAGGCAAGGTAGGCTGTACTCCTTTGATAGTTTTCGCAGTTAGTAGTAGATAGCCCGATAGATCAATACAGATCATACATATGGTCAATGACTAGTATTACTACAATAATACAGTCAATTACACCAGGAATAATTATTTATTTATTTGAATAAATAATGCATTTAATGATCACATATAAATATACAATATATGTTGGTATCTACAAACAAAGCACCGATTAAGGGCTGTAATTTATATAAAATTCGGTTGAGATTATGAAGGCACTATTTGGAAAATGCTTTGTTGCTCACAGTTAATGAAAGAATTTTAAAAAGCCCAAATGCAAGAATTCTTATGCTGCTGGATCAGTTGATTTGAATTCAGAATCTCCCCGCAGAACTCACAAAGATAAACGGCATCTACGAAAAGTTAATTAATATTATGCTATTTTACTGTTTACTAACAAGAAATCAACATATGATATCACCTCCAGATTTTCGATCCCCCACAAAAATAATTTAGTAGACATTTACTACTATGAGAATCGTGCATCTGCTAACTCTGGAATGAGTTTTCTATGCAAACAATTCTAGAGCGCTATAGATTTCTCGACACTATTGCTCACTCAGACTGTACTGTAATCTCTACATAAATGTCAAACCCTGAACTCTTATTGTGCTCATGGGCACTAAACTTTAGCAAATGATAGCTAACTTGAACGGCATGCTCATGTGCGAATTCAAACCACATATGTCTCAATTTTAGACTGATATTTTTCCGCTCCTACTACGCTCAAAATGACAAATTTTGATTCAAATACATTAATAAACATTAAACTTTAGAACCTCCAACAAACCATATTCGGTATAATTCGTTAGAGAAGCTTTGGAATAGTGTTACAGCGGAATAATCACAAATAATTAATATTGTGAAGTTTTGAAATCTCTACGTAAATCCCAGTATCTACATACATATAATTACTTAACTAACTTATTTTTGTGAAAATTTCAAAATTCCGGAGGGATGCCATAACTAGAATCCTTGTTCTTATGGAATCCTATTAAAATATTTTCTCTAAAACGCAAAAATTTTTTTTTTTCACGAGAGGCAACTTCTACAAGCGCCAATCATAATCATTATAAGGATGGTTTTATTACGATTGGGAGGAATATCTACACTTTACAAGTATTTGTGTATAAGTCACCGTTCTCTTCACCATCGGACATCAAGTAATGCTCTCCAGCGGCGGATAAATCATTTTGTAGTTCAAATGATGACAACAGATTCCTCAGCTGCTTCCTTTCATTTGCATCTTTGTATTTTTCAAAGTCATCTAAATTATTACACCAGGGTGATCAAAAAAGGTGATCAGGGTATTTTCAAACATCTTTACAATACACCTAAAAATCATTAGCCAGATACATTCAGTACGAACTATGAATGCACATAATAAAAAATAATTTTCACCTAGTGGTTTTGCAGGAGGTAGTTGCGTTTGTAGCAATCGGCATTCTGAATTTAGCTTTGCCAGGTACCCTGCTTACAATATTTACGTTTAAAACTTTATCAACATGATGAATTTCGGCCTATCTACATAATTGCTCTTAACGACGTCAAGCTACTACATTAACTACGTTAAATCAGTGCACTCCCTTTATACGTGGACCCACTGGAGTGAAATTTAAGTATGTGGAATGCTCTTACAAGGAAAAAAAATAGAGGATTATTAAGTGAAAATGTATCCAGATATTCCAGATACTAATAATGCTCCTGTTGAGAAAGGGCTCTTATGATGTAAAAGTGCTCTCCCTCTCTCCTAGCCATCATCAAGTCAAATGAGGTTTGAAAAATACCTTCATCATTTTCTTCATCCTCATCTTCCCTTTGATTAATAGATTGGCCGGAATCTGGATGTGGGTGAGGTATCATGCCGATCCGATCGAGCAATGAATCACAATCACTAAGCATGACAGCTAAAGCGGACTCTTGGCTCACAATACTGAGTTCAAAACCACTCAATTTGGCTTCCACTTCCGCCAAATTGCTCACCCATTCCTTCACTTCCGCCATTTCTTCTTGGGAAGTTTTCTTCTTACCAGTTAATTCCATGTGTCAAGGTTCTGTTCAAATACAATATTAGTGGAAAGAATAATTAAAGCAGCAGAATTTTACTGTTAAAATGGTTTGGTCTAGTAATTAGAAGGGGATAGGAGAATAATACCAGTACGGTAAATGACTGGTGTGAATTTGAAGCATTTTAATGTAAAATGTTTCGTATCACAAGGATTTAGTACACTGTACTACTACTAGCAGGAAAGTTTAAGACTCCGGACGTAAACACTCTTTATATGAAACCTTATATACAATAAAGAGTACTTTTTCTACAATAGCAAAAATTACTTGCACATACACCAACTTACCTCAATGTTAATTTTTGTCCTTTAAAGCGTATTCGATCATAGAAATCTTTTGCTACTTTAAACGGTGCTCTTTCTTGTAACGGAGCTCACTGCATGTTCATTCTTCACACTTCAAATCTTCAACAGAGGGGTTTCGGATTTCAAAAGATAAACACACATATTTTTAATTATGTCTTGAGGATTTAACTAGAAGGGGTTCTAGCTTAGTTAGATCTTTGTAAACTCATAAGATAAGCGAGTATGTCTAAGCTGGTAATTGTAGTAGTTCCAGTTTGTAGTTGGAATTTGGAGTACCACTTCATAATCGTTAGTCCGTAGACATATTATTATTACTACTGATTTTTACAAAACAAATTAAGAGATATATTGATTTTTAACAAATAGATTCAATAATTATTCGCTTGACCATTGTTGGCCGGAAATCTCAAAGCTTTAAGTCTAAAAGATTGTCCAATCAAATCTTTCACCAAACACGTTTTGTTTGTCCATATTGTGGCATGTGGCAAGATACGAATGTCATTGAACGCTCGACATTAATTTGTGATTTGTGATTTGCAGCTTAGCTTGTGCCGCGTGAAACGAATATGAACTGATTAATTCAAACAACTTCAATAATAATAAAATTTTTGAATAAAATTGTAAATAAATAATATTAAAATTTAGAAAATTGTATGCAATAAAACGATTCCTGAAACAACACTAAGAAAACTTTTTTCTTGCAAGGAAAAAAAAAAGAACTTTATTATTATTTAGAAATTCATTAATTTGCAAATTAATGACTTTTGTTTGTACTATGTAAATTCACACTGATACAATAACCTTAATAACCAGACCTTGTAACAAAAGTCCATAGCTTGGCAGTATGATAAATAATAATATATATACAGTTATTTACATAATAAATTACTTTAACATAAAATTAGGGTGCGAATTCATTTC